>WAAF01010201.1:173713-243111 GCA_013400475.1 Tricholaema leucomelas | reverse complement strand
CCCAGAACTGGACACAGGACTCAAGGTGTGGCCTGACCAGTGTTGAGTACAGGGGAAGAATAACCTCCCTCCTCCTACTGGCCTGAACTATTTGGGATTACAGACTGGGAGGGATTTTTTAAAGAGTAACTACTTTATACTGCTAATCAGGGAGGAAAGGGCCATTTAGCACTTTTAAGTTAATTGAAATCTAAATTTCGTTTCCATCACACTTCAGTAAACACTTCCAAATTTTTGTCAGGGCAGTTTGATTTATATGGATACATTACTATTGACATCAATTTAGTTTGTGATTTGTCAGATGTTCTTCTGGTTGGAAAATACAATTGACTAGGGGAATCTCAAAGGCTGATTATAAGATTTTCTTAGTCATTTCTGAATGTATTAATGAAAATAAAGCCAGGAGGAAAATCTTATATTAAGACAATTTTCCCTGTTTATGTAATCAGTAATATTTTCAAATATTCATAGGAACATCTAAATATATCAATTTACACTTTTTCTACTGTTTACATATACTTCAGGCTTCAGATGCAAGAGACTTCTTCTTAAGTAGGAAATTTAGTTACTGTAAGAGGGAAGAGTTGCTTTCTGTGTGATCAGAAGTTACAACAAGCTGATTATCAGTAGGTTACTAAAGATAAGATCCGAGGGAAACAGGGCTTGCAGGTATGCACATGAGCAGTAGGGAAAGATGGTATTCTAAAATAAAGGAGGAATTTGGCTCTCCTTGGTTCAGAATTCTGGGATGCATTGGACACACATCATAGAATTCTCAACACATATAAACTGAGAGTGTGGGTAGGCAAGTTGGAGCAGCACCAGTCTTACCCCCATGATGATGTGGTTCCCGGTGGAGAAGCCTACCTTCTGAGATGGCAGCCGATCACCTCTATCTACGCATCTCAGGAGCTCTGATGGCCAGGGGGATAGGGAGAGTACAGCCTGTATGTTGATCAATAGATCTACTTGGGATTGTCATGTCTTATTCAGCACCGTAGTTTCTCCCTATGGCTGTAACAGGTGAACCATAGGTATTGTATATATATCTTTACCATGATGGTTTTAAGTGTTTTTGAGATATAATAAAGAATTGAAACTGTACCCAGAGAGGGGTACCCATGTGTGAGAGTGTTCCCTGGTCCCAAAAAACTCGCTGGAACAGTTAGCTACAGAAGTAGAAAGGCACCCTTCTGCTTAGCTATTTTTGAAAACCATAAATCTGAGTCGGGTGAAAATGCTTTTAGAATATGTCCCCTTCTTTACCTACTAATAGAATGGTATTAAAAACTAGCTTTTGTACAATGACATAGTTTTTATTAAAGCTAGCAGAAATAATTCAGTTTCTCTTTTCTTCATTGAGAGTTGCACTTTTTGATTCTTTCACTCTAGCTTACTTCCATCATGTTGCCACTTCTAGCAAAACACGGAAATGGGCAAATATAAATTTTCACTTTTTGCACTTAAACCATTTGTCGTCTTTTATTTTATCAGGGAGAAATCATCTTCTCTCTCTGAGTTATTTACTTGCTTGTCTTTTTTGGGGCTCTTTTTTAGATTTTTTTTTTTTTAAGCTACAACAGATGAATTGAGAAATTATTGACATATTAGAACATGAAGTAAAGGAATTACCACAGTTGTAAAAAGGCTACTAGAAATTGCCATGAAGGACAGATCATTACTGAAGAAGATTTTAATGAAAGTAATCTTGACTCACTTTTACAGATGCAATTGCATATTATTTCCAGTGTTAGAGAACAGGCATTTTTTTTAAACAGTATTGCTTAGGCTAACAGTTTAATCACCATATTTCTGACAAAAGTATTTCCTTATGTTGAAAAGTAGAATTAAATATATATATATATACATATATTTAATGGAGTTACATCTCCCTGTTTAGATTCAGTGACATTGTTTGGGTCTACTATAAAAAAATCCAAAACGTTATTATGAAGACAGGGTGGGGTTTAGGCTGAAATATCTAAATTGACTCCCTGAAATAACTGGCTGAATTTAAATATGGCTAGTTTTTAATATCATGTAATTTGAATATGGGTGCATCAGTTTCAACCTACAACTTCGCTGTCATAGTTTGAGTTTCAATCTGCCACTATTCATACCATTCTGCCTCATGCCAACTTCAAAATGAAAATGCTGGCAGAAGCAAAGTATTATAGGGCTTGAAGTTCAGATTGCTTCATGAGAGGCTTCTGTTCTGGTTGCTGCTTTTGGGTTCTAGACTTTAGGGTGTTGGCTTTTTTCTGCTGGGATGACAGTCAGATGGGGAAGGATGGAAGAGTAGCTCCCTGACTTGGGTTTTTAGTTTGCTTCCTTTCTGCTTCATGCTGCTTTCTGCTGTGCTTTTTCTCCAAATAAGCTAAGGTTCATTATGCTATCTCATTTGTATTAAACTCTAATCTTACCTCAACTTTATCTCAACCCACAGGTCTGTGTGTTACTTTCCTTCACTTCTGCTTTGTAGGGAAGAGACTGTGGTAAAATAGACAACTAAATAGAATTAAAATTAACTCTTCCAAATTAATTCTGAACTTTTTAAGGTACAGCAGAGCTCAAGATTGAGACAGTGTGTATAAGCCACTTCACATACCTCTAACTGGAACCTGAACACAAATTTGTGGTAGGCATAGATTTTGATGGACACAACACTAAGTATCAGGTTGGCATTGAAATAAGTGGTAGTTCAGTCAGTAGCCAAAACAAAAAAGTAAGAATTTCCTTCACGGACTCAAAGTTAAGGAATAGAATGTTCTTATGGAATATGGCTGTTTTGAAATGAAGCATAGAAATCATGAGTCTTTTACTTTGCTGGTCTTCTTGCCTTTGTTTCCTCTACTGATTCTGCTTAATTATTCCAAAAAGTGGTGTGAAAGGTTACAAATCAGAGGAGCAATTTACCATTCCTATAGAAAACTGTCATCAGAAAAATCTAATTAAATAGAAAGACTTTCTGATCTAGCTGATTTTGGTGGATGAGTGATACACTTAGGACATATTTTCCTACATAAGTTTAGAGGTTTAAATTTTTAAAAAATTATTATCATTTAATGTCATATTTACTGTATTTATGGCTGGTTTTGGGGTACATTTATATCTCTTTGTGTATTGCACATACAAAAATTAAGAGAATCTTAATTTGAAAGTGCTAACCTTTTTCATTAAAATTGTTTCTTTCCCTCCAAACTGTAGAAAAGTATCTTTAGAAAAATAATGTGAACACTAAGTGTTCATTAACATTGATAAATGTTTCCTAATATTTCTGGTTTATTTTAAAAAATAAACAAAAAAAACCCCAACCAACCAACCAAAAAAAAAACACATTTATGTTCCTCTACACAGAACTATGCACTGTATATTCCCTGCAAAATCTCTGTTTTCTAACTGAGAAACTAAGTACTTATGTCACATTTTCATGCACACCTTTAGCAGTGGGCTTTGTTTAAATTTGCTGTATCATCTGTATAATGTTGCTTTTGTGGCATTATAAACTTCTCATGTGTGCTGCTAGAAGACATAAAATGGCCCAGTGGCATATGTTATGTTCTCGCATCTGCCTAATTTTCAACTTGAAATACCATGCAGCAATGTTTGTGATAAAAGACACACAAAACAAGGTCAAAGCAGGTGCCTGCTGGCATGAGTAATCATCTTTATTTCATCATCTCATATCAACAGGTATCATGGAGACAAAGTAATAGCTTTTATGAGAGGAGCTTCATATATACCTCTGAAAAGTTATGAGACACAAGGCAGAATCAGCTAAGAGATAATGACTGTAGATTTGCTATAGAGTGCCCCGCAGTTCAATTTACATTGCATCCTGAAGGGTATTGTGTAGGAAGGCCAGATTTTTCAAAACAAATAGGCTTGGAAGCTCTGTTTAATCACTAACACTCAAACTGTGTATGCTGCTTTTAGAGCTCACTCTCTTATATATAAAAAAAAAAAAAAGGTCTATTAGTTCTGGTTTGTTTTGTTGTTTGTTTTTAATGCAGTTTTACCTTTCTCTTTATTCTCTCTGGTTTTTAAATAGCAAATATATGCATTCCCCAACATATTTTTCAGCACTTGTGCAGCCTTAATTGTCATGTGAAAAGTAAAAGCTTTTTTCGATAGCTGTACTGAAAATATTTTACCTCTGTCTAAAGAATGGTCATATTAGAGGTGGATGAAAGCTGAAGGTCAAATCAGTAGGTATAGGTAATCTTTTACAAGAATAAGCTATAAGAGCTGAAAAAAACACACTAATACATCTTTGTCTAAACCAGTATGAAGTAAAATCTGTAAAAAACGTAAGTGAAATAGTGAAAATTGTGGTAGACAAAATCTGAATATGCAACTCAAAGCTCAAGAGTTCTGTTTTCTGCAACCTTGTGCTTTGTGAAGCACAATTGTATGACTTTGGTTCAACTGTAATGAATAAAACTGACTTGTATAGGTGTATGAGTCAAAGCCATGTAAAACAATAAAGGCAAAAATAAAATTAGAATTAATTTTTAAAATTGGTAGCAGTATTTAAAAATGCTCTGAAAACCATGAAAAGGTAGAGCACTTCATCAGATTTGAAAGATAACTACTTATAGAAATAAAAGATCAACCAGTCCAATCATCAGTGAGTGTCAGAGGAAAATACATTGTGCTGGATAGGACAGTTTGAGAGAGGTAAGGCTGCTGCAGTGCTCCCAGGTCCAATCAGTAGTGAGACTGTAAATTTGTTCCCCATTGGCAGAGGCACCAGAACACACGCATATGCTACATACAAACACAATTGGGCATACAGAGCATAGACAGACATGGGGCGCTCACAAAAAAGCAAACCGCATCCATGGCATCATTCTGCTGTCCTTTCAGGCTAAGCGATACAAAGGTGATCCACCAGTAAGGACATAGAGAGCGATAAAAGCAGATCCCTGCAGTAGATGGGCTCAGATATTCAGTCTGCCCAGTAGCTGCTCCTGAATCCCAGTCTCATTTCCTGCCACAGGGATTTACAAGTCCCTAAGGCTGTAGTCCTGTTCCGGCTGATGGCATTGACTGTCCCATTGACACATATAGAACCCCCTTGCCTGTTTTGGCCCCCCCACTCCCTGGACAACCCTTCTATGTTCTTTCCCTTATACAGACACACAGATGCCAATGGTGTCTCACCCCAAGAGCTTCACAACCCCCATGGTTCCTTCAGCAGCTATCCAGGACTTTTCTGGTCTCTCTGATAACTAGTTTAGCCTGTGCTTGTGCCTGTAGGAAAGAGTTAGAATGAAATTTAACATATTAGAGAGACTGTACTGTCTTGGAGAATGGACAGATAAGCGAACAACCAGAAAAGTATTTACTCATATGACCAGCTCTGTTAACCTCCTTACGCATTTATTTTGCCAGGTCTTCCTCCCTAAATCACCTAGATCCTGTCTCTAAAGATACTATGAGAAATATTGTGCAATCCTGAAACAACAGTCTTGAAATGATCTTCCTCTCTACCTCGTATTGTGTTCAGCAGGTCTAGGCTGGCTCCTCCAGCATTGACTCATTTTGATGTGTTTCACAAATTAACTATGGGACCGAAGCTCTTTCGAAACAGCCTTTGGAGCACCTACACAGAACATTCTTTCTGAGTCCTTAATTCCTGTCTGCCCTTTTGTGCTCCTGTGCTCCTCTGAGTTTCTGGAAATGAGACTTCAATGAGCTGATGGCTTTTGAGATGGGCATGGGAGGGGTACAGTCAGTGTTTGAGTTTTCCTATACCAGCTATGCCTTTCTGTTCTTCATTGTGGGTTTGCAGATCAACTTTTATGACAAAATCTAGCAAAATGTATCCCAGATGATGCAGTTGACCGGTCACTGCCCACCCAGCAGTGGCTTGTTGAGTATTTGTTGAGCTGATTTGGAGTACATTTGTATTTTTATTATTAGAACATTAGTCCTTAGGATCAACATGGCATATTTGTAAATATTTCTCGTATACTACCTAAATTTCATGTAGTCCTGTCTAAGACACTCAAACAAAAGTGATCAGTGAGGGGAGAGCTGCAGATCAGGCTGTATTTACACACTACCCAGTCCTTAAAGAACAGTATATAAAAAGACTTTTCTACCATGGGAGCCTCAAAGATGGAAATTTCAGGGTCTTTTCTAATATCCAGGTCTACGCGAAATGACGTTTTTGCAGATATCAGACTTTTTCAGTCAGGTACTTGGTCAAAGAAAAAGCTAAACTCTGGCTTTCAGTGTTTCTTTTGGCTAGGTGACAGCAGTCTCAGCAGTAAGACTCCATGTGACATAATGCAGTCTTTTAGGATAACCACCAACACTCCAAACTCTACCTTTTAGTTGCCATTTTGCCCTTACATGTGCATAAGTTACACTGAAAGTTTCCTGAAGAAACCCCAAAAACAAAACAACAAAAAAAGGGGCTTTATTCTTTCCTAAGGAGAGTGGGACATGATGGCATACTTAAGTCTGAAAAGCATCTGTGAAATTATTTTAAGAGAAAAAAAAGTGACAACTGTGAGCTGCATTGAAAGGAGAGTAGCAAATAGTGAAAAAACCTCCAAAGTGGTTGCACAATTCACTTGCTCTTGCAGCATTTCTTGACATTTACAAAGACACAGACTAAACCTTTGTAACATATTCTTTCCTGGTCTTCACATGTCAGTTGTTTTTAACTCGAGTTTGTTTTTTCAATCTTTGATTATCTGGTGCAAAATACTCTAGCCTGGTGGAAGTAGATTGTGCAGATTTGATGGGACATCACACCAGAATATTCTTTAAAATTGTTCATAAGAATTAAGAGAGTTCATGCAAGTGGTAGCAGAATTTATTCCCATTCTTCTTCAAAAATGTTTTGAAAGAATTGTTAAGATGCCTGCAAAATACTACAAATATATAATCAAGTATTATATGGAAACCACATCTAATTTAAAAGAAGGATCTATTTACTGAACTACATTTCATACTTTAAAAAATGCAATTAACCTTGGATTCCCTCTTATCACAAGTGAATTGCATAATGGGTCTTTTCAGTGCCACAGCAAGAAATAAGCTTTCTGTCCCAGGTCGAGGCTAGAGGGTTAAAAAAATTTTCTGGGGACTAGAAGGTGTTTTGTTATGCTATATGTCAAATTAGAGTTGTAACTTCCTATTTAAACCTGCATCATGTATCTGTACTATCTTCACATAAGTGTCTCAGTGTTTTTGATTAAACAAAGTGGTTCCTTGCAGGAAAAGCCCAAAGTAAAACAAAGAAACTATGATCAACAGTACAATTGCTCTCTGTTGTCTTCCAAACTGCTAGAATGAGTGTACCATAGATATGACATAACAAGTGCATAATCATAAATTATATTCAATAACAAATCCACATAGATAATCAAAGAGGAAAGTTATTAGTATCAGTTGAAAAGGAGAAGATGATCTTGAACCATTTTGCAGTCTTTGTCTAAAATTGTGCCACAATTAACAGTAAGAAGAAAGATTCTTTTTCCAAGAGTACATCAAATATACAGTACGTTTGTATTTTACTGCTGTGAATATTTTCATTACTGTGAATTTGTGAAAAATCAGGGAGTTTTTCTATACTTCTCAAATGAAACAAGTGAATTAAACCTCAGATGGCTGGAAAAAAATTGCTGCAGCAGTTTTCCAGCTGTGGGAAGCTCGCTGCAGATTCAGCAACCACATGTGACATTACACTTATTCTTCTTTGGGTAAGTAATTAAAATGCTCAGGTTTCATATATTTCCAGTCCACAATTTATCATTGTTAACAGGGGAAAAATTGTCTCAACGCTCCAAAATGTCTTTAGCAATCACTACACAAATAGCAAACAATAATACATTTTACAAGAAGTTGCTTTTATGTGCAAAAAAAAAAAAATCATCCCTCTCCACTTGAATAACTTATTCAAGGTTATTTAAAATAACAGATAAAATTTATCTATAAGAGAAAATACAGTGAATCACTCACTTACATGCAATATTTGAACAGGAATGCAAACCAGCAGCTGCATTTCTCGTGTCTACAATAGGCACTCTTTTATATTCAGAAAAAAGAAAAGTATAGCTATCAGAGTGAGACAATCTCTTGCAAGTTGAGAGTCAATGCACTGAAAAATCCTTTCTTTTCTCTTTGTAAAGTAGCGTTACAAGACAAATCTATTATTTTGCATTATAATAATTGTCCCCTAAACTTTATCCATATGGAGAATGCGTGAGCTCTTGTGGAAAGAGCATCCAAAGTAAAAAAAGAAATGTGATGAAATAACAGGCATGGTGTAGTAATTTGTGATAAACTACCTGATAAGCAGACAGATGATGTACTGATAGTGGCAAATACAAAACTGTGTCAGGTTTTACCTCTGTAACATTAAAGAAGTCTTGCCACAATGTGTACCAACTTTGGGAGTGTAAAAAGTCCAGTTCTGGAGCCCACATTACAAGAAGGATGTGGACATGCTGAAGCATGTCCAGAGAAGGGCCACAAGATGATCAGAGGCCTGGAGCACCTCTCCTATGAGGACAGACTAAAAGAGTTGGGGCTGTTCAGTCTGCAGAAGAGGAGGCTCCGAGGTGACCTTATTGTGGCCTTTCAGTATCTGAAGGGGGCCTACAAAAATGCTGTGGAGGGACTTTTCAGGATAACAGGTAGTGACAGGACTAGGGGGAATGGAGCAAAGCTGGAGATGGATAGGTTCAGACTGGATGTGAGGAGGAAGTTGTTCAGTATGAGAGTGGTGAGAGCCTGGAATGGGTTGCCCAGGGAGGTGGTTGAGGCCCCATCCCTGGAGGTGTTTAAGGCCAGGCTGGATGAGGCTTTGGGCAGCCTGCTCTAGGGTAGGGTGTCCCTGCCCATGACAGGTGGGTTGAAACTATATGGTCCTTGTGGTCCCTCCCAACCCTGACTGATTCTATGATTCTGTGATTTCGATTTCCTCTGTTGCTGTAAATACAAACTGACTTTAATAGACGGCAGTTTCTGGGAAAAGGTCAGGAAATGTTTTAATAATTTTTGTTCATAAGAGTTGCTGGATAGCTACCCATTCTGCCCCATGAGAGGAACCACTTCGACTTTTGCTAGACAGTACCCAAGTAACCCTGGCTAAAAATTGACAGCAGCAGTGATGAAAAGAATAGCAGTAGAGATAATATCAGCAATCATATGTCACTCTGATAGATCTTTGATATGCCAGAAGTTGCAAAGCTAAAGGGATAAATGCCAAATGGAGACTGTTCTTGTTTACCTTTATTACTTCTCTCTGTTTCATATGCATTTTGCATACAGGATACATGAACACATATAGACAGTGTATTTTACATAGCACTTTACACTTAGAAACACCTTAGAAAAGAAATGATCCTAACAAAACAAGTGGAATTAAAAAAGAAACATTCTGTATTTCTCAGCTATAGAACGTCACTGTGAACTCAGCGTGTTGGAAAACATCAGCGATTGATGAAAGACATTGTACTGAAATCAAGCAGGCCTTTCAAACTTTCCTGCTATTTACCTTCCTTTGTTGTATTGCTAATGGACACTTTCACATTTAGATTATTTTTGATTGTCAATTTCACATGCAAGCCCTAGGTTCGCACAATATTTTGGAGGGTGGTTGTATAAACGTTAATTAGAAAGGACTCCAAATGCGTCCAGGGAAAATTCCATGAGAAGGTGTCCCAGGTTGAGCTATGGGGTTAAATATTTTTTCTCACAGGATATCAGGGGTTGAAAGGGACCCAAAGAGATCATCGAGTCCAACCCCCGTGCCAGAGCAGGATGATACAATCTAGCTCAGGGCACACATCCAGACAGGCCTGGAAAGGCTCCAGAGAAGGAGACTCCACAACCTCTCTGGGCAGCCTGTGCCAGGGCTCTGGGACCCTTACAGTCAAGAAGTTCCCCTTTGTGTTGAGCTGGAACCTCCTGTGCTGCAGCTTCCATCCATTGCTCCTTGTCCTATCCCAGGGAGTGAGCAGAGCCTGTCCCACTCTCCTGACCCCCAGCCCTCAGATAGTTATAGACATTTATTAGATTCCTTCTCAGTCTTCTCTTCTCCAGACTAAGCAGCCCCAGGTCCCTCAGCCTCTCCTCACCAGGCAGTGCTCCAGTCTAGAAGACTGTTATTCAGTCCCATAATTCTGCTCTCTACAGACTCACAACAAGGTCAGTTCGTTCTCCTTTCCTCCTCCTACTGCCCTGTCTGTGTGGTGGGAGCCACTTTATTGGGAAGGACATGTAAGAGGTAGGCCTCCAGAGGCTTGCTTAGGCCTCTTTGGATGGTAGAGGCGTTTGTTTTGGGTGGGGAGGATTGGAGCACTGGGGAGTGTAGATATAGTTTTCTTGGGATGGGGGAAAATTCAATGGGGTTTGCCATGGATGGGGTAATTGCCTTGTAATGTCTATTGCTGTATTTCTCTCTCTCTCAATACAATTCTGTATTTTCTCTCCAATTTGATTTGAGAGTTTAATTTCTGTTGCCTCTCTTTAAAAAAACTACTACAGAAAGGTAGGAAAAGATTTTTTCAGACTCAGATTTTTCAGAAAGCATTAACACTTGCAGTTGCAGCTTTTCATTAAAAAAACCCCACACAACAGAATGGAAAAATACCCAGCCATGAGCACAGAATCAGCCAAGTCAGGGTCATCAGAGTATTCACTGAATATGTAGTTTTGGCTGACTTTTTCTGTCTACTTCTCTCTTGCTCCAGTATTTCCTTTCCTTATAGGTCCATACCTGCTTAACTCAGTTTTACATCTTCTTGTCCAGTTACCTATATAATTTCTTTTCTTTTTCTTGTGCTCATTCTCACTGGAGTAACTCAATTTAAAAAAAAAAAAACCAACAAATGGGGAGGGGATATGGAATGAAAAAAGGTACTAAAATCATGCTTATTGGTACCTTGTGGTTCCCTCTGTGTGCAAACTCCCATCTCCCTTCGTTATGCAGTGAAGTTTGAAGGGATGAACAGCTACTATTATGTGCTCCACACAGGCCCAGAACTGTGAAGCTGCAGTTACACTGGTTCTTAAATAGTGCTACAATATGATAAAAAAATATTGTTTACATTAACAGAGTCTCCAAAAGGCCAGAAAGTCTTGCCTTACAAGTCCCAGTCTTCAAGTTCTGAGCTGGAATATTACTATATTTTGTTTCCATTATTTTGCTAATCAGGAAAAAAAATAAGTGTTTTTTAGGTCAGGTTCAGTAATTCTTTTAGATAACACATTAACTCACTCATGACAAGTAACCAGAAGGGATCCAGATGGACCTAGCTGGCTACTAACAATAGCCTTTTGGCTTGTGTTGTTAGAAGATGTTCCTTCCAGCAATTGCACAAGATGGTTTTCCAAAGTATATGTCAACTAAGGTTTGACCTACTGCTTGTGATCTTTCAAAAGTGTATCAGCTTCAGTCTAGTCATGGAAAATAAGAGTGCCTTTTTTTTTATTCTATTTTTTAAAGTTTGTGACAAGCTCTGTCTTTTTTTTGAAGTGGTGAATAACTGTACTAGAAAATTCATATTTGGATGCAGAAATGGACTTCCTCACACTGAATAAAACCTGTCTTTTTAAATACAGATTAGTTCTTGGCAACTAGCAGCACATGCCTTCACATAAGTGGGGCTCTAGGACACCTTTCAGGACTCGTCCATGGGGCTAAAGACCAGGGATTGGGGCTAGAGTCAGGAGACAGTTCATTACAGATTGTTTTTGTGTAAACTGTAGTTCTTACAAAGGGGTAAAACTGTTCACTGTTATTCCACATCTATTGCCAAGATCTTTGATGAAGCAACAGGAAGATAACACTGAATATTTCTGAAAGCCTCATCCACAAAATCTTAATCACTGACTGTATAGCTGAAAAGAATTAGTGAGAAAGGATACAAAAAGATACAGGTGTCTTTCACGATTAGCTCTCAGCAGTAAGTAACCTCTGTAGTGTCACAGGAAAAAAGAAAAAAAACCATAATCGGAGGTATTTGATGTACTCTCCTGAAGCCACTTAAAATGTCTCAATTAAAAAGAGTATTAAAAGAAAAAAGACTTTTCAACTAAAGCTATTTTGCCCAAAATCTGTCAAAGGAAAGATTGAATGTCTAATTCCAAACCAATCAAGAACTCAAGCTAAGATTCTGGCAAAACCTTAAGTAAAAGTCCCCCAATGAGCTTGTAAATGATGCCTGTGATGTCCATTTTCTTCTTAACACTTATATGTGATGCAACAAGTGATTTACAGCACAAAATTCAATTAAAGATTACAAATAGGGAGAGCAGGAGTGACTCACAATACACAATTTCCTCAGTACATGGAAACCAGCAAAATGGAAGCTACCGTGACACAGAGTTGAAACCTGAACCATAGATTGCATCTCTGTATAGATGTCACCACGTCCTAAAGGCATGGTCATACATTTTCATATTTTCATTCTCAGGTTAAATTTCTCCACCTCTTCAGTAATTTTTTCCTAAAGAAGTGTTCGTGGGGAGACACTATGGAGAGATGTTAAGAAATGGATATAATCAATAAACTGATTTTTTTTTTTTTTAACAATAAAAATAAGGATCCAAGGACTGTAAATCATTGATCTGATCTACAGCTCAAGGTCTTAGACTTTTTTGTCAGAACTACCAGGATAGCTGGTAGTTGCTTGCAGCTTTCAATCTGCCTTAGTAAATAAATAAAAATAATAATTTAAACAAAAACCCCTCTCTCTTACCCTTTGCCTAAATCTATATTTAACTTCTTGTGATTTTCTGTCTTTCAGTAGAAGGAAGGTTTTGACATCTCTTTGAATCTTTGATCTAAAACTTTTTTTTCCCATAAATAGTATTTTCCCAAAGAAGACAAAGTATTTTTTGGATACCTGTTAACTATGTTACAGTCTGGTATTGAAGTAGCAGCCAAAGATTAGCCTGAATGATTTGCCTTCATTAGGAGTTGTTAAAGCTGCTCTTAAGAAATACGGGTTTTACCAAAACAAAAATCTAAGTAATACTTAAGCAGTTAGAGCACTGTAAGCTGCCTTCATTAGAGTGTTTATTTAAAAGCTCTGGAGGACTTCTTGTTTAACTCCTGAAGCTTTGAGAGACTCTCCACTGTATTCTCTAGCAAAAGCTGAGGAAAAACAGCCTTCAGTCTTCTCTTGTATTTGATAATATAGTTAGACCTTTTTTTTTTTTCCTAGAAGAAGCACAAGGACTTAGATAATGAAGAAGGAAGATGAACAGACAAACAAGCAAAAATAAGACAGAATTGTTTTGCCACTTTCATATGTCCTATCTTCCTATCTTCTTATCTTCCTTCAAGCAACAGGCTGATCAGTGGCATAGCTCTAGTTGTTCTTAACAACATAATAAATAAAACAAGAATTGTGCTACTATGACAGAAAGAAACAGTGACACAGACACAAATATGTAGTAGGAGACTCGGTAAAGGTTATTAATTCAGAGATTTAAAGCAACTCATCTGGGAAAAAATAATGGCAACAAGAATGAACTCTTTCCCAAGAGTTTCAACATTACAGAATCACAGAATCATGTTGGTTGGACAAGACCTTTAAGATCATCCAGTCCAACCATTCTCTAACTCTGCCAAGATTGGTGCTAAATCATGTACCTTGGTGCCACATCTCTGCACCTTTCAAACACCTCCAGAGATGGGGACTCAGCCACCACCTTGGCAAGTGTGTTCCAGGGTTTGAAAAACTTTTCAGTAGAGAAGTCTTTTCTAATATGTGTCAATAATCCTTATGATGCTTCTGACTGAACTAATTGATTGTTGCTGCTTTCCTCATGTTGTGCTCAAACTCATTTGTATCCTGTTCTTCAGCGCTTGCAGTAAGAAGTTTCCCTAAGCACCATAGGTAATCTATTTTAGGGCTTAATGATTCTTACTGTTGGAAAGAAAGCATTCAACAGTCAGTTTATAAACAATTATTGTGCTAACATTGTTCTTTAGCTAAACAGTTTTCCCTTTACTTTCCTTCCAGTATAGTTATAGAAAGTAATTTTGTTACCTTCTAGCCTTCATTGTGCTACGACAAATAATTCAACTTTCTTATTTTCAGAAAAATACTTTCCCGTTCCCTAAAATTGTTAATAGTGCCTATTAGTCTAATCGTTGCTTCAAATAGGAGGCTGAAGTGATACTCAGTATTCTGTCTAGGTAAGGTCATCCTGGAGTTAATTTTCCAATTAAGTTGTAAAATAACATCTGAATTTTGAGCAGTCAAAATCCAGTTTTCAGGGGACAGCACCATGGAGAAATGATTCGCAAATATATAAGTGACAACGGTGAAAATATTTCTAGCTAAAAGTAGGAAAGGGTTAGCTCTCTATAAGCAAAATATCTCATGGAAATACACAATATTTTTAAAAAAGTTAAAACAAATAACATGTAGAAAAGGCAGATTGAATTCCCATCAACTGAGCACACTGTTTTGACAATGGGTGCATTTATTTATTTATTTAGTTATGTTTCCCCTTTATGTAACGTGGAAAGAAATGTGATGACTGTTTACAATTAGATCCTTACAGATCTCCACATATTGGTCACTAAATGGGACATCTTTATTTGAAAGATGACTTTCATAATGCCTAGGATATTTTCATTTAAGAGCAATGTCCTGATTGCACTGAATAGACAATAATCAACTATTTTAAGTTTCCTACAAGTTTACTCCTTTCCTCAATCCTTTTCTCATTTTCTGCCTTCTTTCTTTTCCCTCCTACTTCTCCTCCCTTGAACAGAATGTTAAAAGACTGTGATCAAGAGCTGTTGTTGAGCCAACCTAGCAGAACTAATCTGCTGAATATAGCTGAATAGAGCATTATAGAAATGAAATTTAGCAGCGAATCACAGTAATAATAATTAGGTGGGAGAACAAGGTGGTTTTGAAGATCTGTTGTCATTCATGCCAAAAGAAGTGGTCAACTTACTGTTTCTTCTTTCAAATGCCCTGGTATGTCAATGTGACAGGCAATAAAACAAACAAAAATGACTGTGCCTTTGTTGTACTTCTGAATATTCTACAGAAACCCCACTTTTCCTGTAAAATGTGTGAGATTATTGTAAAGGGAAGAAGATTGTAACTGCAAGATGAAACATTTTGCTGAGTGCAAAAAACATACACAGCTTTCTACAGTAACTCAACCATCTCTGTGTTTGAGTTATGGCTGGAATTTCCCCTGAAGCCTACGATGCTGCAGGGAAATGAAGAGTGAAAACAAATCCCTGTAGTGCAGGGTTTACAACTCTGTGACCACTGAGAAGCTCGAGTGATCAAAACTTGGAAGTACACACAGATTTTCTGAAAAACCTCATTGGGTTTCTGAAAGAACCATCTGGAGGGATTCTCCAAAGCTTCTGTGAGGGTAGCTTATGGCTGTATGGCCAGGAGTTATCTAAAAGTGTTAGTCATCTTTTAAAGTCAGCAATCATTTCCTCTAGGATATTTCCACTTTTTATGTTTTTGTCCTAGCTACTCTCTACACATTTCCTTCTGGGAAAAAAAATATTAAAAAGTTATGATTGGCAGCCCAGAAGTTAATTGTGGAATTTGCATTCTGCTTACTTCTCCTGCTATGTGATTTTATGTATATAGTTTACAGGCAAACACTTGAAATGGGAGGGAATCAGGTTAAGTGCTGTTTTTAGGTAAAAAAAAAATGCTAGAGAAGTTTCTACACGCTTTGAGGACTTCTAGAGATGCGAAATTCACTATAGCTTTGGAAGAAGTCACTGTGAGCTGAAATGCTGGAGAAAATATCACTGAAGGATAATGTGATTTTTTTTCTTGTTTGGTTGGGGGGGTGTTTGGTTTGTTTATTTATTTTACACTGTTGGATTTTCTTTTGTGTCTTCTTGCTGTGTTTTGTTCCATAAAGACATACTCACGATTGTGAGTATTATGTGCTGTTCAATTCAGAGATCTATGAGTCATTAGAGTTCTTCTAAGTGAAGCATTCATCCTGGCTTGTGCTTGGAATGTATGTATACAAATAACGTAATAGACATAACTCATGGACTCCCGCCGAAACTTCACTTTGAAAGCTCTATTATTGCTATTATAACATGTTACTGTTCAATGAAGTGGAAATACAGTGTGTGATATCCGCTGTAGTGGTTCTGTGCCTGATGCTACGCTTTCAATTTGTTTTGTTTGGTTTTGGTGGGTTTTTTTGGTTGTTGTTTTGTTGGCTTTGGTTTTTTTTTTTATATAGAAAATATCAGTCTAAACCAGATGCCAACAGTACCTGAACCGTACGAAAGTTCTGTCAAGTACCCACTGTACAAGAATGGTAAACTTTTGACCTTGTATACAAGGTCATGTTTGAACAGTTCAGATAGATATCACAGGATCACAGGATACTAGGGTTTGGAAGGGACCCAAGCAGATCACTGGGTCCAACCTCCCCTGCCAGAGTAGGACAGTACTATCTAACACAGACCACAGAGGAACACATCCAGACAGGCCTTGAAAGTCTCCAGAGAAGGAGACCCCACAACCTCTCTGGGGAGCCTGTTCCAGTGTTCTGTGACCCTTAGAGTAAAGATGTTCCCCATTGTGTTGAGGTGGAACCTCTTTTGCTACAACTTATACCCATTGCTCCTTGTGTCCTAGCACAGGGAGCAAGTGAAAAGAGCCTGTCCCCCTCTTCCTGGCCAGCCTTCAGATACTTATAAACATTTATCAAATCCCCTCTGTCGTCTTTTCTCCAGACGAAGAAGCTCCAGGTCCTTCAGCCTCTCCTCATAAGCCATGTCCCCTAATCATCCTCTTAGTCTTCCGCTGGACCCTCTCCAGCAGATCCCTGTCTCTCTTAAACTGGGGAGCACAAAACTGAACACAGTATTCAAGATGAGGTCTCACCAGGGCAGAGTAGAGGGGGAAGAGAACCTCCCTTGATCTGCTGGACACACTCTTCCTAATACAGCCCAGGATCCCATTGGTCTTCTTGGCCACAAGGGCACATTGCTGTGCCATGGTTAACTTCTTATCCCCCAGGACCCCCAGGTCCCTCTCCACAGAGCTGCTTTCCAGCAGATCACCTCCCAGCCTGTACTGGTGCAGTTTCTTATTCCTCCCCAGATGCAGGACTCTGCACTTGTCCTTGTTGAACTTCATCTGATTCCTCTGAGCCCAGCTCTCCAGTCTGTCCAGGTCTGCAAACACTCATCTGAGCTGAGTTTTATTTTGGTCAGTAGTTTACTTCTGCTTTCCTCTGTTTGTTTGTTTTTGTTTTTTTTTAGCCTTGTGAATATTGTGTTTAGAGGGAATTTCTTTGTTCTGTGCTGGGAAATTAAGCCTCTTCAGGACAGCAACTTAGTTTATTTAACACACTTTCCTGAGTAAAGAGTACAGAAAAACAAAGAGCTGAAGCAAATAATTTTCCAGTGAATTGTTATCTGCATTTCAGAAACGTGTGAGTCCACAACATTTCCCATAAAACAGTTTTGTTTTTTTTTTTAATATTTACATAACACAGCTAATTGCAAATAGTTATACATTCCTTCCTTGCATTGCTTAAAACATTGGCACAGAAATAACACTAGATCTATCTTGTGGCAAAACGCCATCGCATCATCCAATTTCTGAGGAGCCATATGGCAATGGTACAGCCATCTGTTTGTCTTGATATTCCTTTCCTGGCAAACCTTTTACCCATATGGATTATTGGTGCCCTCATCTGTGTCTATCATGAAGAGGTTCAAAATCAAAATCTATAATATTCCCCGGTATAACTTTTAACAATTACATTGAACATAAAGATCACACTTTCCTCATGTTTAGCCTTGTCCATTTCTGTTTTGTACACACCTGCCTTCTGCTGTTAGATGCAGAAGCAATTTGATTTCCAGAATTTGCGAAAGCTGTCATCTCAAGCTGTCAGGTTCGAGGCATCATAATCATCTCAAAGGACTGATAGCTTGTGCTTTGTGGATTTGAAACTTCATCACTAAAGAGATTAAATGATCCGTCCTTTTACATGCTGACAGGGTAGCAATTTTGTGTCAGTGTAGAGATTCACACATTCAGACAATGAGGCCGTGTCAAATATATGCAGAGTCCTTTTACATTTTCTGTGACAGCCATTTTCAATAATGTCTAAAAAATTTGACATTCACTGTTTGGAATAATTTTAAGTAAGAGAGAATGTCAACTTTTAGCCTGATGTATTAGTAAGCCTGAGTGAAATCGTGTTTATATTCTATTTAGCAATCTGTTCTCTAATTTCCTTTTTAAATGAAAGAGATGTTTCAAATTAAATACACTCAGGGTAAAATGCAGATATTTTAAGGGTATACATGTTTCAAATCACATCAGAATAAATAAACATATTCCTTTGTTTATTTGGAGATTTATCATCTTTTTTCTAAACAGTACAAACAATTCCATTTTGGATACCAAGCACATGTAGAAGTACAAGGAACATAAACCATTACTTTTATGCAGGGTATACTGTAGATAATGAATTGTCTTGCAGATCTTAGGTGTTTGTTGACTAATGAAACATTGATTTGTTGCATTCAACAAATTTGCAATGCAGCATATGAAATTTGCTGGGGTTTTGGCATCTTTATGGCCTTTTGTGTGAAATATGTTTTGTGCACATTATACTGGTGATAATTCACCTAAAGTACATCTATGAAAATTTAATTGGATTCTCTCATGTTCTGATAGGATTGTATAAAAAAAATTAGAAGTGCATTTGTTTGCATTTTAAGTATTTGGTACCTGCAGCTGATTTCAGCTTACCAAAGTTTAAGATAAAACTCTCTTTGATCCCCAAATATCTCTACAATGATCCCTTGTACTACTTTAACACAGCCTGTAGTTTTAAATTCTTTGCTTTAATAGTAAGCTATTCGGGAATCACACAGCCTATCTATTTGTCTTCTGGACGGACTTCACCCAAGCCTCCAGCATACATTTTAGATTCAAGATTGTCCTCCAGCCTTTCAAAAACTTCTACTATCCAAATAACTAACAAACCAGCCTTTGGCTTTCATAGTAGTAGGATTTTGTCCTGCACACAATAGAGATAATCATAGAATCATAAAGCTGTAGACTTGATGGTCTTGGAGGTCTTTTTCAATCTTTATGATATTATGATAGCAGCAGGATCGTCAATGAATCCTAGCTCTTTGTGGAGCTCTTGTCCACAAGTGTTTGAAGAGAAAAGCTCTAGCAAAACCTACTTGGTAGATAAATCTGGTTTTTTTCAAAGAAGAAAGGATGAAAACTGATTAGCTTCAAAATAAGACATAAAATATTGAAGAGGAGATGGAATCAGAAATTCAATCATGTTTGAACTTTTGGTGGAAAAACGGAACTATTGTTTGTGTTTGTTAACTTATAACTGTAATTAAAAAGGAAAAAAAAAAAAAAGAAAGAAGAAGTAGTATAATGGTATTTTGCTACTTTTTTCCTCCTCTTGCTTGTGTCACTAACATTTCAGGACAGCACAGATATACAACTTCTTTGAAAGTTTTGAACCCCATTTCCCAGATCAAGTGAGCTGGAAGAAGCTGTGGCACTGGGATGCCAATGAGAACGTGAGAGAGCTGAAAAAGAGTCCTAAACCATTTCCTGAATCAAGACCTGTCCATTGTTATTCAATCTTTACTAGCCATTAAAATTCTGACACTGACCAGCTAATTAATTGTCATGAACATTAACTGAAGAGTAAAAATAATACAACTTTAGTCATAACTAGTGTAGAATTGGAAGCAAATGGGAAAATCTGAGTTTGTCTCACTACACATAAGAGGAAAGAGGGAAGTAGAGAAGTATCACCACTAATGGGGTTGTTCAGTCCAGAGAAGGCTAACGGGAGATCTTATTGCTCTCTTCAGCAAGAGGAAATGGGTTTAAGTTATGTCAGAGGAGGTTTAGATTGGACATTAGAAAAAACTTTACTGAGAGAGTGGTGAGGCATTGGAACAGGTTGCCAAGGGAAGTGGTGCAGATGCCCTCCCTAGAGATGTTCAAGAAGTGTGTAGAAGTGGAGCTTCAGGATATAACTTAAAGAACATGGTATAACCTTAAAAGTCCTTTCCAGTCTTAATGGTTCTGTGATTCTAATTCCTTTTTCTATGACAAGGCAGAAGACTACACTTTGTCAGGATGCTTCTGATTCAAACTTTAAGCTCCTTCCAAATGATTTCTAACAGATTGGAGAGAATTTCCAATGTAGGCATAAGTAAAATAATTTGGGATTTGTGATATGCTTATGTTCATCTAAATATCTGAATACAACGATGAGAGTTTGATTTGATGAAGAAAAGGGAGCGCAGATGCAGTAAGATCACAAAAAAAAAAAATGGATGCAGGAAAGAAATGTAATATTCTGAATGCAGAACTGTGTCTTGTATCAATATCATTAGAGTCCTTTCCAGTATTCTTTCAAAGGAAAATTCCAATAAATTGATCTGTTTCTTGAAACATGTTTGTTTTGTCAAGATTTCATATTTGACTTATCACCAGTCCTGTCACAAGAGCACTGCTTATTCCAATTATGCACTCAGTCGGAATGAAAGAGGCCTTAAAAATGTACACTACTGCATAGTCTGAAAGACAGTACTGTAAAGAGTCAAAAGTTATATAACTGTAATCAGATAATGTACTTGAAAGATATTCAACATAAGAAATAGCTATAGGTGTTTACTGTTTTTTTGGTTGCTTTGTTTTTGTTTTCTTTTGATATTTTGGTTTGGGTTTTGGGGGGTTTTGTTTATTCTTTAATTTCTGTGTTAAAAGTAACAGAGGATGGAAAAGAATGAAATGAAACCCAAGTAGTAATTACGTGCGAAAACAGAATTACACTTTGCTAAATAGGTTTTCACTTAATAAATAAAAAGTGGAAGTTCAAAGAGAGATGGTATTTAAATAGCCTGTTAAATGGTAATTCTTATTATTTCTCCTTGTTAAGTAAGAAAGAGAAAAAGCTGAGTGCAAAATTCCAGGCAGAAAAATGTCATAGAATTCTCTATTGCTATTTGGACTCTTGGTAACCATTTCAGAAAGACCAAAGGGTACCTAGACATGGAAACAAAGATGGGTTTTGACACTTCTAACACTCGCAGGCTATCAGGGTGGTACCAGCCACTGTCTAATCTTTACTTCTTAAACAGTCTTCATATGATAGATATGTGACACCTTTCATGAAAGGAAATGTCACATTAAAAATTGAAAATACTAAGAAAAAGTTAAACAAATGCAGCTGTAAAGTGTGAGTGGCTAAAACTAGATCAGGGAAAAGAAAAAGTGAATTAGCATACAGAAATGCTTGAAAATGCCATGACAACACAGACAGGCAGGCTCAGACTATTTCATATCATTCCATTTGACTTATTCTTGCCCCCTGCCTCTCAGCTTTCAGTCCAGGAGAACAAATCTTTTGTGTGACATTTTAATGAATTCTTTGCACATTTGCTAGCAGTTAAAGAATTTTTTGTATTGATGATTATTTATTTACTATCAGGACAAATGATCTAAGTGCTGTCTTAATGGGGTCCTATTCCTGATTTCTCCTTCTAGAAGAAAACGTTATTATTGTTATTATAATAGCATGTTTAAGATCCTCTAGCTAAGATTCTGTCGATATTCTCATTAACTGATAGTTTCGAGGGTTTCAGTGCTTCAAAATGTATTCTCTGCACAACTGGACAGGGTCTGATAGCACCTAGGACCTAAGCCTGGGGCCAAAGTCAATACATCACTCTAAGAAGCAGGAGCGAGATAAGTAACTCTAATACATACAAAGAATATCTGCTAAGTGATATAGAAAGATCTGAAATAAAAAGCTACACCTAGCACAGAACCATAGCTATGTGATCTTTGAAGATATAACTCTATTATTGCTTTATGTTATGTGCTTTTTAGTAAATCAGTAGCTGACAGATAAACACTGATTTTCCCAAGATAATCCAATTGTTTTCCTTGATCCAGTGCTGTATGTCACATGTAGCAGGTGTATCAATTTATTAAAAACAAAACAAAACAGCACAGTTCTCTGTAATTTTATTTGCAGTAATTTTTACATATCAGAGGAAGATAAGACTTTGTAAAGCAGAAACAATCTTCTTTAACATTGTAAATCGTGTAGGAACTGTTATGACATTACATCAACAAGCTACACAGTTCCAGCTCTTCTCCCAGCTGCCTACCGAGGGCCAAAACTGTGTAGGGGCAGAGGAATTTCAAAGACAGGAAATGACACTTCCAGCAGAAACAGCTACCCTATCAATCAGAGGGACAGTCACAGTATTTGATATGCTTTTCCAGACTACTGATGTCACTTCCTTCAAGTTTGAAGTCAGACTTTTATACATCACTGTTATCCATTCTCCATGTGGCACTATCTTAACAAGGAACAAAGACAGACACCAGTTATAAAGGAAGAAATATGAACATAAATTTGACTGAGCAGGGTGTTCTTGCGAGATGCTTTTCCTTACACTTGGAGGCAAACCCAAATAGTCCTTTTGGGAAATATTATCAGCACCCTACCATCCAGAAACACTTCTGTAAACAAATTTCTTGTTGAGTATGTGAAAAGCTACACAATATTCGCAAGGCAACATTAGTTTGTTTCTTTACATTTAAGCAGGCCATTAGCAACAACTTTTGCTTAACAACAGTTTTTAAAACACATTCTTAAGTGTTAGTATATTTAACTTGCAGTTCTGGTCTGTGCATAATTTAACTATAGTGGAGATTACAACCTTACTTAATGACAGATGGTAAGGATATTTTCTTTAGGTCATATGAATATTATTGGCACTTCTGTAGAGAAGAGAAGATGTTAAATCATGTAGCTTGTATTTCTATCAGTGTTAACATATGCTGAGAACACTGGGAAACATATTTTGGATTGGGCAATCCTCCATAAGAATGGGAAAGGTAGAATTACCGTGGCCTTAGGAAAATCAGTTCATTTCTCACATAGAAGCATATTAGAATTATTTAGAAACTGAACTGGAGCAGTTCACCCTACAAGTAGAGAATGACTGCAAAACACATTATTAAAAAACCTAGCCATTAATAAGATCTTGTCAGTAAGTCTGTTGATTAACCAGAAAGAAATCTTCAGCTGAAAAATGTTCCCCACCAAAACTTTGTTGTAGATCACAATATTAAGAAAAACTTCACTAGAAGAAAGAAAATTATTGTCCACATAAATGACACAGTCCAAGGCTATATAGAAATGAGATTATGATGTACTACATGGTCAATTACCTGAGAGCATCTTATATGATACTTTATTTCTACTAAGATGGGTACTTGCGTATCTCTTTGCTTTTAACATCTGAATGTAATGCTTCAAAATATGTTACTTCTATAAAGGAAGACATGTAAAGATTAATAATAATACTTAATGCAAAATAAAGTTATGAAAGCACATTCTAAAACTTTTATTATTGTAGTAAAAGTCTATGGTTTATTTTTTCTTCCTTTGAAGTGAATAGTATAATTTGCCTTCTCTGGCTAATTTCCTGTTGCCTTTTTACTTGAAGGTTACCTTGTTCAGAGCTGCTTGTGACTTAAGATGAAGTTTGCCAAAGAATAGTGGTTTGAAATCAACATATAGGCTTTAGTTCTTGTGGAAAAAATATCAGTTGTTTTTCATTACTATGGATAGACCATTTGCCCAGATTAATGTACTGTCTTTTGTTTTGGGTGTTTGAGACTGCATTTCTCACATGTAAGAAAGGATCTATTTGCAAGACAGTAATTTGTTGTAAGGCAAAAGGATCTCAATCTCTTGTTGATACTGCTCTACTCGTTATAAATTATTTTATTATTAGAATACGGATATTCCACTCTGTAAATGCAGTCTTGTGGAGCTTTTCAACTGCTTATAAAATACTTAAATAGTCACTGAGCCAAAAGAAAAATGTATGTAATTCTGTACTCTTTGACAAAGCCATTTGACTGATTTCTCATTTCTGCTTCAGAAAGTGTTTAAATAATTCATATAAATATCACTCTGAGGTATCCAGAGCAACTTATTTCAGCATATTTGATAGAGCAGGTTGGATTGTTCTAGCAAAATCTCAATATGCTTTAGAGCTGTGGAGGAAGCTATAACTGGCCTTTTAGTTTGCTGGGTAAATGCACTGGGCTTTTGCATTAAGAGAATGAATTCTTTATTATTATTTTCAGGAGTCTTTGTTTTCTGTGCATATGGATTCAAACATTTCACATAAAACTGAAATATTTCTATAGAAACTGAAAAGGGAAAAAAACATGATTGTTATTTATTCAGTGAAGAAAATAATGTCAATTAGAAACTTCCTTTCCTAACTTACCTAAGAAGTAATTGTTTAAGAATTTCTATCTCTATGTTTTTGAACGGGAGATAAAAAAGCCTGCTATAAAATGCTTTCAAGAAGACACCTGAAGAGCCATGCATGTGTGAAAGCATTCCTCTCAACTCTCATTACACATGGATTTCCTTTGGCTGATGTGGAGATTTCACAATTCATATTCTTTTTGGTATTTAAGTTGGGAACAAAAAACATCACTGAAGCCAACTTGTTTTGTAGAGAAATAATTAATAACTTCAAGTCATAGTATAGATAATTAAACATAAACAACTCCAAATCTGTTCAGTAAAAAAGGTGTATAAAATTACTATTTTCTGTGGACTATATTCAGTATAATGTTAAGTAAAATAATTTAGTAGTTCTTACAGTGGTTTATACTTTTGTGTGATAATATAACCTGAATATCCTGAAGTCAAGTTTCCCAGTATGTGGTAGTACTTTCACTCTTTATTTTTCCTATATAAAAATTACTGTCCTTTCAAAATCTTAAGCAGAATGCTGTGNCTGAAGAGCCATGCATGTGTGAAAGCATTCCTCTCAACTCTCATTACACATGGATTTCCTTTGGCTGATGTGGAGATTTCACAATTCATATTCTTTTTGGTATTTAAGTTGGGAACAAAAAACATCACTGAAGCCAACTTGTTTTGTAGAGAAATAATTAATAACTTCAAGTCATAGTATAGATAATTAAACATAAACAACTCCAAATCTGTTCAGTAAAAAAGGTGTATAAAATTACTATTTTCTGTGGACTATATTCAGTATAATGTTAAGTAAAATAATTTAGTAGTTCTTACAGTGGTTTATACTTTTGTGTGATAATATAACCTGAATATCCTGAAGTCAAGTTTCCCAGTATGTGGTAGTACTTTCACTCTTTATTTTTCCTATATAAAAATTACTGTCCTTTCAAAATCTTAAGCAGAATGCTGTGGAGTCAGAGCAATACTTTGTGAAACCTGCTTTGTCTGTAGATTGTCTGTGTACATATGAGGAGATTTTGTTTGGAGAAAAGAGAGAGCTAGATTTTTTGAGCAAACAAGATAAGTCTTACTTCTTCAGGGCTATTTTCCTTGAATATTCACAATAGCACAATTCAAACACATACTACTTCTTTATGGTACTCTCATGTTCAGAGGGCAAACGTTACCAAAAAACCCACAAGGACTGTGGGATTGTGGGATGGTGTGGTGGAAAGTCTAAGTTATACCTAAAATACATATCCAAGGCTTGTCCTAAACACTCACATTACCCTGTCATCCCCCCCCCCCCCCCCCCCAGTGGAAGACTTTCCAGTTGTTTAAATTTTCTTACACCTTTCCTAAAATTGTTTAAATCTAATCTGGCTGTATAGATACATTCTGAAAAAATATTTTTACCAACCACATAATAGAATCCGTGTAAATAAGTTTGGGAAAGTGTTCTTTATGTAGTTAATAAACTATTTAATATTTTTTATTTTTCCCTCATCGATTTAGTTGTGGCAATTAATGAGGCAGGAATTATAAAATATGTAGTTATTTTTATTTCTGGAAAGCCCCACCCACAACTACATACAAATTAGTTAAATTTGGGTTCTAAGTGGGAAAATCTTCACAAGAATGCTTATGGGCAATTCATTCATTTAGGAGAATCAGAAAATTTGAAAGAGTTTAGCCCCAAAATGGCTTTGTCCCACTTACAAATAAAAGGCAGGCTGGAGTCCTAGGGAAAGTCTGTTCTACTCACTGCGGTGGAGTAGAAATTTCGAGATAGTCCCTGGCTCCTTTGTGGGAGTGTTGGAACTGCTCAGCCACTGAAAGGCTTCTAGATCTTCTGGGAAAGATCTGTTTGGGAAAGAGGCAAACAGTCTCTGAGCTGATTCTGGTTCCTCCTGGCATGGCGGTTTGCAGAGGTGCAGGCAGGATCTCTTGCAGATGGGCAGAGAACGTGATATCAGTGGCACTTCTTGCCATGTCGTGAGGCACTTAAGTGCCTCAAGTTTCCCAGGAAAAGACATGTAAGTTTCCAGTAGTAGTGGGTAGTTCAAGCCCAAAACGTCAGGGTCAAGCTGGTCTGAAGCACAAGGCAGAGCAGAACACATGGTCCAAAAGCAGTGAGGCAGAGGCAGCTCCTTGAGGCAGAGGCAGCAAGGCAGAAGCAGCATGCACTGCGGCAGAGCAGAGAGGCAGAAGCAGCCCAATTGCTTGCAACTTAGCTCAGTTTATGTTATTTGCCTGAGTGTAACTCAGAACTCTGAGTAAAGTCATCCCTGCTCATGGCAGGGGGTTTGGACTAAATGACCCTTAGAGGGCCCTTCCAACCTAAAAAAAAAAAAATCTATAATCCTATGATTCTTCTTCAAGTTGTCTATCTGAACCTGTTCTGTGAAAAAACTACTTTCCCTCTCTCTACCTTTACCCAACTTCCCACAGAAACTCAAATGCATATTCCATCTACTGGCAATGATGTCAACAGCCCATAGCTTGCCAAAATAAATAAGTAATTTTCATTATAAAGAATAGAATACATTGAATCTGAAAGGTTTGTTCTGACAAATTCTACTTTTGTCCACTATGATTTTCTGTGATAAACACATACTGTAAATGGAAAACACAGTAATGGATTTTAGTAGGGGTAGAAAGCTGCTTCATACCTATAATTTAGCTTCTTTAAAATGTGTGATTCATTCATTTCTGTTTGAAAACATTTCTGACATTGGATGTTTCAGTATTTGTAGGAAAATAAATGCTACTAAGATTAAATAAATTTCCAAACTAATGAAAGCTGTAGGTAGGCAGCAACTTGTGCTTTTAAGCTCAGTACAGTGCCTGAAGAGGTTTACACAGGCTAGTGCTGGGAAAAGGTGGCTTCTGGGAACAAAAAAGGAAAAAAAAAGAAAGAGAAAAAATAAAAGAGTGCCTCAGTAGATCATCATGGTCTCACAGTTTTTTAAGCAGCTGCTGTTTTACCTCAATGCTTCTTGCAAGGAAGCCAAACTTGTCCATTACTACAATTAACTAGGTTACTATTTAAAAAAAGGACATTTAAAGATCATAGCATTATCTGTTCATCACATTTATTTGAAATATTTGCTTTATTTCTATGCAATTCATGCACAATCCTTTCTATGCAATTCATGCACAATCCTTCCCCCAGTGTTATTAGTCTCAATCTTTTCTCCTTTCCTAAATCACAGTGATGGCATTTTAAGTTGTCCCATCCAGAACTTCATGTAACTATCAGGCCATTTTTTTCACCTTCCCTTTCCAAGATATTGCTAAATCTTCCTGTTCTTCCAAGACCTTTTGCCATCTTTACTGAGTTTTGTTCCTCTAAAAAAGGTTGGCAACATTCAACATAATCTATTCTGCTACAAAATATTATGTTACTCTTAGGCACAGAACTCCTCACACTTAGAAATACAAAAAGTAGAACAAATATCACTATTCAAAGTGCAAAGGATAATTTACCATTCTTAAAGCAGCAGCCCCAGTGACCACCTGAAGGTTATGTTAGAACTGCCAGTTTCCCACAGAGCCTAATTTGAAGATAGAGAGACTCAATGTTATAAAACATATATATATATTTTTCTTTTTTTTAAATCTGTACTAAAATGAGGAATCACTTCATTTGTGTTTTCAAAAGAATGTTAAAGGCATAGAAGGAAACAGATTTTTCAAAGAATTATTGCTTCAGAAACTACTACAGGCCCATCCACGAAAAAAAAAAAACCAACCCAAACAAAAACCAGGGGTAAAGAGGTCAGAGAATATAAATTATTTAGAATGCTGTAGGAGATGCTCTCCTCACAGATATTCATTATTACAGTGATACAGATCTCGCCACAACCTGTAGTTACAACAAAATCAGTCTTATCTATCCTTGAGGATGTCTAATGTTGCTGTATTAGCAAAGACCACCTCAATTTCACTTTGTCTAATGGTCTTTCAACTGCATCTCACTTGCCCTACCTTTTTGGAGAACCTCTCCTTGAGGACAGACTGAGAGAGCTGGGGCTGTTCTGGAGAAGAGAAGGTTCTGAGGAGACCTTAGGAGGAGGCCTTCCTCAGGGGTCGGTACTGGGACCAGTATTATTCAGTATATTCATTAATGACCTGGATGAAGGCATGGAGTGCACTGTCAGCAAGTTTGCTGCTGACACCCAGTTGGGTGGAGTGGCTGACACACCAGAGTTGTGCTGCCATTCAGAGAGGCTTAGACAGGCTGGAGAGTTGGGCAGGGAGAAATTTAATGAAGTTCAGCAGGGGCAAGTGTAGAGTCATGTACTGAGGAAAGAACAATCCCATGTATCAGTATAGACACATGTGAACCTGAGGTAAAAAAATTCCACTGTGAGGGTGACAGAGCCCTGGAACTGGCTGCCCAGGGAGGTTGTGGAATCTCCCTCTCTGGAGATATTCAAGAAGCATCTGGATGCATTCTAGTGTGATCTGCTCTAGGTGATCCTGCTCGGGCAGGGGGGCTGGACCAGATGAGCATTTGAGGTCCCTTCTAGCCCCTGACATTCTATGATTCCAGTATCTGAGGGAGGCCTATGGAAAGGCTGATGGGGGACTTTCTGGGATGTCAGGTGGCGGTGGGACTGGGGAGTGGAGCAGGACTGGAAGTGAGTGGATTCGGATCGAATGTTAGGAGATTCTTCACCGTGGTGGTGGTGGGGCATCGGAGCAGGATGCCCAGATAGGTGGTGGAAGCCCCATCTCTGGAGATCTTTAAAGCCAGGCTGGAGGGGGCTCTGAGCAACCTGATTTGATGTGAGGTGTCCCTGCCCATGGCATGGGATTTGGAGATGGATGGTTTTTGGAGTCCCTTCCAGCCCTGACAATTTTGTGATTAAGCATCTAACATTTTTTATTGGTACTGTTGTTACTTCTTTGGAATTTTAAGTCATAAACCCCTGAATCTTATGGGGTTGCATAAAAGTGATGACAAAACAGACTTAACAGACTTAGGGGTATGACCTGTGCAGTAGCTTTAGACCTTTATCCACCTGGAACAAATCAATATCTTCTCTGAACAACCCACCGAGCATCTGAAGAATTGCAGCTTGCAGCCATAATGGTGTGAAATGGATTGCTTAGTCCATGTGAAAATGAGTACAGTTTGAAGCAGAAACACACATGGTTTGAGATAACAATTTGTAAAATCCTCTGGCTGCCAAGCAGCTTAGTAAAGTAAAATCCTGAACCACAACATAGTCATCTACTGCCCTGACCAGGCTTCACACAATCAGGATCTCACCTCATACTGAATAAAGGTAGTTTTAACTTAGTTATAAAACAAGACAGAGTTTTAGTAGCTTGGACATAAAAGAGAGTCAATGAGATTTGAGTTTTATTCCATTCTTCTTGTTAGGGATTCTCAGACATTTCTTCCATGCTAATTCAATGCTTCTCAAAACATTTCACAGATTCATCCCTGTCCTTTTTGCAGTTTTACAAGTGAGCAGAAAGAAGCAAGTAAACATGGAGGAGCTGAGCTTAAGTAAAGAGGCCCAGCCAGCATCCATTATGATAGCAGAGTCACCACCAATTCTTTTCCTGTCTAACCGGGGGGCCACCAGGCCCCCCGGCCTTTTGTCCCCTCCACCCAGTGCACACCATAGGTACTCACCAATGATGATGGGAGGAAGGTCCCTCTGCCAAGTTTGGCAAGCTTAGAATTTCTGCCTTTCCTGGGGTGCATTAAAAAGGGGAGTGGGAAGGGAGGGGAAAGAGGTCACACCTGGGACTTCAACAGAACCCAGGTGCACTGGGATTTGGGGAAAATACATCGTGGGGTGGGAAAGGGGAAGATATTTCAGAAAAGGGGAGGTGGTGCTGAAAGGAGGGAGATAGAGAGGAGAAGGATGGAGACGGAGAGGAAAAGAGAAGGATGGGGAAAAGGAAAGAGATGGAAAGGAAAGGAAGGCATAGAACAGAACAGAACAGAGTAGACTGGAATAGAATAGAATAGAATAGAATAGAATAGAATAGAATCAACCAGGTTGGAAGAGAAAGAAATGAAAAGAAAGAAATAGAAAGAAATGGAGGAAGGTGGGAGAAAATAGGAGATGGAGAGAAAAAGAGGGAGATGGGGAAGAAGTGAGATAAAAAGAAGGAAAAAAAAAGGAAAACTCACCTGTAGTGTTTGCACTGAAACCAGCCTTTTCATGACCAGCCCTTTGTCATTCTGCTTGGAGTACTAACGAGTCATCCTCACCGGCTCACTATGTTGACTGAAGAAGAGCAAATTACACCTAAGAGGGAAAAAATGAGGAAATAAAGAGGAAAACTAAGAAATAAAAATGAAAGACAAAAGGTCCTGAGTATCCAGGTTCTTCTACTACTTCCTAGACTATTGGGGTTTTTTTGTTTGTTTGCTTGGGTTGATTTTCAATAAAACAGTACTAATCACAATTATGGGGACCTGACGTGGGGTGGTGTCTCTAACACAGTCATTTATGCACACATTTCAGCTGTGTCCATTTTGTCCACACTCAGTTAAATAAAATTATGAAAGATTAATTTTTGGAAGAAAAGACAATTCTCATGGAGGTTTGGTGTTTTTTACACACAAATATTTGTGCAACACATATAGTGTGGCAACATACAATTGCTGAAGATTAAGACTATTCTTTAGGCACAAGAATACTTCTAATAATGAAAATGAATGACAATTCAGTTTCTGTGCAGGTTGGGGTGGGAGGGAGAAGAGGTGGATGAGCTGCATTAAGTGCTCAGTACAAATTCCTAAAAGCTTATGAATATGTAAAGTATCAGTGAGAATGCGTGACTATAGGAACACTTTCAGATGTTAATTCTGGTTTTCTCAACAATCTGTATGTAGTTTTCCATCTGCAAAGCCTCTTAAAGGAAATGAATATGGAGTAAGTGCAAAATGTAACCACGGCCTATTTACAGAATGAATTGGCAGATTTTATTTTGTTTGCTCTGAAGAGCTACTGCAAATATGTTCATTCAAAATTTTATTTAATTTATGCTAATAAAATAAGACAGATCAGTAATAGGGAAGAAAAAAGGGCACAGCAAATCACTAACATGTAAGCTCTGAAAGTTCCACATTTTTGTAATTCTGATCAATAACTATGTTTTATGATTTATTTTTCTATATGTTACTACACAACCACACCTGAGGCACTAGGAAACCAAAAGAGGTTAGAGTAATTGGCTGGCAATTGCCCAAAATACGTGTTCATGTTTGAGAAATGTTGCATGAAAGCTGGCACATTTACAACACCTTTTCATTTAACTGATAATGTAAACAAAGCACAAAAAGGCAAATCACTTCTACAGTTCTGCTTGATCAAATGTAATAAAAGGTTCACTGCCGCTGTCTAAAAAATACTTTTAACAATTTGTTGCAAGAATTTTTCAACAAAATAAAACACTCTTTTTTTTTTTTCTCTCCTCAGTGAGGGAGATTTGAAAATACAGTGAACACTGTTGAAGATAAAAGCTAATTTAAAGCATTATAAATCATGACAACCAGAAACATTCCTAACTTTCTCTAGATGACACCTTGGTGAAACTCCAAATGTGAGGCATCCTGTTCTGAAATAGTGATGTAACACCATTAATCACACCCTTCCCCTGTCACTAGGTAACACAATGATGACCTGTACCTGACCTGCAGATAAGACAGATATGTACCACGTCCCATTAGGATTTACCTGTGCTTGCAGTCACTTACTTACACTGGACCTATATTAGGCATATTTTAATATATATAGACATTTTTAGCACTCATGAACAGTGAAAGGGGGAAAAGACCAAATGAACCAAAAAGGTCTCATAAGTATCTAATTTGATTTTCAGGTGCCAAAGACTACAAGTTTGATTTAATCACTTTATATTCAGTCAGGTTAATGTTATATTTTTTCTTTCATAGGAAGGATTCTGACTACAATCAATAAGTCATAATTCAAGCAATCATAGAATCAACCAGGTTATATTACTAATAAAATCTACTCATTTATTGCTTAATCGCTTGGCTTTATTTACTTGAGGGAAGTGATGTGAGATTGTATATCCTTTTGCTGAACAGCCAGCAGAAAGTGTCTGAATGTCTTGAATTGGTTCCCCTGTTCTTGCTATTTCCTATCTGATTTGAAAAGGCAGCTTAATGAGGTTTGCAGAGCAACTAAGTCTCACAGTTGTCAGAAAGGAACAGTCAAATCTGCTTTGCTGTGCTTGTGTATCATTCTGACCCTCACCAGTGACTGCCAGACATCCCACAATTCAATTTATCTAATTAATCCATATTTATCCTCTTCTTTATTTCCCCTGAGTTAGTGAGTTGAGAAGGCTCAATAAGGAATTTGTCAGGACTGAAGGAGCATAAGAGAAATCAGATTGGCAGCAAGGAGAGATAGAGTAAGTGGGGAAACAAGACCCCTTCTTTCAGCAGTGGTATGCTTCTAGGTTGGCCTGCTCATCTCTGAAAATGGTTGCTACAGGATTCTTAAGGAAAGAAGTAGATTTCATCTTTGGGTTCTGGTAACATAGCATTTCAGGCAAGCCTGTAAAGGAGACAGAGGGTGTCTCTTTCTCCAACTTCCTAATGCTTTTGTGAATTGCGTTCTTGGATCCCTGACAATGTTTACCCTTTTAGTATGCAAGACAAAAATTAACTACTTAATTAATTACTGTTAATAACATTTCTACTGAAACTCCAAATGTAACACTATACCTGAATGCCTTCTGAGATGCAATTTGAAGAGTCTGCCCTCTGCCATACTACCTTAAGTACTCCTTGCCTAGATATCTGAAAGGTTGTACACATCCACAGCATGTCCAGCACTGGAAATTGAGATGAATGACAGAAACAGGTGAAAGATTGCATCTCTATGGGAAAAAGAAAAGTCAAGGAGGAGCTGAAGTTTCTCTTCCTCCTCCATGCAGATCTAGGTCTGCATGATGTTTTAAAAAATGTGCAATGCTGTCTGTAAGGAATGGTGGGTATCGCTTCCCATGCGTGTATGCCCCCCAGAATCTCTGTGCCTGCATCAGTGGGCTCCTTGTGTTCTCTAGGTGTTAATTGTCGTAACTAAAATGAAACCAGGTTGCCTGTTAATGGTCAGAGGCCTCCATGAACATGTATTAGTTATTTCTGCCTTCAGAAAAAAATGACTGAGTGGGAATTTCAAATGAACAGAAAACATTTACAGATTTCAAGCGTATATGCGGTGCAACACATAGCATATGCTCAAATAAGTTATAGTTTCCAATGTAATACAAAATGGTGATTATTGTATAACTGTATTGGAAAGATAAAAAGAGAGATCTCTGAAACAGGTAAGCTGTTCGTCTTGATAAGACAGACAACAAGGTGTCAGGATGCTAAACCAGCCACAAAGCCAATAGATTTTATTAACATGCTTTGATCCATCTCTAGTGCTACTTAATGTTTGGCTAGAAAGCCTTCATAAGTGAGAAGCGTTATTTCTCTACGGCTGCTCGCTTGCTTTCATTCCTGTTAGGGCCCAGATTTTATAGAGAAATACAAAGATCTGTCACAAAGAGGCATACTAGGAATTCACAGTATTTATAGCTCACTTTGAAGATGTATTAACATACCTCAGACTTTGACCCATTGGAGTCTCCCTCATAAGCAAATTAATATATTTTAGGACTGTATTTTGAATTAATTCATTTCAGATTAACTGTGATGGGGTTGTTTAGCCTGGAGAAGAGGAGGCTCAGGGCAGACCTCATTGCTCTCTACAACTACCTGAAGGGAGGTTGTAGCCAGGTGGGGGTTGGTCGCTTCTCCCAGACAACCAGCAACAGGACAAGGGAACACAGACTCAAGTTGTGCCGGGGGAGGTACAGGCTGGATGTTAGGAGGAAGCTCTTCACAGAGAGAGTGATTTGCCATTGGAATGGGCTGCCCAGGGAGGTGGTGGAGTCACTGTCCCTGGGGGTGTTCAGGAAAAGACTGGATGAGGCACTTAGTGCCATGGTCTAGTTGACTGGCTAGGGCTGGGTGATAGATTGGCCTGGATGAGCTTGGGGGTCTCTGCCAACCTGGTTGATTCTACTCTAAATGCATTAGGTATGTTGAAGGCTCACTAAATGTGAGATAAAGAAAAAAAATGCCTCCTAACAATAGTTCATTCTTGAAGTCTTTGAAATTAGTACAGAAAGAGTAGTTTAGGTCTGTGCTTTTTTTGTTTTTGTCAAGTAAAAAGCAAAATAAGATGTGACTATGTAATTCTTAACCTAATTTAGAAATTTTATTCTTGCAAAACAAAGTGCACCTTTTTAGGGAGTTGAAATTTGAACTGTAATGACTGACTTATTTTGCTAAATAGCTTATCTTCTGCTCAAAGTAATAAACAAAGATCAGAGATAAAAAGGAAATGAAATTGTGTGGCCTCAGTTACATTGTAACTGGGACAGATACTCTCTGTGTATTTGAATCCTCATCCCCTGTTATTTGACATAGAGGAAAATACTACTCTCACTTCAAAGTTGCAAGTCCAGGTTTGCTCCTGCAAGAAATCAGGGTGGATGTCTTTGATGCAACCAGAGCATGTGAAAAAATACTGCAGGTTTTATAACAGACACACATCCTACAGGCAAAACATCTGTTTTAGCCAGACTATTAGTACAATCTCACACTTATCATACAGTAGATTACCGTATGTACTAAAAATTGTTAGGGAAAAAGTTAGGACTCTATATCCAAAAGAGAACAAGTAGTAATAGAGTAACTGCATGTTTATTGTATTAGCACAGACTTTTTCTTTTTAGGTTTACACACAAAGTTAATGTCTCTGCAAACTGAATGTACTGTTGTCATCAAAATAGCAGGCATGTTCTGCTTAGATTGAAACATTCTTAGCCAAATAATGTATCATTAAAATCCCCCTTGAACGCTGTCTTTGGTCAAAGAATCATTAGAGAATTGAAATGACATTTTTAAAGGATTGCATGTAACTACTAGGAATCCCTTGGTGTAAGACAAATTAATTGTTTCTTAAGGGATAGCACTACAGAATTTGCTGAATAAAGAGTATGGAAAATTTTAATCTTAACTGTACAGCAGTTGTTTAAAAATATGAATAAAAGCAGGAAAATGTAGCTATTTTTGACTAGGAGCATTTTGCATTTTGTTTTTTATTTTTGGTCTGTTTGCTTGTTGGGATTTGTTTTGGTAGTCAGGACAGAGTTTCACCTAGCTTCATTTTTAAATCCTTTTTTTTTTTTTGTAATGTTANCTTCTTCTTCTTCTTCTTCTTCTTCTTTAAGAGTTTCACATTGTTTTATACCTGTACAAACTGTTTATTTTCATTATTCTTATATGGGCTGAGGTGTTTCTGAAAATGTTTATTTGAATCCTTGCTTGCAGAACATTCACAACCAGTAAAGGGCTTAATATGCCTCTTCATAAAATATGTCCTACTCTAAGGAAGTACTTTATAGTGATGGACAGCATAAAGAAAATAATGACTGTTCAGGTCTTGAGATCATAGGATTACAGAAAGCGTAAGCTTGGAAGGGACCTCCTGTTATCATCTAGTTTAATCCACATGCTCAAGCAGGACTAGCCAGGGTAGGTTGTTCAGATTGAGTTCACTGCAGCTTTTGTAGGAAAAAAAAGTAACTAAAGACTTCTGTGTCAACACTGTTAGGCTAATAACATAATTGCATCCACTCAGTTCTTCAGACTAAAAAATTGTTTTCTTATTTTTAGATGGAATTTCATGACCTAGTGTCTCTTGTCCTGTTGATGAGCACTACTAAGTAGTCTGACTCACTTGTCTTCATTCTCTTCATTCCATAAAACATTTTTACACATCAACAATATTCTCTTTAATATTCTGTTCTTCAGACTGAACAGTCACAGCTTTCTCAATCTCTGATCATTAAATAATGCTCCAGTACTTCAATCATCTTAGTGGTTCATCACCAGACTTGATCCAGTTGTAACTTTCTTGTACTGGGGAGTCTGGACTCAGCACAGCATTCCAGATACAATCTCAGCTCTGAAGAGCAGAGATGAAGGAACAACACATTCCTTCTAATGTAGCCGAGGCTTATTTTAGTCTTGTCATCTGCTCAGACTTTCTCTCAAAACTAATTTTTCCCCTCTGGAAACTGGGTGTAGAATAGTTGCTGATCTCTTTTAGATAACCTGTTTAAATACTCAACTGGCCAATACTGTGAGCTGTATGTGTAGTAAAATGTGTTAAAGAATGTTCAAAATGTTTCTTTTCATAAGCCATACTTTGAAATCTGTTCTCTTCTCTTATGGCAAATCAAGCCAGATCAAGAGCTTCCCTTTTATTTAGTTTGATTTTAAACAAAGAATGTGCATTATTTAAACTCTTCTGTGACAGCAGGTGACATAGCACTTTACAAATAATTACACAGTGATATCTTAATGGTAAAGTAAAAATATTGGAAATAGATAAGTTTTAGTATGATTTGATTAGAAATGATTTAAGAAAACAGAAGATGCCTCCAAAACTTAGACAAGAGTGTAATTTTCAGTAAGCAAAAGAAAATCATTTATTGTGTGAATTTTCATTTAAAATAAGAAGTTGTAAACCTTCTGGCTTCCTGTCCTTGGATGATGTGCAGTTTGTGCTGAAGCCAGGAAATACATGCACATGAAATACAAGGGCAGCTTTGTATAACTAATCTATAGCTGAGTTCCAGTTTGCAAAAAACTTGATCATATTTATAGGTAATAAATTATCTTAACATTTATATGCACAAACCCATAAAAACTAAAAGTGCAATTAAGAAAAACAAACAAACCTCAAACAAGAAAAAAGCAGCAACAACAAACAAACAACACCAACAAACAAACAAACAAACAGCCTCAAACCCCAAACATGAGACTTGAAATATATGGTATTTTAATGGAATAAAATATTAAGATATAAGTATGAGAATATAGATTTGTACCTAAACCACTGACAGTGGAAAAGACATTGCCTTCATCTTCTTCCTGTACTAATAGCTTTCATGCAAGAGTCAGTGCAATCATACTCAAGATATGGACAAGAAAAAAATCATTGTAAATTCAATACAAAGCCAAATTGTAATTCTCTTGATGGAAAATTTTCAGCTAAAAGATTAATATTTCAGAAACTGCATGCAGGAGTCCCAATGTCATTTCAATTTTAGTTGAACTCTCTCTAGAATGCTGTACATAATGGCTCATCATAATAAATAAACATTATCATGTTGTGTGTATATTTTAGCTGTCATCTGAGGAAAAGGTAAATATCATGGTGCTTATTTACAAAACCCATTCTTGATCCTCCTAAATTACATACTGGTTTGAAAATAAGCAAGTAGCTATCAGGTAGATGCATATTGACAAACCTCCACTGAACTCAATCAAGCTCTACCTATTTGCCCACTCAGGATAACCAGAAGTATAGAACAGCTTAAGAAGAGACTCTAAGTGCAAATGCAGTTTATAATTAGGGAATAACTTCATACAAGAACTTCAGAATTACTAAAATATACAGCTGTCTTAAGAATGTGTCCAGCTGCAGGAAAGTATGAATATCAGAAGCTTGTGAAGAGCTTTTGTGATTCCTGCATAGTATCTAACATGCACACATGTTATAGTACTGATTACTTTTAACTGATTACATCAATATATTTGAAATCAGAATGCTCTACATAGCAATTAAGTAATAAATATCATATTTTCATGTGAGTTTTTACCAAAACCACTCTTCATCTGTATTTCACAACCTTCTGTCTATAGTAACCAAGCTTCACACAAAAAAAATGCAGAATACTGAGACAGGTTCTGTGATTTGCCAAAGCAACACAGAGATTTTCTCAACCCACTTGTTGGGCTGGGAGGAGATGATCTTTTAGGCAGACAATCACAGCACAAAGGAGTCATGACAATGAATTGGGAGGGATATTAAACTTCCAGCAGTCTCATTTCCAGTGGACCCTGGGGTGGGAATCTGAACAGTGGCTCTCAAATGGCTGATAAATGTTTTTTTCAAATGGCTGAAATGTTTTTTTTTAGTGTTTGGCTTACACTGTTTCGGCATATCAGACATTCCAAGTAAACCGCTTAATGCCTAACAACAATATGAGCAAAAGCTTATCACTTAGTGATGAAGTACAAGGAAGAAAAGAAACAGAAAACACAAAGGAAGATGAAAGCAAGAGAGAGAAGGAAGTATCACCACTCTTGAATCCAGTGAAGTTGCTGGGATTCCTCCTGTGGAGGGTGCACACCCTGAGGCTGGTTTTGCCCTCTTTTATAACCTTGTCCCCATCCATGCCTTGTGGGTTTTTTTTGAAAGCTTTTGGTGGATAGAGCGGATTGCTGGTGCCCTACTACTTCATAGTATGTTTGGGTATGCCCCATGAGCCTAGATAACAGTCACAGAAAACTTAATCAGAAACAGTTTGCTACCCCACCTCCACAGAACAAGCCCTGTTTCAGCTGCTGCTTGGTTGGTTAAGACAAGACGGTCAAAAGTTTTATTAGTCTCTCACAGAGATCATGTTAAAAGGTTGTTGTTGTTGTAACTTCTGTAAGTCTAGAACTTGTACATGTTTATGGAGTACGAATATATTTTGGCATCTTGGTGCTAAAACTTGAACTGTATTGATTTTCTTCTCACATAGTCCATCATCTCCTTCATTTGAAAATATCGAGGGGGAGAAGAGGCTGTTTCCTGAAGGAGAAAAAACAAACAGATGATCTCAGTGATTGTCTGTACATGTTTTAAAAATATGTAAAACTTCTACTGATGATCTGCCTTATGAAATGCAGAACAGCACTATTTCTTTTATCAGTAGGAAAACTCATCTATATTAAACATCACAGGAAAAGGAATTTTTTTAAAAAAGTCTCTGCCGATATGAACAAAGTCAGGATTTGCCTTTTTTTCTTCTTCACAGGCTGATAAAATCAGGGTGAACCCAGTTCAAGTAGTTAATATCTTGTAATCACTCTAAAGTTAACATTGAGGAGAAAATGAAGGTGCATCTAGCAAATGTATACATATACTTAATGCCTGCATTTCAGTGATTTTGGACTAATACAGATTTGTATGTCAGCAAGAAACTATCAGAGATTTCATTTTTGTACTAACATTTTGAAATATCAGGTAAAGTGATATGTTGTTTTTTTTTCTTGGTCAAAGCCTACCACAGTGCATTATCATAAAATCACAGAAAATAGGATTGGAAGGAACTTGAAGGGCTTATCTTGCCCATCTCTCATGCCTCAGGCAGGATCAGCTCTCCCAATGACATTTCTGACAGATGTTATTTTAACATAGTTCTAAAACCTTCCCCAAATAAATTTGACAAAGCTGTAATAAAAGTATTCTTGCTCCAAATTATACTAATGTACTGGGAAAACACTGATATTAAAAACAACAAAAAAAAAAATCAACCCCCAACACATTCACTATGTTGAAAAAACAAATAAACACAACAGACCTTTGGGGCTCCTGATTCACATCTGCTTGTTATTAGCAATGCTCAAGCGCGAGCGCAAATAATATTGCTGATTATCAGCAAGGCTGGACTGACTTCAATTTGCTGTTAACAAGATACAAACAAGGTATTGCCCTAATAGAGTCAAAACTTCATCCTCCTGGGTGCAAACTGATGCAGAGACTACTCCACGTAAATTCGCAGGCAATTGTACACGAGAACCACAGCTGCTCTGCAGGTAGGGCTCCTGTCCACGTCAGGGTGCCTATACAACCATGGGTACATAAGGCAGAATAGGTGCTTGCGTGCCACCTTGCTCTATTTGAAATTTTACTGTCTATGGTACTTTGCAAAGCATAAATACACTTGAAAGATTTTTCTCCCTGCTGATTCGTTGTTCTGTTTCTCTTTTGTGTGTGGATAATTATGGGGGTAATTTGGCTACAACATTCTAAACTTCCGTGATTTTTAGTGAGGACTACATGGATTTGAATCTGTCAGCTAGTCATAATGCTTCCTCAATATTACCCATTTAATGTCAATTATAGACAAAAAATAGCCTAGTTATTGTCTCATATTAGCATCCACATCAATAACTGTGCAGAACAAAAGGCATAAACTGCGACCATCTGCTCTCACTACAATAATGTACCTAAAAAAGCTTAGCCAGTATCTCACAGTAAAGATTCTGATGCATTTGTATGGGATCACGCTGTTTAAGTGTCTTCTGTGATTAGAATTATTACTGTTTGGCCCATCACCTATTAGGACATATATTTCCTAATTTCAAGTGAAATATTGTCATTTAAACTTTATTAGTATATTAAATGGAGATGACTGTTGCCAAATACCTATAAGGAAATCATTGTAACTTTCTTCCCCATACTTAATTGTCATTCTCTTTCCTGTTGATGCTACAATACTTAGGCATTCTAAAAAAAAAAAAATATGCTTCCTATTTTTAATATTTTGACAAGTGCACATCTCTTGAGCTGTACTAAATGCCAGTATAGAGCCCTATCAAAATGCAAAATGTTAACCAGAAGTGCCATCATGACTCAGAAAGTAAGAAAAAAGAAAGGAGTATTTAAAAGCCTGCAATCTAAAAAGATTGTTAGTATTTAAAGAGAATATTCTGTGACTTTTCTCACCATTGGATATGTGATTTTTTTTCCTGACAGCCTGCAAAAACAGAGAGGAGTTTAAGAAACATTCACATAAAAGTGCAAAAGGCAGGCAAATCCCCACTGTTTTATACTAGTGTCCCTGTTCTATTCTCTAGCACATCAGGCCTGTCAAGAAATCTCTGTTTGCTCTTTCTAACAAAAGTATGTAAATGAAAATAATGCATTTCAAATGCCCAATGCATTTAGTACGATGTCTTAAATATTTGGTTCCAATCAACTACAGATTTGATAAATGCTTGAGATTAGATGGTCTCTAATCCCCCAGTGACAACCACAGAGATGTGATTACAGGCTGTCTTTGCATAGCAAAATAATATTTTTATCCAAAACTGAAATATAGTGATACACTTCCTTTGCTTTTCTAGTATGCTAGGCATCCATCTCTCCCCTTGATTTCCAGTGGATTTTTACGTACACACAACACTAATTTTGAGCATTTCTGTTTTCATCCTATTTATTCTATGAATTCAACAACAATGTGATTCACAATATTCAAATAAAAATCAAAGATAAATTATCCTTCCATGAAACCTGGGTCATAAATCATAATACTAGCAGCCTGTGAACCAGACCTATGACACTTGAAAGTAAGAGAACCAGACCTATGACACTTGAAAGTAAGATTCAAAAGAATAATCAAAAACCCATGTTTGCTTCTAGGAATTCAAGCTTGGTTAACATATGCAATTCTGGATTACATTTTTTTTTAGCATTTAGGCAAAGAAAAAGAGTATAATGGGGTTTTAGTGATAATTAATCTGCCTATTTATCAATCTCTGCCTAATAACAGGTGTTGCTGAGTTTTAATTACATTTGAGCATTAGAAGCCACTGTGATCCGAGTTATGTCAAGAATTTGAGTTAGAAAGCTCAATGTAAAGACAACATAATTATCCAGTATACATTGTCTAACAGTAGCCAGTATATATAACACATATACATAGCCAGCTAATCAACATGTGTATGTAGCTGAATGATTAGCTCCAATACATCAGTGAGACTCTGTGCTGTTTTTTGATTGGCCAAGTTTCTCAAAATTGTCACCAGCAAATGATCAGGAAGAGTTGGAACACAGAAGGTTTCATCTCAACATGAGAAATGTCTTTACAGTGAGGGTGACAGAGCACTGGAGCAGGCTGCCCAAAGAGGTCGTGGAGCCTTCTTCTCTGGAGATTTTCAAAACACATCTGGATGCATTCCTGTGTGAACTAACCTAGGGGACCCTGCCTTGGCAGAGAGGTCAGACTTGACGGTCTCAGGAGGTCCCTTCCAACCTCTAAAGTTCTGTAATTATGTGAATTAAAGAATGAAGTGTGGTTGTCATCGGCAGACAAATATGTTTAGCTTTGCATCTAGTGCACCAATGTGTTTTTCTTTTTCAGTGATTCACATTGTACATGTTTGGCAACTTCTGTGCAGAAATGAGTCTCACACTTTGATCTTCTCATCTTTGTAGGTAAGACAATTCTGGTTATGCATCTTGTATATTGGTAACTGTGTAGTTGAAGTGCCTATACGCGATAAAGCAAGGTAGTTTCAAATTGCCCTGCCTTTTGTTTAGAGCAGGAATGTGATCTATTCATTCAGCCTTAGCTCCAAGTGGCTGAACACCAAGCTACAAACTTAGCATCTCCTGCTGCTCTCCAAATTCATAAATACTGCAGTAGTGAAAATCACACATTTTTGCACTTCAACCTGTCATGTAGAAATATTTTGTCATACAAAAGGGGAAAAAATATTTGAAAAAAAAAAAATGCTTTGTCTGGTGTTGACATTTTTTTTCTAAGTACAAAGTGATTCTTTTCAGAATTCAATCTTATCACAGAAAAAAAAAGTTTTAAAAATGGAAAGCAAATTCTCACAGCATGGAAAAAATATATTGGAATGCTACTTGTAATATTTTTGGAAGAAAAGCAATTATACATATTCCTACCAGTTCCAATTGGAAGGTCTTTCAAGCTTTTCTGGATCATGCATTTTAGTTTTCCCAAAGTCTGCATGTCTGCATAACTACAATATGGAGCTATGGCTATCACCATGGAAGGTGTTCAGCAAACTGATAACTCATTAGTTCAGCCTTCATCTGCTTAGCAATGTGGGAATGTGGACTGTATTTATGAGATCAGGCTCAAATATACTGCACACTCCACCTGTTCAAAAAGTCATAAAGAGCAGATAGCCATAAGTATAATTCAGGACAGCAATTTTGACTAAATACATAAGCTAAACATTTCACACTTATGTCTTGTTATTAATGTCTTGTACAAATATTTTTCTTGAAAGTGAAAACCTACAGGCCAAGTAAAAAAAAAACAACAAAACAACTGAAATCAAAAACAAGTGAAACAAAACCTACATTTTTTGTCATGTATCTGTAAATGGGAAAAAAAATCTGTAGTGGTATGGATTCCTCTATATCAGTTTCATTAGCATCGAGACTGCAGACCTTTCCAAACATCATCCAGCTATAGAAGGGATACTTCATGATAAATAGGAGAGTCATATTCAATCTTAGAAACTCATCCTATTAAATAAAAATAGAAAAAAGAATGTATAGTTCAAGAGGCTATTATCTGGGGACCTAAAGATTAAGCAATTTCTTGAAGCAAAGCCCCAGACTAGTTACCCCGGAACCTTACTATGTCTGGACAAAACCTGGAAGAGTTAGAACCATCCTTAGAGAATTAGATAACCAAGACTTTCTTATCAAAATGGTTTACTTGATTTTCCTCAGTCTTAGCTCCATATTTTACTAGATAACACCAGGAAAAGCAATATGTAATAATTTTGATTTATAAAAAGGGAGAGGAAATAAGTAATTTTAAAATCACAAATACAGTAATTTTAATAACCACTTTTAAAGTATCTCAGGTAGTTGAAAGTGTGGGGAACTGTTGAACTGCAGAATATATCAGACCTGACTGACAATCTCAACAAAAGCAGGCAACCAAAACCAAAACCCAAATAAGCAAACAAAAAAACCCCAACAAACCACCAGTGATGAAGGTCTTAAGAACTTAGATAAACTGAACAATAAATTTTCCTTAGGTGTGATTTTTAAGCTCTGAAGAGAATTGACTTCTCTGTGTGAAATTTCATCACTTGCTGGATAGCAGGTTTTGCACAGTATTCTTCTTATAGTCTGATAAAAATTATTAGTAAAAGTCAGAAGACTACTTAAGTGTTTTCCATAAGTGTCTGTGGTCACTATCTTTCAAGCAATTTATTGCATCATTGCTGCCACAAAAATGGGTATTGGGCATCGTGATGACAATGTGAGTGAAATGTACTTCATTCAGAGAGAAGTGGAAAATCTGAGGTAACTAATTATACTCTATCTGGTAAAGGATGCACTAGAAACTGCTTTAAGTGTGGGACAGTTCACACAAACTCCATATTTCTGTGTGGAAATCCACCCACAAACACCACACTTCCATCATGGAAGTTTCTGCAGGATAAGGCCAAATTATAACATTAATTTCAGTATGAAGTACCAAAATATATCAAAAGTTTTACCTGGAAAGGTTGTAGTTCTTAAGGAAAGCATTCCTAAAATGAGATTTTTTTTTCAGTTTTAGCTGATAATTTACCCAAAGTACCCATTTGAAGTTCTTTTCTTCACACCTGGCTTTGTTAGAAAGGAAATACCCAGACTTACTTAAGGAATAGCTCAGAACTCTGAGGAAAAAAAAAAAAAAAGCAAGCTGAAATCTACTCATCAAAGTGATCAGCCTGGACTGAACTTCTGGCCTTCCTCCAAGTGGAGGAAGCACTATGCACTGAGTTATCAAAGTATTGTTTGGTGAAAACAGCTTCTTAGAAAATACCCAGAACAAGAATAATGTTTTGTTGCTTTCAGAGTAGAACTTTTAGACTACTTTTACTCTAGACATAGGACAGTTTTGACAAGTTTCAAAAACTTGTGCAATACCTTCTACACTTTCATTTCAAGCACTAAATTGTTGAGAATTGAGGTAAAACTGAAGGAGGTATTAACAACCGATGTCAAATGGAGGTCATCTTCTGTAATGGGCATTCTTTGTTTTTCCATTTAAGAATTTCGATTTTGACATCTTGACCATGAAATGAGAAGCATCTTAATAGTAAAAATGAGAAAAAAAATTCTTTGGTTAAGGCAGTTCTTGTTAGAAGAATACAACTACTTCAGAGTAGTCTGACTAAAGCATTTTATAATATTTTCTAACTCATATTGTTTTAACCTAGAGACAGGATTGCACATCACAAGACAATCACTCAAACAGTGTTCATAGAATCAACCAGGTTGCAAGAGTTCAGTCCAACCTATCACCCAGCCTTATCCAATCAACTAGACCATCACACTAAGTGCCTCATTTAGTCTTTTCTTCAACACATCCAGGGATGGTGACTCCACCACCTGCCCAGACAGCCCATTCCAATGGCAAATCACTCTCTCTGTGAAGAACTTCCTCCTAACATCCAGCCTGTGCCTTCACTGGCACAACTTTGAGACTGTGTCCCCTTGTTCTGTTGCTGGTTGCCAGGGAGAAGAGACCAACCCCCACCTGGCTACAACCTCCCTTCAAGTAGTTGTAGACAGCAATGTAGACAGCAAAGTTTTTTCTGAAGTGGGAAGTTTTCTTACTGTCATTACTTGTACATGGAACATTCTCTGCCAGGATAGTATTATCAGCTGTTTCAGAGCATTTCCTGGGTTCTTTTTCATCACATAGGTCCACAAAAATATGGTTAAAAGATGTTTGTACTTGAATAGATGAATTATGCTTGCTTCTCCAGTTTCTCATCAGATTTGAGTCTGATAAATGCTTTTGGAAGTTTGGATTGTATTGTCTCTGTCACTATTTTTTTTTTTTAATTCTTTATTTATATGCATATACATACATATAGACATACACATACGTATCCCTTATTTTGTTGTACTGCAGGTTTTGGAAATGTTTGGTATTCCAAAGATTTTCAGGTAAAGCTGTGTCGCTGTATACATTAGTTGGTGACAGACAAAATAACAGTGACACAAGAATATGTGGACATAATAGTTGAAGCCAAAGCCATTTATTGCTCTAGCAGCAGTCTTTTCTATATGCCATTCTACAAATTGTGAGAACTCTACAAGTTGTGGAATACAATGATTGGATACAATATTGGTTTTAACATTCTTATTGGATAACAATGAGGTGTTGGCTATCTTGGCATAGGCTGCTTTCAGTTCTTTGTTCTAAATTTACGATGCTTCTGTACAAATGTTACTCAAGGCGAGCATACCAGTTTACTATGTTTCTAACCTCAATCTCCCTGCGTCAAGGATAGGGATATGCTCTAGCTGCCTCCCTTCCTCGTTTCCCACAAAGATGAATGCAAAGAATTATAGCTAAATCACTATACTGAAAATCCCTGCACGCTTTGGCTTTAGAGCTGAAATCCTTGCTTCCAAAGTTAAAAACCTGTTCTTGTACTGTGAAAACAATGAAGAAGCTCCCCACGCTAAATTAAAATTCCTCTGAACCCAGCTAGATGGCTCATTACTGGTCTGTACTGCAGAATTGTCTGTTCTTTAATCCTGTACACTGTTTACTTATTCACAAGTGTACTTTGCTGGAATTTTCCCCATTTTGTAAAATGTACTTTAGAAATTATATATATGCAGCCCAAATAAAACCAAGACTTACCAAGTGTGCTGTTTACTGTAGGCAAACATTATCACTAAAAGTCCATGTGCTGCTTACCCTGTTCTGAAATTCACTCTGTTAAAAATGGAAAGCCTTTTCCTCCTTTCAAGTGCTTCCCCAACATCTGCTACCAGGATGTGTAAGCATGCAAATGACAAATAGGTCACATCTTCAGATTAGAGACAGCCTTTATTTAAACACGCATAAACCTACAAGAATACTTCATACAGTGGTAACAGGCATGGATTTTGAAGTTAGTTCTCAAAGTCTGAAAGGTAACAACTTTCTGGAACCACTTTTTTTCATGGAGCTGCAAATCCAAATTTTCCATTGATATAGTCACAGCATCAGTTCTGCAGTGAAACATACAGATGCTATAGAGAGCTTAAGAGGTGAGAACATGTAAAATTCGAGCTTAAGAGGTGAGAACATGTAAAATTCAGAAAACAGAAGTTCTGTATGTCTGTCTAATGAGATACTATTGGTGAAACAGGAAAAGTGTGTTCTTGTTCTTCTTGTTGTTCTTTTCTTAATGCAGACTTTTAAGCTGTGTTCAATTGTCTACAGCCATGAACTGAGGACTGAGGATTTTTTACACACACAGGATTTAAAGCCTCCAAATTTTTTTTTACCTCCTTGAAAGATGGCTCAAGTAATTACGTAAGTTATATAGATATATCTCATGGCTACATAGAACTCTGTGCACATACAAAATAATAATTACCCATTCTTTCTTTTTTATACATTGTTAATGTCTCCAACTTTTGTGTTCTCACTGAATACTTGTTTCTTTTTTTTTTTTTTCCCCTAATTCTGACTTCTTGGCTAGGTAACCAAGCTCATAATTGAATTAATATTTCTCTTGCTTGATTTGTTTTAATTTATCTTGTTTCCTCTTATCTTACTTAACATCCTTGTCTTCTCAATTGTCATAGAATCATAGAATGTTTTAGGTTGGAAGGGACCTCAAGGATCATCCAGCTCCAACCCCCTGCCATAGGCAGGGACACCTCCCACTAGAGCAGGTTGCTCAAGTCCTTCCTGACTGTAACATTCTGATCTTTCTTGAATTTTTAGACTTTTCTCCAATTCTTTCAACTATATGCCTTACTCTGACATGTTCTACAATCTGCTGGGTGTTTCATTTTGGCCTTGGTTTGGTGCTTGGGGTTTTTTGGTGTGTGGTTTTTTTTTTTTTTCCGATTCTCCAAGCTTCTATATAGTTTACAGTGTTGGAAATCCCCTTGAAATTAGGGACAAAGCAGGAATAACAAAATATATGCTTTATTTAAAGGGGTTTAGTATTGAATATAATAGAATCCTTCTGTTCAATGCAGCTCATACATTTTTCTTTTACCTATTTTTTTAGAGCAAATTAGTTCCCAGTAGTACTATGAAACTGCTGAAAAATCCTCTGCTCTACCTTTCCTACATGCTGCAGCACCTCGATGTCTCTTTCATATTGCAGTGCACAAAACTGAGCACAATACTTCAGCTGCAGCCTCACCAGCACTACATACAGCGGGCATGATCACTTCTCTACCCCTGCTGGATGCGCTGTTACTAATAAAGGCCACAGTGCTGCATAAGATGTGAATGGATAAGGTTCTATATAATGACATCTAGGATTCCTTTCCCACAAGAGGCTGGATCAGATGATCTTTTGAGATCACTTTCAAGGTGGCTGTTCTATGATTCTCTGATTTTGTAAGGATAATATCTTTTTCAATGATTCTATGGGGAAAAGATCAGTGAGAAGACATCACAGGTCATTGTGCAAAGAATTCCAAACCTATTTTTATGGTACATAGGGGAAAAAAAAACCACAAACCCAGAGCAAAGTTAAAATCATCACTAGATTTGCTGAAAATTGTCAGTTTCTCCAGCAAAATAAAGTTTTCCAGAATGAAAATATGTTTCAATACATTTTTCCTTTAAAACTTTAGTAAATTTTTGTGTGGTGTAGCAACAAAACCTACTAATTTAGGCATTTGGTTTGTTCAATTTATAATAGAAAATTAGAGTTATCTGGAGGAGACAACAGAAGGAAAATTATTTGGAAGTAAAATAATTTTTCATATCTTTATGACATCTAGTAGAATGTGTACTGACACCTGACTGCCATCTTTGCTGTATTCTGTAGTAAAAGTAGAATACTACAGTGAGTTTCTAGTGAGTAGGTGTTTGTAAATATGAAGCAGAGGATATTTAGACACTACGGCAGATGATTTCCATCTAGCTTTCCTCAGTTCTGCATTGGATTTTGTTCCACTGAATTCAACAGGTGTTGCAGACTCCGTATTCCAAGCATCCTGAGAGGATTATACCCGCATACCCACAAAGCAAGGGAAGCAAGAGTGGAAAAGGCTGCTATTTACAAGCCACGACTCAGTGCACTGTATAATTGAATCCTTTGTCAGTGTATCCTGTCACATAATCAGATCTTGTGAATTGTTGAAGGCAGTTTAATAACTATATATATTCATTTAAAGCCCCATTAAGCTTGTCATGGCATTAGTACATTTTTCCTTTATTTTTGTGCTTTTCCAGTTCTTTATATGTGTAGTAATTGTATTGTCTTCAAACACTATACACTTGTGTCTACAAAACCTCAACTCTTAGACTAGATAGTTGATTTAGCAGATAGATTGATTTAGGAGACCAGGTTGGTAAGGGCAGGTCCTTCCTGACTAACCTGATCTCCTTTCATGATCAGGTTAGCTTCCTGGTGAATGTGGGGAAGGCTGTGGATGTAGTCTACCTGGACTTCAGCAAAGCCTTTGACACTGTCTGCCACAAGCAGCTCTCTCTTCCCTGCCTGCCAACAGCACTCTGGTTCCTGCTGCTCCTGCTTTTGCCACGTGGCTGCTCTACCACGTGGTGGGACAACCCCTTCCTGAATCTACCTCCATCCATTGCTGTCAATCTGGTTGTATATAAATTTTGTGTCTTGTTTCCCTTCCCTATACCTTTTTCTAACTCCTTTTACCTTAAATACCTTTTATTTATTGTTGAAGTTTTTCTTTTAACATCCAAATCAGAGCAAGACTATTCTTTGGGTGTTTTACCCCTTTTCTCTCTCTGCATCTAATTCCTTTTCTTTCCAAAGGTGAGGGGAGAGGGAAAGACATCCTATTATTGTATTGTTCTGTTAGGCTTTGGGCTCTGGGAAGCTTAAGCTAGAACCAATACAGTCCTATAGTCTCAAAGAAATATCCTGTGAGTGCTATGGAAAGCATTTTATAGTTCTAACATAATTAATGTTATTTAGCGGCTAGTCTCCGTACATCCTCGTCAGTCCTTCTCCAATGGGATGGTGATGAGACATCTGCCAGATTGAAAAAAAAAAAAAACAAACCCAAGAAAATTTAAAATCAAGTAATATGTCAGCCAGAACAATAGTGGGATAAAAAAGCAAGAGGGAATTTTTTTAAAAGTAACAATATCCCAATTAACATGAAGAACAAAAGAGCTGAAGTGCAGATGAATGTCAGCTTTCTTCAGACGGCACTGACAATGAGAGCTGCACAAATACACCCAAGATATGTCTGGAAAAGAGGTTACTATACAATGGAAAAATAGTCCTGAAATAAGTCATTGAATAATATTGCCAGGATTTATCTATAAGAGACCAAATGGTACATTTTCTCATATACATATCCTGTGTGAATTGACAAAATCAGGGAGCAAAGGGTTAGAAGAACTGTAACCAACTCTTGAACACAATCATTTTGTCCCTAGCTTTCCTCACAATAATAATTACTGGATGTTGTGGTATGTTAATGTACTTCACACAAAGAAGAAAGAAACATCTAGATGGGTCACAGCTCTATTTAATCTGCCTGATGTGATGTCATATAAGTGGTACAATATGCATTATGAAACCTCAGGGAACTTTACTTTCATCTCCATTTCAGTAACTTTAGAGTGTGAATAGATGGAGTCTATAGTTTTCCTTTTTTTATTGTTGTTTCTAATAACACAATTCAGGGTCTGTGTAAATGAGAAACTTTATTTAGATGCAGAGGGAGTTGAGGCACTTCTGGACATTTTTCTATGTTGCAAAGGTCCTTAGGTACCTATTATTAGGGTAAAATATCAGGTCAGATCTGACAGCCCTAGGAAGGCAATGCTGTTGCAGCTCCATGCCCCAGGTTCAGCCAGTAGTAAGACTGAAGTTATATTCCCATCAGACATATACACATAAAGCAAATGTGCGCACTACATATATATACACACACAGAGCTAGCCACTGATCACAAATAAGCAGATCACTCATGTAAACACTGAAAGCACCAGCAGCCTCTTCCTGCTCAAGCTGGGGAGCACAGAGATCTGTTAGCGGTTTATATACATATACACATTTAAATAAACAAATATTTACGTATATACATATGTGCAATGTGAATCCCTCCAGCAGCTAGGCTCTGACAGGATTCCTGCTGTGCTAGCACATGGACATACAAACCCTTGAAGCCGCAGCCTCACTCCGATTTCTGGTAGAGGCTTGCACACATGCACACAAATGTGCATTCATGCATGCACAGGAACCTAGCCAAGCCCAAACTCTCTGTGCTCATGCTCTTACATGTTGGAATGTGTCCAGAGAAGGGCGACAAAGCTAGAGAGAGGCCTGCAACACAAAGCTTATGTGGAGAGGCTTGAGGGAGCTGGGGTTGTTTAACCTGGAGAAGAGGAGGCTCAGGGTTGACCTCATTGCTGTCTACAACTACCTGAAAGGAGGTTGTAGCCAGGTGGGGGTTGGTCTCTTCTCCCAGGCAACCAGCAACAGAACAAGGGGACACAGTCTCAAGTTGTGCTGGGGGAGGTATAGGCTGGATGTTAGGGGGAAGTTCTTCTCAGAGAGAGTGATTTGCAATTGGAATGGGCTGCCCAGGGAGGTGGTGGAGTCGCTGCCCCTGGATGTGTTCAAGAGGAGAGCGGATAAGGCACTTGGTGACATGGTCTAGTTGACTGGACAGGGCTGGGTGATAGGTTGGACTGGATGATCTTGGAGGTCTTTTCAAATCTGTTTGATTCTATGATACATATGCACGCAAAGACACATGCAGTGCAAATTTAGAGACCCACATCCCTTGGACTCCCTTGATCTTCACAATTGTCAGGTCCTCCCATGGTTTTGTTTGTAGACTGTCTTACTACCCTGGCTCTGATGCCACTTCATCTCCTTATATTCTCATTCAGCCTGACCCTGTCTGGCATCCATTCACACACCCAGACCTGCTTCAGATGTTATACCACGGCACAGGTCTCTGGCTCCTTGTCCCACCTGCTTCTGACTGGCTCACTGTCAGTTGCTTGTGTCTCCCTGCTTGCTTGCTTGCAAGCAAGCATCCAAGCCCTCCAGCCTGTGTTCTCAGTCCAGTCGCTGGCATCCAGACCTGCATTTGCTCCAAGTGCTGGCACCATGGGTCCCTGCAATCCAAGGTGCTGCATCAGTTGCTGGCACTCAGCTCCCTATATACACACATGTGGAGACATTGACTACATTTCCTCACTCAAGAAATGCACTAGAAAGGAATTTAACAAGATAGAATAGACTCTGTTTGTTAGACACACAACATGGACAGGCTAGCATGTCAGCTTATTTAATCACCATCTTTCATTCCCTTATTCTATCTTCCCATCCTTGTCCCTACTCAAATCACCTAATGTCTTCCTTTCCCAACTTTTTGTCCTCTAAACATTCCTTAATAAGTCCCTTGCAATTACAAATTGCCCCTGCACCCCATAAGGTGTCCCTTCTCCCGAGACAGTGACACCTGCAGTCCAAAAGGTGCTCCTCCAGCACCAACTCACTTTGAGTTTCACAAGAGTACTTTCAGTCTGAGGCTTTCCTGAGACAGCCCTGGGAGGGTCTTGGACGGAACATACCTTTCTCTGAATCCTCAGTGTGGGTTCTTTCATAGAGTTTTAGACTGTTGCTATTCATACCATGGTGTCTCATGCCTGCTTCAGAAATGAAAGTGCTGTCCGGAGCAAAGAATGATGGGGCTGGAAGTTCAGGCTTAATGTGGGAGGCTTTCTCTTCCGGTTCTTGCTCCTGGCTTTCAGGCTCTTGGGTGTTTGCTCTGTTCTGCAGAGACGGCAGTGCGACAGAGAGGGATGGAGGAATACTTTTCCGGTTTGTGCTTTCAGCACATTTGCTTCTGCTTGCTGCTGCTTTCCACCATGCTTTTTCTGCAAATAAGCTAAGGTAATTTTGCATTTTCTACTATGATTATCTTATTTGCTTGGTAATCTCTTACCTCACTCTCTTTGTCTCAATGTGTTGTGTTGTTTTTCCCTCACTTCTGTATTGGTGAAAATAGACAGGTGTTGTGGTAGGCCTCAGCAGGCCAAAATAGGCTTATACATGTCCTGGCTTGTCCAGACGTGTTTTTCTGCTCTCGCTCCTTCTGCTATAGGGAGAAGCAACCATGGGAAAGAGGATAAAGAACTTGAAGCCATGGAGTCTAAGGACTCTGGCCTGCCCAGACTTGTTTTGCTCCTGTGGTAAACAAGGTACACAGGCTTAGCTTATGCCTGCCTTGTGCAAGGCCTATGCTTCTCCCAAATTTGGGTAAAGCAAGCCTATGGCTTCACCTAATGTGGTGCAGCTTCGATAACTGCCGTTCTGATTGGCTGTTCTGTGTCCAAAGGCCCATTAGTCTCGGACTGTACCGATAAAAAGAGATGAGCAGGTAAACTCAATGTGCTCTGCCATTGTATTGGCTCTTGCTGCTGCCTGCAACCTGTTGGTTGTGCTTTTAATCATTACAAGTTCCTATGCTCTTCTGTGTTTGTGGAGGTGGGTGTTTGATGGGTGAATGGCTCCTTTACTGTACCTGGGAAGAGATAAGGGAGGTGTCATTTGGGCTTTTCTCCTGCAACGGTCTCTACAGAAGACCTTTTATTAGATACATATACCACACGTCTCTTATGTGTCATGATGTTCTCAGTTAAAAATGGAAAGAAGTTCAGGCTTGAAAACAGAGACAAAATTATCAGTTGGATAGTCAATAAGCAAATCACATACTTGAACTTAAGTGTCCAGAATTTGCATGAGGTAGCCTACCGTCCAAAATGACTGGTTTGTCTGTGGTTCTCTCTCAAAGCACATAGCAAGCTATGGAGAAGTCAGATAGGAGGATATTTTTTTAATCTAGAAGGATCCATACTTAACCAGTGTGGACACAAATGAATCCATTATATTTTGCTAAGAATTTGTCCCACTGTCTTTTATTTGTCTTTATAGATATATCCACAAGAATAATTAAAAAAAAACAAAAGACACAATTAGACAGAAATAACTATTGAAAGTGTATTTAATTGCTCCCTCAAAATGTGATTTTGTCAAATTGGAGAGTTTATTGCAAGGCTTTTTCCTGTTTTGTTACTATTTGATATTTAATTACTTGCGTGATGGAGTGTGCAGTACACCTTGGTAGGTCTATATGTGAAGGCATGCTGGGAAGGAAACTCTTCTGAAGGGCAAGTTTAGAATGCAAAATGATCATGATGAATTAAGATGCCTGTCTGAAATAAGTAAAATGGTCATCAAGAAGGACAAGTTCAAAGCACTGCAGAGAGAAGTAAACAGCTGCAAGAAGGTTAGCTGAGGGATGCAGGGCCAAGCAGCAGTTCTGCAGGTATGACCCAGGCTTATGCTGAGCCTTTACACATTTGTGGAATCATGCAGTCATTGTGCTGGTTGCAGGAACTTTTGGAAGACAGCAGCTTCAGCTTACAGAGGCTATCACCAGCGCTAGGTCAGGTTGGCTATGTTTTGGGGTTTTTTAAAGCAGTGTGAATAGAAAGCGTCTAGTGAACTGTGACATCTCTGTTCTCTCTCCAAAGAGATTTATTCGTGCCTGGGTAGCTGATTTGTGGTCACCATCTGTGCCTAGTCCCTTCTTGAGCAGTTTGGAGTATAGCACTGCACAACACTTGGAACTATTTTGGTCTGGTACCTCTTATGAGGCATTTAAATGCTTTCAGTTTCCCAGTCTGCAGGCCTTTCTAGAGCAGTTACATATTCCGGTCAGCAGTTCTCTGCCCTATGAATTTCATTAGACTATATCTTATTGTGAAACTTAATCTAGCATCTTCCTACTAGATTTTTTGATAATAAAGGCCTGGTGACATAGTGTCCAACACTGAGGATTATAAAAGCAGCTAGACAATGCAGGCTGATGCATGAATATTATATGTGGAGTCTCTAGCTCAGTCCAACTACACAGTTAAACACAAAAAACATTTGGACAGTTTATAGCAAAAAGGATTCTGAGAGTCATCTCATGTGAATACAGTGTGGGTGGTTAAGCTAAGAGGACCCTGAAAAAAACAAATCTATCCATGATTCTCTGAAATCTGAATGTAAAAATTAGAGCAAACCTTATGGTGTGGCTCAGCAAAACACTGTTGCAGAAAAGGACTGCTTGGAACTGCATGAAAGACACATGAAAGGCCCATGAATCGTGTCTTTTAGTCTGCTCAGTGGTAATAAAGCATCTACTTGAGTTTCATATCCCACTGTAGGCATTATTCTTTCAGGAAAGATAAAACGGAATAACTAGTGAGAGATCAGTACAGAATAATAAAAATGATAGGTGATCTAGAAAGACGACAGTATTTGGACTTCATTAATCTGGCAAAGAGAATGCTGAGAGTACCCAGAGCAGATTGCTGAAAATGAGAATGGAATTAAGGCAGGGAATTATAGGTAAAAGTGAATCTAGGAAGAGTATAGTATTAGACATCAGAAAAATGTCTAATATCAACAGTATGTCCTTATCAACAGTAAGGACAATTAAGCACTAGTTTAAGTGGGGAGATTGTGGACTCCATAACCAGGGATTTTCAAAAACAAATTAGGCAAGCCCCTGTTAGGAATGGTTTCACTGCTCTGGAGCAGAGAATGAGTTGGACAAATTCTCAAAGGTCTTTCAAGGCTTATGTTCTCTGAAACAGCTACAATGCAAAATCTCCAAGCATACTAATACTATAAATTATGTTGCCACAGAAGAGCACACTAAATATTCAGACAAGATTACAAGAGGGGGAAGATTAAAAAAAGAGTTTCAGTGTGTTTAGAAATTAGAACAAAATGTATGTATTACTAGTTTTAGAAGACATGTAGTATAAAGTATGGTAAAGCCATACTTTATACCCTGAAATTTTTTATTTTTTTTTTTAATTACAAATAACTGCATGGAAACTGAGTTCAGCCTTTGCATTGTCTATGTCTTGACTTTTTTCAAAAGTAATTTGTTACAATGATAGACACTGGAGAAAATCTTGAGGTCTGGTTTCTTCATCTGCCTGTTTAATAAGATATATGACAGAGAGTTACAATTATATTTTCTCATTTTTGACCTACAACATGTCATTGTATCTGCTTACAATGACAAAGAATTGTATAATCTCATGAATGAAGAGCAAGAGGCAGCAGGCTAATTTTCCTATCAATAGCCACTACAGTGCTTTGATAAAAATGAAAACTTTGGACATACAAGAATTGAAACTGATAAAAAGCATGTATGAACTTGTTTCTGGATTAAAATTGCTAATCTTGCAAAAGGGGGCTGTTGTCATCATGACCTTCGACTAATAAACATTAAAATACAGAGCTATTTAACTTAATTTTGTAGCTATTCCTGCAGTGCATGCAAATGGAATTTAATTAAAGATGAAAATAGTTACATCAGATAATGTTTTTGACCTACTGCCCAATTACTGGCTATAAATACATTGACCTCTGCTTCTGGCAAGCATATTGCAAATGAAACCAAAAATATATTAAAGAAATGTATTTATTTAATAGAGTTTGGCAGTATGAGGAAGCATTAGATGATCTCTAAACACGTAGGAGAACTTTATTTGTCCCAGAGACCTTGCAGTCTCAAGTAGCAAAGGTGAAAAATGTGGAAATAAACACAATACACACGATCAGGTCGAAACTGAGCACACACTATGTTTATATGTTTCTTTCTGCTCTTTTTAAACTTGGGTACACATTTTGTTTTTTTTCACTTTCTGTTCTTCTCAGTCCTCTTGAGCCATTTTACCTTTTTGTGGAACAGAACAATCATGGAACATCGATTTGAATCCCTACACTTTTATGCAATTTTGTTTCATCTGAATGAGCTGTAATACTGTATCCATTTTGAAATGGAGATGGTTGTTGTCATTCATTGCTAAGTAGACATGTATGTGACTGTAGACGAACCTTGTAATTTGATTGTTTGTTTCTTTGAATATCTGCAAAAGGTGATCAGATAGTGGGTTAAAAAACAGGGATTCAGACTCCTAACATGCTTTAATTTCTACACTGGTTTGTTCTCTGGTTTTCAACCTTGCCACAGCTATTCAGATGGAGATCATTTGTATTCCAAAACCTATTAAAAGATTTTATTATGGGAAAATTTTGATCCTTAAGACCAGATACAACACATGGGAAATAGTTTTGTTACCTATTAATCTGCAGAATTCATTCTGAAGCACTTTTTGTGAATTTCAGTCACAAAACAGAACAAATACTATACCTAGAAAATCTGACTTTCCCTCTTATGCCCCTAACAGATATACCCAAGTACAGAAGAAAGGATATATTTCTTGGAGTTTCAGTTTCTCTGTAATGACTCTACAATCATTTTCTTGGTAGAGAAGTTTTTGCATCTACTGTACTTAGTTGGGTCTTAATCCTAGTGCCAATGAAATGGCTCACCAGCACTTGAGGTCAATCTCTCAGCTTTCACAATTAAAAAAATATTCAAAAAATACAAAAAGCACAAAGCATACATTTATTTGTGTGTTTTAAATTATTGCTGATATTATCAGTAAAATGGCAATTATTATTAATTAAGGAATAATATATAGTAATACTAATACTAAACAATAATTATTTTTACTAGTACTATTCTATAACATCATACTTCCCCCTCTTCCTTTCTTTTTCCATCTTGGCTTTATTGTAGAGTACGATGTCACATGATGAAATTTAACTAAGGTCAGCTGTCCCAGCTATGTCCCCTCACAACCTCTTGTGCATCCTCAGTCTAGTCACAGGTGGGGCAGTAGAAAAGACCTTGTCTCTGTGTTAACACTGGTCAGCAATGGCTGAAAAATCTCTATGTTCTGAACACTCTTTTGGTCACAAATCCAAAACACAACACCATACAAGCTACTAAGCAGGAAATTATCTGTACTCCATCCATAACCAGGACACTTTAATTTCAGGAATTGTACATAACTTTTCTCACTACTACTGATACTTGAATTTTTTTTACAAATGTGTGAAATAAATTCCTTGACAAGATTGTCAGTATTGGCTAGATTATTGTAAATTACCTAAATCATTTATTAAAACATTTCTCCAATTTTTATAAATCCAAAATAAGTAAAGCAGTTTTCCAAAGAAACCATTCAAGACGTTGTCAAGAGAATGAAAAATTAATACAAGGTTGGAATTTGATTTCACTGTTTATTTTTATATACTTAGTTCATACGTCTTCTCCAGAAATGAAGTTTTAATGACTCTGAAGAAGTGTTTTAACCTGTAAAATCATCTAAATAGTCCGTCCAAAATCCGTGAAAGAAAACTATTACTAAGTAATTGCTTAGAATTCCACCTCGTGTTTTTTGGGTTTTGTTTGTTTGCCTCTGTGAAACTATATAGTAAAAGCTTGTTTTGCAGACTCAGGCAAGTGCCATGGAGAGGAAGGAGAAAGTCTTCCTTAGCTTCTGCCTTCTTATATGGTGAGAGTGGTCTGGGAAGAGATTTGTCTCCATTCCTTCATGAGACCATTTATCACGTATTTTGGCTCATAAATGGCCAATCTGTTACTACTGCAATAGGTAATATTACTCCCTCAACTTAATTTGTAGACAGTTTTCATTGTTGTGGTGGAAAAGCCTAAAAAAATATTCAGCCACTTCTTTTTATAATAAATTATTTTAGTTCCATCAGTTTTAATAAGAGCCAAAATACTTATGCGAGTAAATCTAAACAATAATATATAAAAGCTTTTCAATTCTTAATTCTTTTACTAAAATTGGATTGTTAAAAATACCTTCTTCTCTAATAGCTATTAGGTCACGTAGTCTTACTGAGAATAATTCTCAGCATTCTTGAGGATGGAGGCCATTGACTATTCAATACATTCATAAAAGAAGTTGCATAACCATTGACAGAAAAGTAATTAGTATATGAGGGAAGTTATGCTAATATGACTTTTTTTCGGTTTTGTTGCCTGAATGATCTTGCTTTATTGTACACAAATACTTCCATTACCGCACATTAAGAGAACCAGCAAATCATAGCTTAGCATTTCAAGAACTTTGTCATCGCAATCACATAAGGAACAAACAATACACAGTCTCTTTGGAAGGAGATGTTCCATTTTACACTTTGATTTGCATCCTATCTCATGAATGCACAGTCACTTTTTCTTCAGAACTACCTTATTCTCTGCTGATCACTGAGAATTGCTCTGATATCATTTAACTGGAGAATCAAGGGAGCTTAATGACTTTATTTAAATGTTTCTTTTTGTTTTGTTAAGTCTCACTAATTCATGCTCTATTAGTAAAAAGAAGTATTTACTAATAATGTTGGGTGAAAAATGGTTAGAGTTAACACTCAGTTTCACCCTTCTGCAGAACTCTTATTGAGAATGCCCAGAAAGCAGTTACCTGGAATACCTCAAGTTAGGGCCAAATGTAATGTCTTGTTGCTTTTCCCTGTATTGCACATAACATAGAACTATGTTAGACAGGTACTTGACAGGTACTTGAATGCCTGCCTGGGATGCAAAACTATAACTTGCATTGGAAGACAATTTTGTTTATATGTTCTAAGAGGAAAATCTTGTGGATGTCGACATTTTTCCCTTTTAGGGACAGAATTAAATTATTCACTGAGGTCTCAAGGGACTTCTGCGATGGAATTCCTGAAGAGAAAATAAAGTACTGTTGGGTTATTGCTTACCTCTTGGACTTGTGGATAGAAACTTTAGCTGTAGAAGGAAATTAATTAGAAGCCCATTATTTACATGTGTCCAAGTTCTGTATTACTAGTTAATGTTAAAAACAAAAATCCTAATCTAAGACACTATTTATTTTCAGTAGCTTTCATCTCTATCACAGTTCCTCCATTGCTTCCATCTTTTTCATCCATGCATATTTTGTATAAAATATTTCACCAGGAAGAGGAATCACAAATTTTGTGGTTTACTTAAAATATTTTTTTCCTTTGGATCCCATGTGTAAAATGTAGCAAGTTTTGCAATGTAGGAGCCCTGAGAAAGAAAAATCTGAAACCATTTTTCTGAGTGACTGGAGGTGTGAGACTCAGGCAATCAAATATTCTAATTTGTGCTTACTCTGTCTGCACACTGTGAGCATATTTCACCTCCCTGTCATGCTCTGATCCACTGTTGCTAGGGAGAGACAATATGATGGCAAAACGACTTTATGTAGTAAAATTGATTTGAATTATAGCAATCATTCTCACAATAATCCTTTTAATTGCTCCTAGGAATTATGAAATTAATTAAGAAATATCATGTGACATCCTCTCAATTTAAAATAAAAATATTGATTTAACTCATTGAATGATTAGTACCTTGTGAAAAGTAAACATTTTAGCTTTTTTTTTATTTTTATGAAGAAATAAAGAGTTCCAAAACTTAAATGAGAGTTGAATGTGAGTAATAAAGAAATATTTCTCATTTGAATCTATTTCACTATTTCATGCTTGCCCTTGTCAGATAAAACAAGGAAGATTAGTAGTGTCTTAAGTCCCATTTAGAGGGAGAAAGCCTTTGTTTTTTCCTTGGTAGCATCCTGTCATTTTCCTTTTTTCTAAGCCTTTATGATTAATTTAAACTGCTTGGAAAATACATTAACCTTTAAAAGGAAGTGGCAAAATAATCTATTACATGAAGTATTAAAAATATTTCCTTCAGCTATAGTACTTACTTTAGTCATTAAGTGTTTATGCAGTGTTTACACTTGCACATTATTAGCCAGATTTATTTAGGTGACAGAGCCTCTGCACAACTGAAGGCATATAAGAGGAATCAGCTGATGATGGAAATTACAAGGATGACACTAAACTCATATGTGCATTTTACAGCCCCTGGTTCACTGAATTTTGGAAGTTTCTCTTCTTGTTCCTTGTTTTTGAAATACCCTCAGTCTAATTGTAAATCACGCTGCTTTTCAATGACTATGAGGTGAGAAAAGATCTGAACTTCTTGCCCCTCCTTCTATTCCTTTATTTACACCTTCTCTACCAATAGCACAATGACAAGGTAGAAAATACTATTATTTGTTCGGAGCACCGGAAAAGTCCCATATTCTGGAATTTAGGTTTTAATGGCAAATAGTATTAGTGAGGTTCTGTCAGATGTGTGGCACAGAATGAGTTGTGCTGTACCTAGCATCTTAATATACAGTTGGGCTTAGGCCAAAGCATATATTCTATTTGTCTGCAATTCTGGTATTAAAGATGATGCACTCTGCATTTATATTAAATGCAACTCTCTAATGAGTAGAAATGGATAAAGAAAGAATTACATTAAAAACATAAAAGTAGAGACAGCTGGGATGGGGGAGAAATTCAGTCTGTTCAGTACAGACAGGATTCTGTATAAGGGTCATGAATACTACTTAAGCAATGGGCCATTAGAGTGGTGTGGTTATCATGAAATAATCTCACCCCTGGAGAGATAACTATGGACCAGATGCAGCCATGTGCTTCTAAGCACCCAGGGGTGTAGTTATCATGATAATCACACCTACTGATTTTGCTTCATTGCAACGATAAAATTTCCTGGTTTTCATCTCAGTACAAACATAATACAGCATTTAAGCATATTTTTCTGACCACAGAAAATTGCCAATTAATGTGGGTTAAACAGTTTAAGCTACTACATTGCTGCAAAACCAAATAAAAATGTGGTGGAGCCAGTCGGAAGTAATACCTTGAAGGTACACTTGAAGGAAATGGAACATTAATGTTTAAGATATTTGAAAGGAAAGATCTTATTTTCCACTGCACCGGGACAAATCCAGAGCTCCTGTCCTTGCTTTCCTGCTTACCAAAAATCTGATTTCTTAACAGTGAAAAAAGATAGTTAAGGACTCAATACCTGTAGCAAAAAGCTTTAGGTAACATTTTTCCCCAAAAAAAGCCTTCATCAAACCCCTTTGGTGTCTATCACCTGAGAAATCACAAAGACTTGAATTCATGTATATGCAGCAAGGATCCCACTTTCTTTTGTCTGGAGACAATGGTTGGGATGGCTGTTGGCAAAATATTCACAATCCCTCCAGAGAGATGAGCTGTCAAGTAATAATAAGGCAGTAAGGAGCAGCAGGGAACACAGCCTGGGTTTCTGTGAAGGTACTGCTGAATCTGACTTGTTTTAAAAGCTAAGGACTCCATCTAAAGAGTATATGGTCTCATCTCTTCACTAAAGCTCTGTAAGGTGACACAAAAGAATATATTAGAAAAAATTACACTGAAGGAGTTTCATCTTCACTGCTTGAACCAAATGAAAGGGAACAAAGGACTTTTTTTTTTCATGATCAAGTCTGATTATTTTAAAAGAAGCAAATTTCTCTTGTCTCTAGAGGTCCACCTGAAAAAAAACTAGTTAAGCCTGGGCTAGATCAAACTAAATGTTTTCAGATCACTGAGTTTTTATGATACAGGATGATGTTTGAAATATGCCTGCAATTTAGCTAGCTTAATCAAACAGCATAATCTGGTACAAATCAAGGAGGTAATTTGTGAGAGCTAGCACAGCTTCACCAAAGGCAAGTCATGCCAGACAGATCTGGTGACCATTTAGAAAGAGAACAGCATTGATGGACAAGGGAATAGCAACCGATGTTGCCTACCTGGAGTTGTGCAAAGCATTTGATATTATTCCCCACAACATCCTGATCTCTAAATTGGAAAGACATCGATTTAATGGATGGGCCACTTGGTGGATGAGGAATTGGCTTGATGATTGCAAAGAGCAGTGGTCAATGAGTCAGTCTGTAGTGGAGAAAAATGACAAGTGATCTCCCTCAGGGGTCAATAGTGGAATCCACTCCATTTAATACCTTTGTCAGTAACGTGGACGGTGGGATTGAGTGCCCCCTCAGCAAGTTTTCAGATGACACTGGTGCAATCACCACCCTTCATCTAAGACAGGATTATTAAGAATATGGTTAAATTTTTAGGTAACTCCACCCCAAAACCACAGTGCTGGCCAAAGAAGAGCTTACCAAGGTGATGAGGTTGCTTTTCAGCCTACTGTTCTGCCTGAAGGCAGAAAATCAGGAAGTGATGACAAAATAGCAAAATCATAATTTTCTGCCCTTGCAATATGATGTATTACCCTCCTTAATCATGCCTGTAGTACCATGTAGTAAATCAAATCCTGATGAAGTTTGTGCTTACAATATGCAAGTGCAGTTGTATCTGGATGCAAGGAAAACTTGTAAAACAGGAATGCAGATTGAATGGCTGTAGTTCTGAGAAATACATATATAGTAATGAAGAAAAGACATTTTTCTCAGCTAAAAAAAGAAGTTAAAAAGCTTTTAGTTGCAGGCTATCTAAATCTCAGAGCAGTAACAAAAAATACTTTGCTTCATTGTTTGATTTCTGATATGTTTCTGGAATCAAAACTTTATTTGCAAAGAGAAATCCATTAAGAGAGTAATGTGGTGCAGTTGACATGCTGGATGAAAAGGTGGGACCTTGACAATCTTGACTGGTGGGGCTGATGCCAACCTCATGAAGTTCAAGAAAACCAAGTGCATGCTCCTGAACCTGGGATGTGGGAATCCCAAGTACAAATCCAAGCTGGGCGAAGAATGGATAGAGAGCAGCTCTGAGGAGAAGGACTTGGACACGCTGGTTGGTAAGAAGTTCAACATGAAACAGCAATATGCGTTTGTGGCCCAGAAAGCAATTTGTGTCCTGGGCTGCATCAAAACAAGGGTGTTCAGCAGGTCAAGGGAAGCAATTCTCCCCCTGTACTCCACTGTTATGAGACTCTACCTAGAGTATTGCGTCCAGCTCCAAAACCTCCAACACAAGAAGGACATGGTACTTTTAAAGTGCATCCAAAGGAAGACCATGAAGATGACCTGAAGGCTGGAGCACCTCTTCTGCAAGAGCAGACTGGAAGAGTTGGGGTTGTTCATCTGGGAGAAGAGAAAGTTTCTTCCAGCAGCCTTCTAATGAATATTTTAAGTGGTGCTACAAAACAGCTGGAGAGAGAGTTTTTACAAAGGTATGTAGGGACAGGGCAAGGAGTGATGGCTTCAAACTGGAAGAAGCTAGATTTAGATTAGGCATTAGGAAGAAATTCTTCACTGCAATAGGTGGTGCAGGGAAGCTGTGGAAGCTCCAACCCTTGAAGTATTCAGAGCAAGGCTGGATAGGTCCTTGAATGACCTGGTCCAGTGGGAGACAACTCTGCCCATGGCAGGGTGTTGGAACTAGATGATCTTTAAGGTCTCTTCCAAGCCAACCCATTCTATGGCTATGATTCTGCAAAATTAAGGCTGTAAGATTTTCATCTATGAACTTTGTGACTCTCTCAGGGTGTAAATGTCACAGAATCAGAGAACTGCAGAAATGTTCAGGTTGGAAAAGACCTTCAGGATCACCAAGACCAGTTGATAACCCTACTCTACACGGTTAACCCCTAATCCATATCCCCAAGCACCACATCCAGCATCGGTGACTGAGCCGCCTCCCTGGGCAGCCCATTCCAGTACCTGACCATGGTTTCCATGAAAAAAAAATTCTTAAGGTCCAGCCTAAACCTACCCAGTCACAGCTTTAGACTCTTCCTTCTTGTTCAATCACTAATTACCTCTGAGAAGACACCATCACCAACCTCTCCACAATGTCCTTTCAGGTAGTTGTAGAGAGCAATGATGTCTCCCCTCAGCCTCCTCCTTTTCAAACTAAACAGCCCCATCTCCTGTAGTTGCTCTTCATATGATTTATTCTTCAGGCCCTTCACCGGCTTCCTTGCCCTCTGCATGCACCCCAGCACCTTGATATCTCTCTTGTATTAAGGTGCCCAAAATTGAACACAGTACTCAAGGTGTGGCCTCACCAGCACCAAGTACAAGGGGACAATCACCTCCTTACTCCTGCTGGACACAGCATTTCTAGTACAAGCCAGGATGCCATTGACTTTCTTGGCCATCTGGGCACACCAATGGCTCCTATTCAGCTACTCATCAATTAGAATCCCAAGGTCTCTTTCTGCTAGACAGCTTTCCAGCCACTTCCCGAAGCCTGCGGTGTTGCTTGGGTTGTCGTGACCCAAGTGCAGGACCTCACATGTGGCTTTGTTGAAGTTCATCCCCTTAATGTTGGTCCATCGATCCAATCTGTCCAAGTCCCTCTGCAGAGCCTCCCAAGCCTCCTGTAGTTCAACACTGCCACCCAATGTGGTGTCATCTGTGAACTTACTGATGACACACTCTATGTCTTCATCAAGATCATCAATAGTTAAACACAAGTAGTCTCAACACTGAGCCCTGAAATTTCAGTAGAGATAAAAGCTAACACAGACAAAATTTCAGTGTAAATGTTGTGATAAATGTTGATGAAACGTTACTTTGTAAGAAGGTATTTCCCCAGAGAGAGCAGCCAAATAAAAAAATAATTGCTGTGTGTAGGTGGCCTTATTTGGTGGTTTTGACGAAATGCAAGCTATTGTGATGAGCTTTCAAAAAGTAGGATTAAGACTTTCAAGTCATATTTTATAGAAAGTACTGTCAACCACTTTGAAAATTGAGTTTTAGAAAGATAGTAGGCACATGGAAAGCACCTAAGAGAGGACAGTAATTTCAAATTACTCATGGATGCAAAGAAGATAACACTGTAAAACATGAATTAAAGACACGAAGCACTAGACAGAAGTAAAGACAAAACCTAGCAATATGGTTAGATAGAACATCAGTCTAAATATTTTCAGTATAGTGTTTTCATTGCTTCTTGGCTCTCAGTGGGTAATGAGAACAACAGCAAAGAAAATCCAACCATTCTGAGAAATAAGCAGGTAAATGGCAGAGGAAAGAAAAAATGGTATAAGGCAAAAGAGGATGAGAAGAAATCAAAAGAAGAATTAAAATATTAAAAACAGATAAAAGAAAGAAAATGGGAAAAAATACTAAGGAATAAATAAACTGATTAAATTATAAAAAATGTTATAAAAATCAATATAAAAATCATATATAGTAAAAGTGGTAATTATTATTTTCCTTTCGTCTCAATGAGCTGCTGATGTTCATGTACTTTTGTAATTATATCTGACATGTCATTTATTTTGCTTTGGATAACTAAAACATATTTAAAAGTCTTTGTGAAAGACAGAACTCTCCTCACTTTTCCATATCTCTAGCTCTTAGAGAAATTGCAGAAGTAAAGGCATAAATCACCTTGATCGATAAATGAAGTTGTGGATTCAGAATTGCAAATACTTTGAGGAGTCATCAGTTTTGAGTAGCCTGAATTAACCCCTAACTGCTTCTATACTTCAGATAGAAACAATTACAAAGAATATTCACCTGAACATTTAATGACTCCTCATCCTTTTCCATATACAAAACTCCATTTAAGACATTATTATGTTCTTGTATCATGTGTCTTTTTACATGCATTTCATGTTTAGAGATTGCTTTTTCTGAAAGAAAAGCCATATGCTTACGTACTTGAAAGTATTCTTACCTTTATTTGTGTTTGTGTATCTGCATTTGTTTGTTTTGTTTTAAGAACAACATGTAAAATATTTCCTTACGAGAAGACCTTAAAGGAAGGAGGCAAAATTAGCATTCTTGGATATTAACATGGCCCAAATATGATATATTTGTTTTAATTATTTTAGTTAGTTTTAATTCTTCTTAGAAGAATTTAGAAGAAAATATCTGTATCTAGGAAGGGGGAAATAAAGTTAAGTAACACATAAACCTAAAGCTAGTTATTATATACAACTGTGTAAGAGATGGTCTTTCCCATGTAGGATATATCACAGTAAGCCATTGTTAAGGAGAATAGAAGAGGAAAGGGAAAGGAAGGACATAATTTGCCAGACTCTGACCGAGAGATCTAATCCTGTGGGCTTTAGCTCATGAGCTCATCCTCATTTGACCATTAATTTTGAAATAAGACATGTGAATGGCTCTACCAGTGAGCTAGTAAACTGTCAGAAAAAGAATGCTGGTACCTCCCCAGCACATAATTTTCAAAGTCCAACTCACAGTCCTTTTCTTTTTGAGTAGAGAAAGGAAGAAAGCATTTGAAAATTCTATGACTGAGTAGAGTTTAGGTTTTTGTTAAATAGGAACAGGGACAGTGGAAAGTGACATGCAGTTCTTTGTCTTCCTAGCCAGAAGGCAGACATAAGATAAGAGGTGAACAGGTCATGCAGGCATAAACTGTTTTATGTCTTTATTAGCATTGGTGAGACATTTGTTTAAGAATCACTCAGCAGCAGCTCCATTTAGCCTATGTGTCTGGGGTTTTTTTAAGCATGCTTAGTGGCCAGGTAAGTTTCTAGCAATTTGAAAGTATTTAAGAGTTAATTTAGCTCTTTCCCTCCACATGTGTTGTCTGAGAGAGTTTCTGGGGGATAAGGAAGGAGCATCTACTAAGGCAATTTCCTTAAGAAAACAGGAAGAAATAAAATTTTCTAATTAACTCCTCTTGTTTAGTTTAGCTTATGCAGATGTAAGGTATCTAATTGCTACTTTATTGGCTCTGCATAGATTGGTTGTCTTTTAATGGCATCTGTACCTTTTTGCTTCACTGGCATTATAGGAACTATTGCTGTGATGTATATAGGAAAGCTATATTGCCTGAATTTGAGATAGAAGAAAATTACACCTAAAAGCTCAGCACAAAATCTCTTGTTTTTTACAATTTAGTGTATGAACTAGAACATAGAAAGAAACCACATCTCCTGTAACAGGCCAATTTACCTATCGGCTTAGATGAACAATGCCCATAGTGCAGGAACATATAATTGGTTTCTTTTGTACTACGAAATAATATGTGCAAATAATTTGATGAATGCAAATATTCTGCACATCAGAATATTCTGCTGCTTTGATAATGGCATTAGTCATTGCCTTCCTTTGTTTTGTCTTATTTCAACCACTCCTCCTATTACAGTTCAAAATGGGAACACTGTGAATAGCTTCCCAGACATAACTGGAAAATAATAACAGAGGGCAAAAAAACATGTGTGTGAAAAGGTGGAGATAAAATAGAGATCTTAGCAAGAGAAAAAAAACAGAATAACACTGTTGGAGAAAAGCAGTATGAAGGGGAGAACAGAGGTAAAGGTGAGGCATACAGCATTATGAATATTAGTAATAGTGGGAAAATGCTGTGTTTCATCAATTAAAACTGAAAAAAAATCGAGATATTTTCTCAGCTCCTGGCAATATGGGAGATTAAATGCAATATTTGACATAGGGTAAAGAATTCATGAAACTGAATTATCTGGGAAACTTGTAATGACAAGATAAGAAAAAGTAATACTGAACCATGGTCATTTGAAATAGACAGAAGTTGACAGGCCCTTCCAGAAAGAGGAAAAAATTATCTGTGTAGAGGTGAGTTACATTAGGAGACAGTATGGAAAAATAAGAACTGGGAATCTGGAAAAAGCAGATAGTTAATGGCAGTAAAGAAGTATATTTCAGCAAATCTAGAGTTGTGGTCAATGGTGCCAAGGCCAGATGGAGAGATGTAGGTAGTGAAGTCCTCCAGGGATTAGTGCTGGTCCAGTCCTGTTCAATATCTTTATCAATGACATTGATGAGGGGGCATAGTCTGCTCAGCAAGTTTGCTGATGAAACCGAGATGGGAGGCTTAGCTGAAGGCTGTGCAGCCATTCAGCAAGACTTGGACAGACTGGAGAGCTGGGCAAAAAGGAACCTAATGAGGTTCAACAAGGACACATGCAGAGTCCTGCATCTGGGAAGGAATAATATATTGCATCAGTACAGGTTAGGAGGTGATCTGCTAGACAGCGGCCCCATGGAGAAGGACCTAGGAGTCCTGGTGAACAAGAAGTTATCAATGGGACAGCAATGTGCCTCTGTGGCCAGGAAGGCCAGCCGGAACCCTGTTGGATCACTAAGAAGAGTATGTCCAGCAGGTCAAGGGAGGTTCTCCTCCCTCTCTACTCTGCCCTAGCGAGACCTCATCTGGAATATTGCAGCTAGTTCTGGGTTTCCCAGTTCAAGAGGGACAGGCTTCTACTCAAGAGAGTCCAACAGAAGGCTGCAAGGATGATTCAGGGACTGGAGCACTGCCTTATGAGTTACAGCTGAGAGACTTGGAGCTGTTTAGTCTGGAGAAGAGAAGACTGAGAGGGGATTTTATAAACGTTTATAAATACACAAGGGCTGGGTATCAAGAAGGAAGAGACAGCCTTTTCTCATTTGCACCCTGTGATAGGGTAAGGAGCGATGGATTCAAATTGCAGCACAGAAAGTTCCACTTCAACATAGAATCATAGAATGGTTTAGGTTGGAAGGGACCTCAAGGATCATCCAGCTCCAACCCCCTGCCATAGGCAGGGACACCTCCCACTAGAGCAGGTTGCTCAAGGCCTCATCCAGCCTGGCCTTAAACACCTCCAGGGAGGAAGAATCCACAACCTCCCTGGGCAACCCGTTCCAGTGCCTTACCACCCTCACTGTAAAGA
>WAAF01010201.1:70547-172932 GCA_013400475.1 Tricholaema leucomelas | reverse complement strand
TCACCTCTGCCTGGTTTTCCATTTGCTTTTGCAGAGCCTTTAGGAGGATCTGCTCCATGTGCTTCCAGGCACAGAAGTGAGACTGACTGGTCTATAGTTTCCAGGGTCATCCTTTTTCCCTTTCTTGAAGATGGGTGTTATGTTCGCCCTTTTCCAGTCAGCAGGAACTTCACCAGTCTGCCATGACCTTTCAAACACAATGCACAGTGGTTTAGCAACTTATCTGCCACTTCCTTCAGGACCCGTGGGTGGATCTCGCCAGGCCCCATGGATTTGTGCACATTCAGATTCCTTAGGTGCTCACGAACATGATCTTCATTTACAGTGGGCAGAGCTTCCTTCTGCCAGTCCTTATTTTCGTCCCCTGTGACTCAGACATCACGGTTGGAGTCCTTGCCATTGAAGACCGAGGCAAAGAAGGCATTGAGCACCTCAGCCTTATCCACATCCCTTGTCACCAGAGGAAGAACTTTTTTACTGTAAAAGTCATGGAGCACTGGAACTCGCCAAGGAGGCTTTTCTGGAGACTTTCAAGATGATATGTTCCTGTGCTACCTGCACTAGATTATGTGGTCCTGAACTGGAAGAGGGGTTGGACTCGATGATGTCCAGAGATCCCTTCCAACTCCTAATACCTTGTGATCCTGTGAAAATACTCAAAACTCACAATTAAGAAAATGGACAGGATCAAAACCTCTGGGAATTAATTAAAATAACAAAGGAGTACCAAATCTAGGGCTAAGTTCTGTGAATTTCATCTTAAAGCATCTTCACACTAATTTATAAATAATAGGTCTTATTAGGGTTCAATACTACAGGGTGTTGCAATAACATGAGATCCAGAGGATAAAAACTCATCATGTGTAATTAGCTCCAAGTTTCACTGTGATTCATCCAAATCTTCACTAACATCTTTTTACTGACTGTCAGGAGGGTCCTTGGAAAAGTTGTCTTTATTTACCATGTGGCAAGAAGGACATTTGTACTTACATCCTACTAAGTTAGTACTTGGAAATAGCTCTAGAAATTGCTGGTAAGATGGTTTGGCCATTCTCAGAAAGATAGAATCACACATTTCCCGAGTTTGAGCGTGTAAGATAATCTAACCCTACATAAGAAGTCCAATTGTTATTCATATATTCATTGTGTTGTATTTGTTCATTTTTGGCTTCTGTTGACTTTAGGATAGCATTGGTTTGTTTGTCATTAAAAAGGTTATATTTCCAATCAATAATAAATATCATCTGGGAAAGAAACAAACAAAAGAACAAACAAACAAATAAAGATCAGAACTCAGTGTCTAGGGAAACAGACATCTTTGTTTATAAAAGCAAAGGTGGTGCAAATAAATCCTCATTCATGTTCCCTCTAATAATGCTTGCATCCAAGACCAAATAATTTTGGACTGATAATTTTCCTAATTCTTTCTTTTCTGGCTGAAGCTTTTTACAAGTCTGTTTCTGAAGGCATAATGTTCCTACCACATTCTGAAATTCTGCCCTTCCTGCAGGCCTAGCAGAGCCAGACAGAATAAATATAGGGTGAAGAGAGATTTAATGTTATGAACTGAGAATGCGAAGTTGATGTGAAGGAAACCCCATTCTAGATATTGAACTGATCTTTCTTGTTTTGCATATTTTGAATAAAAACTCTATAGATCAGCACAGGAAGTAAAAATTGGTGCAGTTTCTGCTTGTAGTTTTCTAAAATATATATCCTTGAGGAGCAGTAATTTTGGAAATTAATGACCAAGACATGCAGTTAATATTCTTTCTTTAGTTTTGCTTTGCTCTTAGAGATCATTGCTTAGTCATTGTCCTGTTTCATTGCTATAGACTGTTATGCTGTTTAATATTTACTCATACTCTTTCCAATAAATGACTTATGAGAGTATGTTCTTCTTAGTATAAGAGTTTCTGCTCTAACTTAATGTATTAGTACGTGCACATTGAGCAGATTTTTCCTTAAGTGCTAATATTTCGTGTGTGTCAGCATGCCATTCTCTCTGTGGCTGACCCACAAGGCTTTAAGTCTCTTTCTCTTCCAGTGGTCTAGTCAAGTTTTATTGTTGCAGATGAGAAATGCAGCTGTGGAAGAATCTTTTATTCCAAAATTGAACTCCTCAGTTGATTGTACCAGATCTGAAAAATTCAAACACCAGATTTAGAAATGATTAGAGAGAAATGTTGACAAAGTATTATTTAATATTTAGAGCTTTTACATACTTAGACTCCTTTTACATGGGTCTCTCCTCATCAGGGCCTCTTTCCCAAAGCTAACTCTATTTATAATTAGTTTTAATGCCAGAAGTCTAATTTTTTGTTTTATTATGTTAGTCTGACACAGCAAAGTTGTACCATGAGATAGATTTACAAAACCTCAAGTAAATCATAGTAGATGGCTTTGCTGCCATGCATCAAATTTGTTCATGTTAATGTGTGACCAGTATGTAGTTAGAGGTAAAATTCATCCTCTCTTGAGTTATTAAAGAAGAATTATAACACTGTTTCCACACCTACAAAATGTCCTCCTAAAAATGTCAATTTTGGGGTTTCTTTTTTTCAATATGATTGTTTTGGTCAAATGGTTTAATAGTACAACTATTCTTTTAAGCTACCTACCACTTAGCATTTATTTCAGTTTTTTGTTTGTTTTTTTTTATATGTTGGAAGAGATCTCCAAGATCATCCTGTCCAACCTATCAACCAGCCCTGTCCAATCAACGTTTTTTTTCATGATTAAGTCTGATTCTTTTAAAAGAAGCAAATTTCTCTTCTCTCTAGAGGTCCACTTAAGTGCCTCATCCAGTCTTTTCTTGAAAACCTTCAGGAACTGTGACTCCACCACCTCCCTGGGCAGCCCATTCCAATAGCAAATCACTCTCTGTGGGAAGAACTTCCTCTCACACATTGCCTTAATTACCTCTAGACTCTATAAAGAATTACTGCAATTGTTTAATGATTTTCAGTGTTTGTGGAGGTTCAGTATTTTTTAGATACCATGTAGTATGACATTCTAATTAAGAGTTAATAACATGAACTACAGAGACTAGTATGGCCTTTTATAATTCACGTACTTGCTGAGATGTCCTTTTATTGATTTTCCTTATCCTACAGATCAAACTTGTGTCCACATTATTTCTTCCTGTCCTAAACTACTTTTTTTCCCCTCTGAAAATATAACAATTAAAAAAACTTAGTTAGGACAGTACTTTTTCTTGATGATTTGTTGATTGTGCCACATTTCCATCACTGGATGTCATTCATGTACTATACTAATGAAAAGAGATTATGATCTGCCCTACAGTACAAATCTATTCCCCATTTACATTGAATATGAAGTTTGAAGCAGATAGGAAGTACCTATTGCTAATTTGTGTTGAATTACACAAAATCAAATATCTCCAAAATCAGATTTTTTAAAAACTTAAAGATCTGTTCCAGTTTTGACCAGTTTTAAGAAAGCAATCCAAATTCTCACAGTTGTAAAAGGGAAATAGGTTTTGAAATGATAACTTTTAAATACAAATATTCCTTGATTTAGTATTTTAACTATACAAAAATATCAGTTTGAAGAAAGAAAAAAATCAGGATAAAGAAAGAAAAAGCAAACAGGAAAAGTGAAAAAAAAAATACAGAGTAAAGAATAGCACTAAGAAAAGGGTAACTCATAGTTTTAGAATGTAGTGCTTTTCCCTAATCAACAAGCAAACATCCCAGAAACAAAGAAGACAGCAATTCAGAGAGAACATGGGCTAGGATGAATCAGTGCGTCTCAGCTGTAGCCAACTATTTAACTGAATGTTAAGGAAATGCCTCCTAGATTTTCCCAGACAAGATTTCAGCCATTTCTGCACCCCCCAAATGGCTACATTAATTAACCATGGCTAAACATCAGTACAGCCAGATGATTTCTGGAACCAAATTAAATCTTTGCCTAGTCATTTTATTCTGTCCCTAATTTTGATTGGCCTAGTATTTCTCGCTCTACCAACAATACACTTTATTACAGTGGAGGACCTAGCTAATAAGAAATGGCAGAATGTTAGTTTCAAGAGATAACTATAGCTGTTGTATTTACTTCCCAGAAATTGCTGTTCCTGACTAAATACATTGCAATTTTTACTCCCTCTTATGCACTTGAACAATTCCTCATTGTTCGTTCTTGCATAAAGCTTTGCAAGAGTCCTTCCCAATTCTCTGTAACCTTGTATTTTACTTTTCTTAGGATATTCATCCAGCTCCTCAGACCAGCTACCAATGTCAGATTTGTTTTTACACTGTCCCTCATTTTCAACAATCACATTTTTGCCTCTTTCCATGCCAGAGATCATACTGTGTTTTCATCCCACAGTTCTTCCCTGAGGATCTACTGTGATGCCAAAAAGAAATCAGCCAGCTAATAATGAAAGCAGTTACAATTTTCTACAGGGCTTTTTATACCTTCATCTTTTTTTCAAGGTGGTGAGATTATAACTTTTTTTTTCTTTGCATTTGCTACCTTTTACCTTATGTGTAGAAAATGCTACTTAACAGAAGCTGTAAGTTAAAACATACAATAGAAAGAGAGACTAGCATTCATGTATACTTTCAATGGAAGGTGTAACTCACATCCTTACCCATATAAATTTTCCTCAGACCTCTGAACTCTCACATCTATCTTTTTCATACTTAACTAGAAATTACCAGTAAATTCCTTAAAGCATTCTGAAACCCTCTTCTAACTACATATAATACACCTGATCAAATCATCACCTTTATACTATGAGATGTCATTCAGTTTGGGGTTGAACCACAAAAGATGACAAAAGATGAAAATGATTTCTTGAGACAAAATTGAGAAAGCAGTTCATAAGAATCTAAATAGTCCTGATGAAAGTAGTTGTTTGCACAATGGCACTGAGGCTGCTGTCCTAAAAGAAATGCCAACTATATAATTGTTTTTACTTCCAGCTGGCAGGGGACCCACAAGGATATTGCCAGAACTAATTGCTGATTATTATAAACAAAGATACATTTTATATAAAAAACAAAAGCAACTGAACCTTTTGTTCTCTCGAAAATGATTGTCATCATTAGGGAGTATAAGTGTTTATTTCTATGTGATAATATAATTCAGCTAATATAGAATGTAATTGTTTTGAAAAAAGGAGAAAAATAATCTCAAGTCAGCTTTGTGGGTGGGTGGGGAAATATAAACCCTGAATTGAACTTAGTAGTTATTACGTATGAATGGTTTGGGGTTAATTTATATGTGATTTGTTTTCTTCTGTTAGTTCATGTCTTACCTCTGTGTTACACATTTGAGCCCGAGTTCTAGGACTTCTTTTTCATTTTGTCCATACCCTCTGTATAGTAGTTACCTATGTAAGAGCAAGTTCTAGATATAGAACTAGTTCAGGCTTAATAATGATTTGTTTTTTCTGGTTTCCCTTTTGGTCTTTTGGGCAGTATCACAGTATCACAGTATTACCAAGGTTGGAAGAGACCTCATAGATCATCAAGTCCAAGCCATTACCACAGAGCTCAAGGCTAGACCATGGCACCAAGTGCCACGTCCAATCCTGCCTTGAACAGCTCCAGGGACGGCGACTCCACCACCTCCCTGGGCAGCCCATTCCAGTAGCCAATGACTCTCTCAGGGAAGAACTTTCTCCTCACCTCAAGCCTAAATTTCCCCTGGCATAGCTTGAGGCTGTGTCCTCTTGTTCTGGTGCTGGCTGCCTGAGAGAAGAGAGCAACCTCCTCCTGGCCACAACCACCCCTCAGGTAGTTGTAGACATCAATAAGGTCTCCCCTGAGCCTCCTCTTCTCCAGGCTAAACAATCCCAGCTCCCTCAGCCTCTCCTCGTAGGGCTGTGCTCGAGGCCTCTCACCAGCCTCGTTGCCCTTCTCTGGACACGTTCAGGCATCTCAATGTCCCCCTTAAACTGGGGGGCCCAGAACTGGACACAGTACTCAAGGTGCGGTCTAACCAGTGCAGAGTACAGGGTCAGAATGACCTCCCTGCTCCTGCTGGCCACACCATTCCTGATGCAGGCCAGGATGCCATTGGCTCTCTTGGCCACCTGGGCACACTTCTGGCTCATGTTCAGGCGGGTCTAACCTGAAGCAGTGGTTTATATTTTAGGAGCATTTCTCTTGCATACAACTTTAAAACTTATTGTGTTCCAGTCTTTTTTTTCCTTATCTTTGAATGCACAAAAGTCTTTTTTTCACCTTTTATCTAGGATTTTGAAACAGGCAGTCAAAGAATGACATCCTAACAAAGTAATTTAATTCCTGATTTTTTCCTAATGTCTTCCTATTTTTAAGTAGTAACATTTCACATTGCTTAGCTACTTCGGGTTTAATAGAAATCAAGATTTGTATGATCTTTAAGATTTAATTATGGAAGATTAAATAACTTGTTAGAGATTTTTGAATGCTGAATGCTGCAGAGGAAACAACCATATTGGAAAATTTGGTTTCTAATATACTTAATTAAAATATATAATGAAGATTGAAACAATCTTCCACATATCTTGCATTTTGTGAGCAGAAGACTCTTCTGTTCATTTTAGACTTTTCAGAACTGATAAGATCTCAAGCACATTCAAAGAATAATCTCTATGATTTGAATATAGTCCATTGTGACTTTTATTGACCTAAACCATCAGAGTAGACCCCAATAAAAGTGTGCCTCCCAGGAGCATACATATGCATGCAGGAAAAAAAGCTTTTTCCTTGCATGTCATAGTTCCTGCAACAGCTTCTTGGAGCTATGCAGTTCATCTGCAAACGAATTCCACTTTGAGCTTAAGTACGATATACACACTGAAGGGAACTGGAACAAATTGGCACTTCACTCCACAGTGGGAATAAAATATTTTTCCTGATTGTAGCTTTTCCCAAGAACTAAGCAAATTAGGGAAATAAAGACCATTAAGTAAAATTAGATTTTACGCTATTTAACAGGTGTTTTGGTCTATTTTACCCTGAAGATAGATCACAATGCAGTGCAAAAAGTTAATTTTCTATAATTGTACAGTTTGCACATTTATTTCCAGCAGTTTAGCCTACAGTATAATTCTGTTAAACTTCTGCAATCTATCTTTGAATGTGTTCTGTCTTTAATGCATTCAAGAATTATAAGAACAATATCTTAACTTTATTTTGTGGGTATTTGCATCTGATGTGCTCTGAAACATTGCATAAACCGTCTGAGAAACAGAACTGGAGTCAGGAGCTATCATAACACATTTATGCTCCTTAGGGCATTACTGAAAGAAGAAAAAAAGCATTTCCTGCTCATTTTCAATACAAATTTTCCTGAAAGATTTGGAATCACAAACAGAATAAATTGCTTCATGCTGTAAAATACAGCCCCTGAAGATCTTCCTCAAGAGAATCAGAAGATGCATCTATTAGTGTAGTATATGCTCTGCCCCCCAAAATATGCAGAAATCATTCATAGTACAATGGTCTGATATGAAAAGCGCCACCCAAAAAATCTCAAATCTCCTATCTCAAATGAAACAGCCCCCCCACCCCACTGAACACTATGTGAGAATATCAGTCAGCAGTATTCTGTGAGGAACTAGCTTGCTGTCTACCATTCATGCAACATATTCACAAAAAATACAATCAGTACATTACTGCCCTCAAAAAGAGAACTGAAATTAGGAGGACCAGTGCAGCAATGTGAAGAGATATTCTTTCTTAACTAACCAGGAGTCCACACACATTTTGTTTGTTTATTACTTTGTTTTCATTTCTGTTGGAAGGGGGCTCATTGAAAGTTTCTTTGTATCATATCTCATTTAACGAGCTAATCAGTTAATTGTATAAATACCTATGCCATAAATTAGTTTGCTTTTAGTTTTTCATATCGTAGTTGTAAGCAAAGTTGTCCAGAAATGCAAAGAATTCATAACCCAGTGCCCTAAGGTGTAAGTATTTATGCTGTTCCTTTCTGTTCAGCCCTGAGAATGAGTTCTTGTCTCCTGGCAAAAACTCTGCAGGGATTTCTTCTCCTCTTCTGGCCCATCATTTACAAAAAGCATTGAGGCAGAATTGCCTGCTTGTTTCAGTCAAGGTCTGCCCAAGGTAAAGTTTCCAAAAAAAAAAAAAACTTCAGGAAAGGCACTAGCATTTAAAAGGATGGTTCTGAACCTGGAAACATTTCTTGGTTTAGATACTTTTAGAATCATTCTGTAAATATTTAGATGCTGAATATTTGTGCCTGGGATGACATAAAAGCAAAATTACCCAAGAAGTGGGAAGTGACATTGATAATTCTCACAAGTATAATCCAATAATAATGTGAAAGAAAACTTCTAGTTCATGGTAAAGGTTTGAGTTACTCCTGATTCAAATATCACACCTTTTTGTGTCTCTGTGTGTGTGTGATTTCATTGTTGTTGTTGTTTGTTTGGGTTTAGTTTTTAGGAACTCATATCTTAATCTAATTAATTAAATTGTTGTCAGTGTAGTACACAACAAATATGCCTTGCACTACATTCATAAAATGGTAAAATGAATGATATACGAAGTACTGACATTTAAGGGCAACAAGGCTGGTGAAGGGCCTGGAACACAAACCCTATGAGGAGAGGCTGAGGGAGCTGGGGTTGTTTAGCCTGGAGAAGAGGAGGCTCAGGGCAGACCTCAGTGCTGTCTACAACCACCTGTAGCCAGGTGGGGGTTGGTCTCTTCTCCCAGACAACCAGCAACAGGACAAGGGGACACAGTCTCAAGTTGTGCCGGGGGAGGTATAGGCTGGATGTTAGGAGGAAGTTCTTCCCAGAGGGAGTGATTTGGCATTGGAATGGGTTGCCCAGGGAGGTGGTGGAGTCACCATCCCAGGAAGTGCTCAGGAAAAGACTGGATGAGGCACTTAGTGCCATGGTCTAGTTGACTGGATAGGGCTGGGTGCTAGGTTGGACTGGAAGATCTTGGAGGTCTCTTCCAACCTGGTTGGTTGATTCTATTCTACTTCCCTACCAGAGCATGATCACCTACACCAGATCACACAGGAATGCATCCAGGAGGGTTTTGAATATCTCCAAAGAGGGAGACTCCACAACCCCCCCAGATGTCCTGTTCCAATGCTCTGTCATCCTCACAGTGAAAAAACTCCTCTTTATATTTACATATTTACAATTTCCTTTAAAATCTGTAATAAAATCTCCATTATTTAGAACATTTTTTCAACTTTTTTCCACTGGACTGTTCTGTTCCATGAAAATAGGTTTTATAAGCTAATTGACAGTTCAGTTTTAACAAGTTACTCTGCAAACTAAGATGGTTGCTCTAATATTATGCCTAGGTACCATTACTGCTGCAGGAAATAGTGTTCTTTGCCTTTAATTAATAAATAGGCTATAGTTACTCCATCTGGACAGAATGAATTTCTGCTATTACATTTTCACTGTGTCTAATGTTAGTATGTTGTGTAAAATGAGTTAAAAGAATAATATAGTGTGAAATGGGGTTATGTTAATAAACCTATGTGCATGAACTCTTATTCCAATTTGCAATATCATTTCAATTTTATATGAAATTTCAAGTGTATATTGCAACTCTTAGGTGAGTGAAGGCCCAAGATCTTTGACCTCAGCCTCAGAATTTGAGTGCTATTTGTAATCCTCAGAAATGCACTGTTCATCATTATTCTGGCCTCAATGATAGTCATACAGTACTTGATCTTATAGTCTGTACTTACACTATAAAATCAACAAAATGTTCCCTGTCCTTTGTGGAACAGATGGGCAATTGTCTCATTTTGGTAAATGCCTTTGAACCGCAATAATTGACATCATTAACTAATACAAAAGTGCACAAGAAGTGTATTAGTTGTGACAGCTCTTTAATACCGGTGTGCAAGTTGTGTCCAACAGAATTTCTTTGCTGTATTCAATAAGCTGCAACTCAAGGTTACAAGTGGTTCAGGAGCTGAATATATTTTGATATTTGCTAACATACTTTTCTCTTTCTTCTATGCCCATACTGTGCTGGGTTTTTTAAGCAGAGCCAATTTACACTGAGATTATTAGACCAAATATAAGATTGAATTTTTCCAATGAAAAACATGCATTTGCATTGAGAGAATGAAGTACTCCTTAAGGGTGAAAACAATGTGCAGACTATATATGCATGCAGTAGAAATACATAGGGTAGATAGAATGTGAGCTCGTAGAACGTTAATATAATCTATAGAATCACAGGATCATTTAGACTGGAAAAGGCCTTTAAGATCATAGAGTCCAGCTATTAACACTACCACTGCAGGTAGCATGTTTGGTGCAAGTGAGGCTATCTGTAATTTAGGTTTCTTACATACTGCTTCTACTGCTGCTTTTCACATAAACCTTTGATGCAGTATCTAGTCTTTGCAATTGGTCAAGAATTATGGCTTATTTTTCTGCTGGAAATTTCCCATGGAGTTTAAGGTGCTTCTATCAAATGGTTATCTAGCATTTTTAAAAACCTCTTTTCACTTGCTATGAAATCTCAGCTAATGGGCAGTGCTATATTTGGGATATACTATTTGAATCAAGTGAGCAATCATTTATTTCACATGGCAATTTTTTATTCTATTGTTACATGCTTTAAGGGAGAAGATCCATGAATCAAGACATTATTGGTATGCTGAATCTCTTAGGAAATGCACAATGCATTTGAGGATCTAGAAAAATAAAACTTGAGGTGTAGATTTTGCAGTGCATAAGGCTTTGCCAAACCTTATATATCTCCTCTCTTAACAAGTAAAAGTATGTCTAAGAGAGAGCTTCTGCAGAAATCTTTATGTTCACAAGGCAAGACAATCCCTTTGATTTAGCTTTTCACTACATGTGTTTGTAGATGTTTTATTAGATCTTCCACTTGTTCCTTAAGTCCTTTTCTTTCAGAAGCATGTTTTCTATCTGTACAGGCAGATGCAGAAAATTTGTATTCTTCAGTAAAGGCAGAACTACAGCAAATGAGCACTCAGCCTGTGTAGCAGAAAAGCATCTGTGCATACTGATCACTCACAGAATCATAGAATCACAGAACCTCAGACGTTGGAAGGGACCTTCAGAGATCATTGAGTCCAACCTCCCTGCCAAGGCAGGATCCTCTAGGATAGTTTGCTCAGGAACTCATCCAGTCAGGTTTTGAGAGTCTCCAGAGATGGAGACTCCACAACCTCTCTGAGCAGCCTGTTCCAGTGCTCTGTTGCTCTCACTGTAAAGAAGTTTCTCCTTATGTTGAGGTGAAACCTTCTATGTTCCAATTTGTAGCCCTTGCTCTTTGTCTTATTGCTGCTGACCAGCAGAAAGGGATTGACCCCATCCACTTGACACCCACACCTCAGATATTTGTATATATTGATCAGATCTCCTCTCAGTCATCTCTTCTCCAGACTAAACAGCTCCAAATTTCTCAGTCTTTGTAGGGGAGGTGCTCAAGTTCCCCAGTCATCCTTGTAGCTCTCCACTGGACTGTATCCAGCAGGTCCCTGTACCTCTTGAACTGGGGAGCCCAAAATTGGACACAGTATTCCAGGTGCGGTCTCACCAGGGCAGAGTAGAGGGGAAGAAGAATCTCCCTGGTCCTGCTGGCCACACTTTTCCTCATGCACCCCAGGATGCCATCGGCTCTCTTGGCCACAAGGGCACATTGCTGCTCCATGCAGAACTTGCTGTCCACCAGGACTCCGAGATCTTTATCCAAGAAGCTGCTTTCCAACAGGGTAGCCCCCAGCCTGTAATGGTGCCTGTTGTTATTCCTCCCCAGATGGAGGACCCTGCACTTGTCCTCATTGAACTTCATAAGGTTTGCCTTCACCCAGCTCTCAGCCTGTCCAGATTTCATTGGGTGGCAGCACAGCCTGATGGGCTGTCAGCCACCCCTCTCCCCCCTATTTTGTATCATCAGCAATCTTGCTGAGGGTACACTCAATGCCCTTATCCAGATCGGTGATAAAGATAGTGAACAAAACTGGACCCAGTACTGGTTCCTGCAAAACACCACTGGCTACAGGCCTCCAACTTGATTCTGTGCCATTGATGACAACTCTCTGAACTCTGTTATGGAGCTAGTTTTCAATCCACCTCACAGACCAGCCATCTATGCCACATCTCCTGAGCTTATCTATGAGGATGTTGTGGGAGACAATATGAAAAGCTTTGCTGAAGTCAAGGTAGATGACATCCACAGCCCTTCCTTTGTCTACCCATTTGGTCATGGTATCATAGAAGGCTATCAGGTTAGTCAAGTAAGATCTTCCCTTGGTAAATCCAGGTTGGCTACCCTCTTTTCTTCCATGTGGTTAGAGATGGCCTCCATAATGAGCTGCTCCATCACCTTTCCAGGGATGGAGGTGAGGCTGACTGCTCTGTAGTTGCTTGGGTCTTCCTTCTTGCCTTTTTAAAGACTGGGGTGACACTGGCTTTCTTCCAGTCATCAGGCACCTTTGGTGTTCTCCATGACTTCTCAAAAATTACGGCGAGAGGCTCAGCAACAATATCAGCCAGTTCTCTCAGCACTTGTGGGTGCAACCCATCGGGCCCCATGGATTTGCGTGTTTTCAGTTGGCACAAGTGATCTCTAACCCAGTCCTGACTGACTAGTGGAGTAACCTCTTCTCTGCAGTTCTGCTCCCTCGCTTCTAGAGACTGAGGTTCTTAGTAAAGACTGAGACAAAGAAGGCATTCATCAACTCTGCCATCTCTGCATCTTTGGTTACCGTATCTCCAACATTGTTCAGTAGTGGATCCATCTTTTCCTTGACCTTCCTTTTGTTATTTATGTACTTTAAAAGACTCTTCTTGCTTTCTTTCACCTCCCTGGCAAGACTCAGGTCCAAGAGGGCCTTGGCCTTTCTTGTCACTTCTCTACATTCCATGGTAATATTTCTATATTCCTCCCAACTGACCATATCTTTCTCCACATACTGTGAATCTCCTTTTTCTTTTTGAGTTTTCCCAAGAGCTCCCTGCTTATCCATGCAGGTCTTCTACCTCCCTTGTTTGTTTCTTTTTCCAAGGGAATATATTTTTCTTGACCCTGGAGGAGGTAATGTTTGAATATTAACCAGCTCTCTTAAACCCCCTTCCCTTCTAAAGCCCTAGTCCACTGGATACTTCTAAGTAGAGTTTTGAAGAGGGCAAAGTTAGCCCTCACTCCAGGGTTGAAATTTTACTTATCACCCACTCCTCATCTTGCCACTATCACACACTACTTTCACTTAGAAGAAGATATGAATCATTTCTTAGACAAAATACAGACATCCCTGTTCCTTGACTTCAGTAGCCCTAGAATGGCACCATCAGTTACACATATGCTTGCTCTGTGCACACTTCAGAGAGGTGAAGCTCAGCGACTTCAGGCTCATGACGTCAAGTTCCTGTTTCACCAGTTAATCTGAACGGATAAGAAATTTTCACCATGTGAAGAATATCTACACCCATCTCATTTACTTGCACACATCTTTACTAGGTTGTTCCATGTCTCTCTGTTCTGCAGCGTGAATGCCACATAACCATATATACCAACATGTGCCTCTGTTGCTTTAAACAAAAGGCAGCAAGTCAGCTTGCAAAGAGAAGTTTCATACATAATTTCCTTAGAACTAGCACCATTCTAGTCTAAGGCAGCAAACAATCTCTCTGCTTTTTTCCCAGTTTCCCTTTACTCCTGAAAGCAGGAGTATGGAATATGGCATATTCCATTTCCACATATCCAGCATTTGAGATTGGGGAGAGTAGATATTCATAGATAAAAGAATGAATCAGAATGTACTGAATGTCATTTGAAATAAAGTAGGCAATATCTGGCCTTCTCCAAACTCTCTCTGAGGAAATGTGTTGGATTTGCTGACCAGAATCTGATGACTGTTGTTTCTGTCCTGTAAAAAAAATCTGCTGTGAAAATTTCAGTAATGCTATATATAATTTCTTTGGGTATCACACTGTGCTTTTCTTTTGGGGCATGCATTTATGGGCTGGAATTGCTTACTGGCTTGTGACTTGTGTAATTGCTTTTTACTTGGACAACTGAATTATGAAATACTACCGCTTTCATTTGGCACTTCTTGCACAGCTATGTATGACAGCATGACATCAAAAAAATAGCATTGAAATGTCAAGCATACTTATGAAAAAAAAGAACAGCCTGTAAGTGAGTTGTCTATGGTAGCAGCAATTCCTACTTCCAGAAAAATACCTTTTATACACAGGTATAGTTTCCAGGTTTGACACATTTCCCTCTCTGCTCTTAACATCTATGTGGCCTTAAAATCTTGACCCACTAATATATCATCTAAGATTTCAAGGCTTTTCTTTTTAGAAACAAAACCATTTCTTTCATGAGATATTGGAATACTTGCCGTAGTTCAGCATCTACTTTATGCCAGCTACAGAATGCACATGGATTTCTAGTTATTTAGTAGGTTGATTATTTCAAATTTATGACTCACCACACTTTATTTAAAATACTGATTCCTGACAGAATCATTGACTTGATCTCAGTACAAATATTAAATATACCTATAATGCAGACAGTCAAACGTGTACATACTTCAGTATTCTACCCCTGCAAACACATGTCAAGTCTGCCATACTACTGGTAATAATTAGCAGCTCTATTGTTTATTCTGCTGCATTCTAGGACAATCTCTATAGTTGCAATATTTTTTTCTGGACAAGAGACAGATTTCAAAGAAAGAGAATTGTCCAACAGCACCGTGGTGCATCTCTGAAGCTTATCATAATGCGGAAGACATGTAAATTCAATTCACTCATAAACAGATTAAACACTGGATTTGGTTCAGGTCGCTGTACTTAGCACTTCCTCAAGAACCTTGTTGTTGAGATGAGTTCATCAAATGAGACATATGCACATCACAGCTGGGACTGACTGACTGAGCACAGATGTGTATCTACTATATTGTATGTGACAGTGACCGTAGTTAATTGTGATGGGTGACAGGTACATTGGAGGCCAGTCAACTTAATGAACTGTTGATGAGTGTGGCATGAGGAATGGTATACATTAACAGCAAGTGCAGAGTTTGTGTCATCCATGACTGAAAATTCAAATGAAGTGCAGACAAGTAAATGAGATTAGAGCTGTTCACAGACATTTTCCTTGCCTCTACTTTCTCACTACCCTTAACATTAGAACAAAGCATTGCACCATTTTGTTCAAGCGCAGATTTGCAATTTTTTTTTTTGTCAGTGGAGATGGCAATTGATTAACAAATTGCCACAGCTTAATTTTGGATGAAAAGACATGAGACAATTTTGTTTTGGCATTTGCTGAAAGTGGGATTTTGGGGGTTTGTAATGGCAATTTTTATTTATCTTAAACTAATAATATTCTAGTTTGGAAAAAAAAGTTATACTTTTGCACCAAAACTGGTAGTACTATTTTGTTTTTATTATTACTGTTCATATTGTTATTATTATTATTATTATTATTATCAGCCTTAGAATAAATTTGTTTTGTTTGACCCACACAGTTTCTTCCCAGGGTTCCATTTGTTCACTCAATCAACATAATAAGAAAGGGAAAAAAAATGCCTGTGTACCCTTTTTTATCTACACTTTATGTTACTTTCATATGTTAAGCCTTTGTGCCTTCTTTTTGCTCCTTGTTACAAGTTCTACATTATTAATGTGCTAAAAGATCAAACAAACTCTCTCTTTCCTGTTGTGAAGTTAAAATATTGCAACAATCCATTCCACTTTCCTAAAACTGAAGTTGCAGACACTGAGATAAAATAGTAGTCATAGATGATTCAGTGAGAAATGGGTGTGATTGGATTGGAGAAGCTCTGAAAGAAGCCCTGTTAAACCACATAAGAAGCCCTATTATCAGCCACAGAAGCTTGCTTTAATGGTGCTTAAGACTTAGATGTTGAATGAAGCAAGGCTGTCAGTGGTATTTTAGGAAACAGAAATGTTTTGACTCAGTTCCTTTCCTTTGATATAGCTCCAAGTAGCACCGAAGTCACTTGGAGGTTTCTAAACTAACCATAGAGTTAAAGAATTGTTCCAGCTGGAAGACCTCTACAGTTACTGAGTCCAATCATTGACCTAACACCACTATGGCAATTGAATCACATCCCATAGTACCATGTCTACCTGTTTTTTAAACACCTCCAGGGACAGTAACTCCGTGACCTCCCTGGGCAGCCTGTTTCAATGCCCGCCCACCCTTTCAATAAAGATTTTTTTTCCTGATATAAAATCTAAACCTCCTCTGGCAAAATTTCAGGATGTTTCTTCTCATTCTATCATCTGATAGCAGGGAAAAGAGACCAACAGCCACGTCACTACAATCTCCTTTCAGACAGTTGCAGAGAACAATAAGGCCTCTCTTCAGTCTCCTCCAGATTAAACAATCTTAGTTCCCTCAGCTGCTTCTTCTTTTAAGATGTGTTCTCTAGACCCTTTGCCACCTTTGTTTCCCTTCTCTGGACATGCTCCAGCAACTCAAATGTCCTTGTAGTGAGGGTCCCCAAACTGAACACTTTATTTGAGGTGCAGCCTCACCAGAGCAGAGTATAGGGGTGTGATCACTTCCCTATTCCTGCTGGCCAAACTGTTTCTAACTGTTGGCCTTTTTGGTTACCTGAGCACATTGCTGGCTTATGTTTAGTAAGTTATCAGCCAGCAGTCCCAAGTCCTTTAATCTGTTTAGAAACACATTAACATGCTCCTTAGTAGCTCAAAAATAACTTGCTCCCTAGCAGCTTTTCATACCACTGGGAGTTTTGCCTTATTCCAACACTATCAGATGTTCACCCATTAATGCAGAGTCATCTTAGTGACACAGTTTTGGAAATTAATGTTTATATGCAAAAACACTCTGGCTGACCAGGTGAGTAAGAAAGCTGTGAGTGTGGAATTCTCAGCAGAATGAATGGACAAAGCAATCAAACAAAAAATTGCCTTTATTGAGTTGCATAAAATACTCTGCAACAAACTATTTTCTTCCATCTTCCAAGTCCCTACAATATCTGAAAACATCCTGGATGTGTCACAATAAAACTCTGGTTGACCATTATTGCCTGCATATTTTTATGTGAACTAGGTATCCACGTCTTTCAAGCATTTTTCCTTCTGTCATGTCATTTCTGTTTAAATAGATGATGTGAAGGTCTTGGGAATTCCACTCCTATTTTAGGTAAAGGTAGCAAGAAACTCTCACTGCCATTTGACAATTCCTAGATACATATTGTGAGGAAGATTGCTTTCTCTTCCTTTTGCACCAAAACTTTTAGATCCTCCTAAGGACGTGAGTGCTTCAATTATTTCTTGGAGTTCATGGTTATAATGGCATTGCTGTGGGAGGAATTGTTATTTTTTACAGCATTCTTTGTCAGCTTTCATCATCCAGTAGCAATCATTATGGATGTGATTCTCTTCATCCAAAAATGTACAGTATGGGGGTGGAAAACAAGCTGCAGCTTAATCTTGCACTAGAGAAACAGATAGTCCCAATGAGATATGTTTTGGTGACATGTGATCTTTAATGGGTTTATAAAGCAAGTGTAGAACACATCTCTTACACCTTTTGGAGGCTTGCTGTCACTGAGCAGAAAGCTGTAGATGGGCTGGCATCTGTGCAGCTACTAATCAGAAGCAGTTTACCTACAGAGACCATTTCCTACAAGACGTATGTGCAGCAGACGATGCTAAGTTACATGAAAGTCTTCCCTGATGGTTCATGGAGCTAACAGTGTCAATATAAAATTCTAGCCAAAGGAAGAATCATTTCTGCTTGCTCCTTTTCTATCCACACCTCTCTGTGGTCTAGAGATGCTGTATCTGGGGCAGCAGGTAGATACTATAAAGAACTGAATTTCCTGCCAATAATATCAGGGCCTTGGCTCATTACAGAATTTCTAAAATGCTTACTGCCAAATTGTGAGAAAAAAAGAGGACTCTGATACTAACACTACCTGCCTGTTGCTCCAAATAGCTCGTAGTCACTGTCCTGCAGTGAGTGCTCCAAGGTGTGGAGGCTTCCAGAATTCTGTGAGCTTTCAGAAATTTGGCTGTCAGGAAAAGACTAGGTACATTATAAGAGGATAGAATGAGTGAAGCCAAAAATAACTTTTTCTATCTGCATTTTGATAGTATTTCATTGCAGAAACAGGATTTGACCTGAAAGTCCAATTAACATCTAAGTCATGTGTGCTAGAATGATATTTACATTCTACAAGGTTAGAATGTGGTAAAATAAAGTATTTTTATGCAACCCTATAGACTTGTATCTATGTTGGTGTTCAAGTGATAAATTCCAGTAAAGCAAGACTCAAAATGAAACAGCACAGATGTTGTACAGAATGATATTATACATTTATTATCAGTGGCTGGGAAAGAAAGACCAAACTGCTCCCTTTTAGTCGGGGGGATTAGTTGAGCAAAGAGGAGTTTTGTTGCTGCTATCTGATATGATGACAGCTCTCAATGTTTCCTTATCCTTTTGTCCAGGCAGAGCTACACTTCCCTATCAGTCTGCATCTGGTCCAGGTGACACAGCTGCAGCGTGGTGATTGCAGAGAGGAGCACCAGGATAGCAAAGATAAATATACTTGTACAGTGCAGCTTGCAGAGTGGCATACCCTTCTGAGTACATTATATAGGACGCTCACTAGGGGATAATTAGGCATCAAATATGTGTTTCTTTGTGGTGTGAAAACAAAGTAAGAGAGAACAGTGGCCACACACAGAGCAGAATGAGTTTTTCTCCTATTAAAGCCAGAGGGAAAAGGATTCCAGAGAGAGAACAAGACACAAATGTTTTTTCATGAGGTTGATTTTTTAAGGAAAAGGGCAGGAGTGTCCAGTCGGGGCCAGGTTGCTGTCTGTTGTTATGGCAACAAAGGAAGCATCCTGTTTGCAGAAAAGAAAGAGGAGGAGTTGAAGGCTGTAAAAGAAAATTGTTTCAGAAGGAAGGCAGAGAGATATGTGCTTGAATATGGACAGAGGACAAATCTAAGTGTCAAGGTGAGGCAGAAACAGTAGTGTCAAAGGCCATGATACCTAAAATGCTCTTACGTTCCTCTTTTGAGGAGTCTGATTTATTTGGAACACCTCCACAGTCATTAACTGGTTGGAAGAACATGAGTGTAGTACCTTGTCCTCCTGCACCCACTTCAGCTGAAGGACTTAGAACCGCTTTTGTGCACTGCCTCAGTGTGCATAGTGCCTGCGAGACTTCATGCAGTGCCACTTGCCCCTGTATCTGCTATCATTTTAATAAATTGACCTAATCTCAATCAATCCAGCATTACATTTTGTTTTCTGCTTGGAGTACATCATGTGATGAGAGTTATTTCTTCAATATGGGAAGCTCCCAGAATCCCCTGAGGAGCGAACTTTCTAGTTAAACAGCTACTCCCAAGATGCACTCAGAAAATTCTGTCTCCTGGGAAGTGAAAATGTCTTTGTCAGAAGTAAAGCCATGATACATAACGGGGCCAACACAGGGAATTATTTTCAGCTGTAGCAGGGCAACCTGTAAGAGTCACTTATACCAGACAATTTGATGGCCAGGGATGCACCAAAATACTTTGCTAAAGTGATTCAATGAAATCTCTGCGCCCGGCTCACCAGAAGGAAACATCATAAACTAGGAATAAGCAGTGCAAAACTAAGACTTTTCTTTTAGTCTTCTTAAGGAAAAATCGAAGGAAAAAAATGAGGAAACTACTGAAGCTTCCCAAACAATCTCTGTTCTCTTTATCTTTTCAATCCTTCCTTCCTGAATAAAAAGTTCCTGCAAGTTAGACTGTTCATGAGTCAGTGCAGTTGTGAAAGCATGGCAGGCTCTGCTCCTCCAGCACTTCTTCATGGCCTGGCAAATGTCTATCAAATCTGACAGAGAGTTTTCAGACGTTAACATTCTTAAAAGTTCTGTGAAAGTAGTTTGCTAGAGGCAGAAAAGAGGCTGTAGTGATAGCTACGCTGAGTGAAAAGCCAGAGCGTGAACTGAATACATACACTCTTGTGTTGAAGAGTGTAGATAGGAGAGCGAGGTTATAAATGATTTAATTCTTGAAAAAGATTCAATCAAAGTTTGAACTTTATTAGACATTGTCTCACTTTCATTCTCCTTCTCTCTTTCTCTCCCCTTACGAGTTCTCTAGTGTTTAATAAGGAAAGGAAACATGCTGCAGGCTTAGTTTACTTCATTTAAAAAGCCATTCGATGAAACACAAATCATTTGGAAACACAACTCTATTAGTTCCAGTGTTTGTGGAACTATTTATTATTTAAAGCAAATGATAGTCACAAAAGAAGTTGCCAGTGGTTATTGTCTTTCCATCTCTCTTCATTTCATCATTTACTCTCTCTTGTCTAAGATATTCTTATTTTACAGATTCTTCCCTTAATTATAGTTTCAAATCATCCTTTCCCTGGAAGACAGCGTGAGCATTCTTCCCTTCTCCCCAAATGTTCAAGCTGAAAAGATAATCTCAATACAAAACCTAGTAAAACTCTGAAGAGAGTGTCTATAATATTATTTCACTGAAAGGCATGTGAAATTCTTTTGATTTAAAAGAAAACATCATCCTTTATTCCTCCTACAGGTTTGTTAATGCTTTGTGGTACCAGCTCAGCCTCCTAGTCCATCACCATAACACCCTTTCTGGTTTGTTTTGTTTTAAATACTGGCAGGAAGCCTTTGGGGAAGTCACAGAATACAAAGTGTCCTCACATTATCCTTGCTTGGTTTTACTTTCCTAGAACAAATTAGTATCAGTTGGATAGAGTTTTTAATTCCACCGGTAAATGTGCCCACCTCTGTTCCCTAACATATTCTACTTTCTTGTATTCCAAAATCCACATAAAGGTGATACGGTATTTGGACCACATGGAATAAAATGAAAATTTGAAGAGGCAGTTTGGAGGCTTACAATTGGGACATCAAATATTGAGTACTGAACCAGTTTAAAGCTAGGCTGATGAAGACTGACTCAGCTTCAGAAGAGATAACATGTCTCAAGATGTGGTTTCCCTGATGAACTACAATCTATTAAACTGTTAATTGGACAGCAAGAAAGTAAGGTAAATTATTCAACAGAATACAGTGGTATAAAGTCAGTTAAGTCATTACACTGGAAAAACTATTAAGTGCTCTAGATTAGGGAATATTATTCAAAAGAACATCAGTTTTAATAAAACATTTGTTGTGTGTTGCTCAATGCAGTCATTCACACAGATTTTAGAGGATTTGACTGGGTTAAGGCTTTTTAGTCTGAATCAGAAAAGCACTTTTAATAAAAGCCACTGGAAGCAAATAACCAAGCAAGTACTGACGCTCATAGGAGTTTAGGACCAAATTCAGACCTATGTGACAGATATGTAACCACGTGGAATTTCATCAGATTGCATAGGCGCAGAAGGTGCAAGAAACAGTAAAACCTGGGGTTTTAAAACTCTCGTTCTTCCCTTATTTATTTGCAGAGAGAAAGTCCGTGAAGTTTAATTTTCAGACTCATTTTAGAAGCAGTCTGAATTTCGTGGTTGTGTAATACCTGAACAAAAGTAGATATGTTTTCTATAACTGCAGTATGTTGACTGTTTCTCACTCGCTTTAGTCACGTTTGTGTCCTGATGAAACACCCCATTTACTGTAGCCTTTTCTTCCCTATATTGCTTTAGATGTCTTTTTCCCCTTTTGTTAGCAAGAGGTTTTTGGATATGAGAAACCAGATGAACCTCCTTCTAGAAGAAGAACTTTTAAAAGAGAAACATTAGTATTCTTTACTCAGTCACCAGGAAAACAGAGAGGCAACTTCTAAACAACCCAAGTCTGTTTCAGGAAGACTATAATCTTCAGATTTATTTTGTAAATTCTTAATTCCATGTTCCAGTGATCTTATCCCTGGTGTCAATGACCAGGTATATTTGTTATATATCAGAATCTGGGGCTCAAAATCATCACGTAAATCTGCCTCCTGCCGCCAGTTAAGTAAATGTCTGTGATACCTTTCATTAGCCATGTAGAATATGTTTATATTTTGCATGTAATTTGACACATGTAACTCCCCCCACACATACAGACAAAATTACCTGCGTAAAATATTAGGGGTTTTTGCAAAAAAGAAATTAAATCTACAGTGAACTTGCTAATTCAACACAGCACTAGTTCTTAGACTTTTGTCATTGCTTTCTGTAAGTGGAAGTTTTAAACACACAGTCTATCTTCAGTACTTGAGAAGAGCTCCTGGAAACATGACAGCTGCTTTCTTCTTCCTGCCCCACCAGTTCTACTGAGAATCAAATCATTAATGTACTCAGGATCAGTAAGGTAATTATATGTTTTATTAGCGTCATTAAGGAGTCTTCAAATGTATTTCACTACGACTTCTGCTCTCTTCAAACTGTCTAAAAGATGAGGAATTTTAGGTAGGAGAAGGCTAAGGTGTTATGTTTCTTTACTTTAGACAACAACCTCTTACAAATCAGTAGCAAATGATGCCCAAAAATCCCTTGGTATCTTAAAGAGGGAAAAATTACATAGGTAAACATATAAATCTTTAGTACATTTGTCTTTATGGGAGCAGCTTCTGCTGTTGGTCTCTAACCTGGAGGGCATTATTCTTTTCTAAATTGCCTGTAGTGTCCCACAGCACAGTGATAAATAGAAACCACTGAAAGAAATAACATTCATTCTAACACACAAGAACTTTCCAGACAGACATTGGCCTCTGAGAACAAACACTTAGATAAAATAGATTAGGTGCAATTGCAGAATATATCACTCTGAGTCCCTGTGAACAGACATTATCCCAGCTGTGCAAATAAGTGCCTTTATGCCAATCATTAAGTAATAAATACATTTAAGAGGTAGTCTAAAACTTTAAGGAAAACAGAGGAAAAGGTCTCTCTAAATCACCCATGTTTTGTGTGAAGCCAGTGATATATTTCAAAGCGTCACTTCAAAAAAATCACTGATGATATAGGTGATTCTATATTGTTTTCTGACAGCAACTTCCCATCACCAGACAATTAACAAAACAGGAAAGAAATAAGTGCCACAGAAATCCAAATAAAAGTGCTAGTTTAAAAGTAGAACAGAAAACTCCCTAACAATTTTATCTCTTGTTTACTGTTTCACCCCAAACACATATGCTAAGGCAGAATTTTGTCTATTCATGGTTACTTCAGAGTAAAATGTAGCTAGTTTGTTTACCTATTTGCTTGTTAACTGTTTCTAAAGTCTGACTAAAATGTAAACTGCTTTGGAAAACAACATTTAATCTGCTTTAACTGCTAGTTGTATGACATGTAGATTGTTCTCATGAATTGATGTCACTAGTAAATTGAAGGTGTTTTTTAATGCAGCCAGCACCATAGAGAGGTACTGGTACACTACTAACAGTTTTCTCTGCTGCCCTTACCCTGGTCACAAGTCTAGGAATTCAAGTGCCTGGGTTGGGATAAGCTCTCTAGTGTAATTAAAGCAACGCTAATTATTCATCCTGTCCAAAAAATTTCTTGCTTCTTACATTTAGACACTAGAGGCAGTTAGCTGTAGAGTCTTCTTCAGTCCTGTGTGTCCTGCAAGGTTTGAGCCTGAGGCAGCAGGACCAGAGAACACAACAGTGAGGCCGAGTGGACAGGAAAGGAGGGTGTGAAAAGATGTGTGGACACCACCAGGGAAAGGATTGGACACCAGATGCAGTAAGAAGCAAGCAGCCTGTTAGGCTGCACAGAAGTAGCTGAGAAAACTGCATCTGCATGTCACCTTCTTTCCTCCCAGAGGATGCATTTTCTCTCTGTCATCCTTAGATTCTATTTGCAACCTGTTTGGCTTCTTAATTTTTTTTTTTTTTTCATTTTGAATATAGGATTCAGTACAAAAATTACTTCTATTGATATTTAGTTTGAATTAATGAGATAGATTTTATCTAGGACTACACACTTGAAGGTTAATTGGAAACTGTACTTTTTAATTTGTGAGTGCAGTACTGTTCAGTGGAAAGAAGTGCTGCAAATATAAATATCTTGGCTTTATTTGTTTACACAGGTACCTTATGCTTTTTATATAATTATACTGTTTTAGCAGCTGTTACATATCCATGTTAGACCTTTCAATTTATTTGATTATCATTTAACATTGTATTTTTACACTAAATATTGTATTATACTAATTCAATACGAGAACTCCTTCTTGTCTCAGCTCCTTATTTTGACAGTCATTTTAGGGAACTAAAGGCAAGTATGGACTGCCAAACCAGCACTGGTTGTGCTTCCATCTCACATCTCTCTGTAGACCTCAAAGCAAAACTCATGGTGAGCTAGCTCAAGAGTAACCCATCAGCACTTTCCCAGAAAAATGAGAAAAGACATGGAAGAGGTTTGACCAACAGTGGGAAGGCAAGATACACTTCCTTCTCTCTGGAATTTTTGTTGATGCCAATTTCAATTAGATAAAATTGACTCTTAAACATGCATGTTAGATCCAAGTCACAAGATAACAGGATGTTATGGGTTGGAAGGGACCTCCACAGATCATCGAGTCCAACCCCCCCTGCCAGAGCAGGACCATAAAATCTAACTCAGGCCATACACAGAAGCACATCTGATGGAGACCTTGCTCAAAGACCTCACAGTTTGTGTGTGTATGTATATATATATATATGTGTATAAAAAAATTGTATTTGTTTTTCATTTTTATTTCTTAGTTTTCCTCTTTATTTCCTTGGTCTTTAACTCTTAAATAGGTGTGATTCGCTCTTCTTCAGCCAACATAGTGAGCCAGAGAAGAAAGTCTGCTTCCTGCTCCAAGCAGAAATGACAGAGGGTTGACCATGAAAAGGCTGGTTGTTTCAAAACTACTGACAGTTTCTTTTTTCTTTTTTCTTTTTTTTTAATCTTCCCCATCTCCTTCCTTTTCTCCCATCTTCCACTTTTCATGTCTAACTTTTTCCTCTCCATCTCCCTCCTTTCAGCACCACTTCTCTTTTCCACCATACCTGCCTCTTTCCCACCTCACAGCACATTTTCCCCTTTTTTCCCCCAAACCCAGAGCACCTGGGTTCTGTTGAGTCTCCTCCCACCCCAGGTGTGACCACTTTGCCCTCCCTGCCCACTGCCCTATTTAATTGGCCACAGGAAAGGCAGAAGCCCTAAGCTGTGCCCAACTGGGCAGAGGAGTCCTTCTCCTGTCGTCACTGGTGAGTCCCCATGGTGCACACCAGGTGAATGGGAGTGGGACAAAAGGCCGGGGGGCCTGGTGGCCCCCCGGTTAGGCAGGAAGAAATTTTGAACAGGAAACTGTCACTTTTTTTGCTGTCTTGTAGAATAACTGCTGAAGTTCAGGTTTCTACTGGCTAAACCTAGAAATGTTTAAACCCAGAAAATGTCTGAGTTCTGTGGGCTTTTGAGGCAGGCTGCAACCTTCCCTGGCCTGGCGTCCTGGATGCTTCTTCAACAACAAAATCAAGTAAATATAACTGCTGACTGTGACTTTTTAATGTTCTAGGATGCTGCAGATTTGCTAAACTTCTAGTTGTTTAGTCTTCATCTCCTTCAATCAAACTTTCATCTTTTTTGCTTTACATTTTTTTGGTCCTTTTTGTTTCTTTCATTTGTATTTTTCTTATCTTTCCCAACCATCTGCTCTGGAGTAAAGAATCAAAGCCTTTTCTCTTATTCCTTGTCTTCAGGAATATCATCCATTTCAAAGTCTACAGTAAGAGCTTTAAGAGTTTTATAATTCTCCCAATCTGTAGATGTCTGCTAATCATGCTTTCAAATATTGCACAGGACACTTTTCTTCAGCAGATTCTATAGGATTGGTTCATACTTCTTAGGTGATTGTAATTCATTTAGAAATAAGTCAACTGACAATAAGCTAGCTAGTTTTAATACTGTACTTTCATAGGCTTACAAAGGTATTAGGAAATTATGGAAGTAGTAAGGGTGTCACTGAATTCTGAGTTGCCATACTCATAGTGCTGCAGGTGCTACCTGACCCCACTGTTCTAAACAGGCTAGCCAACAATGTTTGACTGCTTCTTAAATGGACTCCTAAATACATGACTGGGATGCATCTTTTGAATTTTTCCACATTTGGGAGTTTCAATCAGAAAAATCACAGACTCACCAAACTGGTTTGTTTAGAAAAGAATTCTATGATCATTGAGTTCTACCACTGACCCAGGACTCCCATGGGCATAAACCACATCCCGGAGTGCCATGTCTACACGTCCCTTTAACACCTTCAAGAGACAGTAACTCCCTCACCTTTCTGGACAACCTATTCCCATGCCTGATCAGTAAAGAATTTTTTCTTGATATCCAGTCTAAACCTCCCCTGGCACAATTTCAGGATGTTTCTTGTATCACTTGATACTAGGGAGAAGAGACCAACATCTACCTCGCCACAATTTCCTTTAAGTGAGCAATGAAGTGTCCCCTCAGTCTCCTTCAGACTAAACAATTTTAGTTCCCTCAGCTGCTCCTCATAAGACACTTGACCCTTCACCAGTTTTGTTGTCCTTCTCTGGACATGCTCCAGCAACTCAATGTCTGTCTTGTAGTGAGGGCTCCAAAACTGAATACTGTATTTGAGGTGCAGCCTCACTAAGGCTGAGTGCAAGGGCATGACCTCTTCCCTAGTCCTGTTGGCCAAACTATCCTTGCCATGTGCCAGGATGTTGTTAGTCTTCCTGGCCACCGGAGCTGACTGCTGGATCATGTTCAGGTGGCTGTCAACCAACAGCCCTAGGTCTTTTTTTGCAAGGTAGCTTTCCAGCTGCTCTGCCCCAAGCCTTCAGCATTTCATTGGCTTGTTGTGACCCAAAGGCAGGATCCAGCAATCAGCTTTGTTAAGCCTCAGACAACTGACCTCAGCCCATTGATCCAGCCTGTCCAGGTAGATATCTTTGCAGAGCCTTCCTACCCTCGAGAAGATCAATAATCTCACCCAGTTTAGTGTCAACTGCAAGCTCACAGAGGGTGGCACTCAATTCCGTCATCTGGATCATTGAGAACTGGCCCAAATACTGAGCCCTGGGAAATATCATTAGTGACTGGCTGTCAGCTGGATTTAACTCCATTCACAACTTACAATCCAGTCAGTTCTTAACCCAATGAATCTTTCGCCAATCCAAGCCACAAGCAGCCAGTTTCTCCAGGAAGATGTGGGAAATGGTATTTATCATGTCATGAACATGATAAATAGACAGAAATGTTGTATTTATTAATTAACTAATTTAACAATAGTAAACATCCTGAGGGGAGACTAAAAATGTCCACCTAAACATGAAGAAAAGTTTCTTTAATTTGAGGGTGAGGGAGCATTGGAACAGACTGTCTGCCTAGATAGACAGAGGAGTCACCTTTGGAGAATTTCAAAACCCACCTGGATGCAACCATGCAACCTGATCCAGGTAAACTTGGTTTAGCAAGGAGGGTTGGACTAGATGATCCCCAAAGGTTTCTTCCATGCCATACCATTCTATGATGCTATGATTTATTAATTCTTTGTATATTTAAACTGAGATGTTATTTTTTTCTAAACAAAATATTCCCAGAAACTGTGATAATGCAAGAAAACTGCAAAGTATAAAACCAGTTAATTTAAAATACTCTACTTATGTAAGGAACTAATCTAATAAAATCAGGAACCTAAGTAATAAAATAGAGTTTAAAGCATAAAAATGCAATCTGAAAATTAAATGTACTTGCATTTAACATATATCTTGGGAATACATCTCCTGGTAATGAAGCAGAGTGGTTGGATATGTTGACTGTATCAAAGAAAAAGATTTTCCAGGAGCTAAGGAAAAAAAACAATATTTCTTCTCAAATCATCTAACTTTAAAACACAAATCTAATGGACAAAGAAAAATGGTTGCAAAATAAAATAGCTGCTATGTTTGAAGACTAGAGAGATTTTTACTAAATTTGAGAGAATTATTAAATATACTGTAAATGCAAGAAATAGTAGAATTGCTGAAATTCAGAGACAAATAAGAAATTCTCCACCTCAATAAGTTTTATTGTGAATAAATCAATCCTAAATCAGATCCAGCAAAGCATAAAAACTAAAGATTATCTTGTCTTTGTGAAGTACTGTCACCAGCTCCTCAAGCAAAGCAAAGCAAATCGGTCTAGCAAGCGAAGAGCCAAGGAAGCTGACAGACTGTGAACCCAAGGGAGTACATGCTGACTAGATTACGCGTGAAATCCGTTCTTCAGGATAACCCATCATCTTAAGACATTTTTTCCACATGTAAGCACCGTTATGGACTGGAAAATGAGATAATTCAGTAAGTTTGAAAACAGGTGTATAAAGATGTGATAGTAGCTCATCTATTTCATCTAAAACCCTGAAGAACCAAAGTAATACTCACATGATAAACTCAGCAAAGACAAGTTTATTAAAGATGCGATAGTAGCTCTTCCACATCCACTGCATCTTCTGCACACCCTGAAAAGCAAAGGGTCTTATGAAAAATCACATTTCACCACAAAGTAATTTGGCATAAGTCTTTTCTTAATCCAATAAGTGAAAGAAAGGACAAGCCAGGAAACTGATTAGTGGTTGGAAATGCAGGAGAAGAAAAACAGTTTCATGAACTCAGCAAAGACAGAGAAGATTCTCAATATATTCAATATATCTGGCTTAAAATCTGTTTTCAGCTGTCTTCACAGAAGACAGTGAGGAATGGTAAAATTAAGGCAAGTTAAAAGCAAAGATTCTCTTACCTTGTTCAGCTTTTCCTAATGTTTTCTTATTAAATAAAGGACAAAAATAGAGTCCAGCACAGAAGAAAGATTTGGCCATGTGATTACTAAATATGTTGACAGGGAACCACGTTGTGTCTTTTAACATAATTGTATTCAATTGAAGACAACATGAAAATGGGATGAATAAATGCAATTTGGTTTTGATGTTTTAAGTTGAAATTTTATCTCTCCTTCCCAAGCAAAAAAAATGACAGGGTGATGGGGAGGAAATTAAACTTGAGCAGTTGAGTCTAGTTGAGAAACATCCCTGCCCATGGTGGGGAATTTGAAGTAGAGGATCTCTAAGGTCTCTTCCAACATGAGCCAAACTATTATTCTGTGATTCTATATTTTCTTGCCACTTATCACATTGATACAGCACACCTCTAAAAGCAGTGTAATAACAGAACCAAGACCAAACAGTTTCAAACAAAAAAATCTTGAAGAATGGAAAAATCAAAAACCTGACATTTGTAGTTTGTTTTTAGTACAAATTCATCACTGTGAATTTGTGTAACAAAACACATGTATTTATGCATTAAAAATTGGAATAAAAGCCTCTAGTTGAAACAGCAGAAATAGCAGAATAAATAAAAACTAAAAGAAAAAAAAAAGGAGGGGGGGGGTGTGTTGAAAATAGAGGCAGAATGAGAAAAAAAAAATCAACATTTTCTGGGAAGAAAATTAGGTCTTGACAAGCTTCTGCGATCTACAGGAGGATATTAATTTCAAAATAGTGTAGTGTTGTACTGGTTTGAGGCTAGTATTTACTGAGAGAAATTAAATCCTTAGCTGTGGGAAGAAAACAACAGTAATCTATATCCCTCAGTTTTCTGCTGAGCAATGCAACTAGTCAAAATATAGATAAGACTCTCACTTCCCACATACTTCTTAGCTCTCATTTCTGGCTGTGCCCTTCTTTCTGGCAGTCTGGTCTCTGTGGCTGACATTGCCTTTAACTCTCTAATCCACCTAACCCCTTTTTCCTCTAACCTCCTTGTCATCTTTTTTTTGACGTCTCACCTCAGATCTCCAGATTTATCATGTGAGATATACATGGGTTGATCTGGTTATTTTTGAAGAGAGGGAGAAAGGGAGGGGAAGGGGAAGGGGGTCTGGGTCGGGAGTCCTCCCAGGGACTTTGTTTCTGGGAGAGATATTGTGTTTCTGTGATACTTGTAATTCGTATGTAATCCTATATATTTGTGTATATCTGCTTGTATATTGTGCTAAACTGTAAATATAGCTTCATTCTTAATTTCCAGCTTGGATGAGTCTAATTTGGGTGATTTCATAAGAGAGGGAGGGTGGGTGGGTAACTCCTAAACCATCACAAGTGTATTTGATAGACAGCAATGTTCCAGTTATGCACACAAATATGTTCTAATAAGGAACTCCTGTTAACCACCTTCAGTGTTAAGAAGACTGAACTTAATAAGCTCATTTTTTATTAACACTAGGTTTTAAAGTCTAACCCAGAAATTTGCATGGATCTTTTGATGTCCTGCAATTTGATAGTCTTATTTAGTGCTCAAGAAAGCTCACTTATGTCTATCTTAAAAAAAAATACAATTGAAATTTTCATCAGCAAAAAAGCATATGTCAAATCATAGTTATTAAAATAATATTACATCAAATTAGGGCTAGTCTGAAATCGATAATACTGCTTTTTAAAGTATATTGCCAAGTCTGCAATGTGTGAAATGTCTACCTAAAGACAATAAATTGAAGTATAAGGGTAAATGAGGCACTACTGAATCGCTGTCATGTTCAGCTACATTGAGCTATAAGGCTTCTTCAAAACTGAAAGTATATTGTAGCAACTTTAATTTAGTATAGAGAAACATTAAAACTAGCTTTTCTCCTTTTCTTTGGAACACATACAACACTTGACAACAGCCAATTCTCACAAGATATTAGACTAATTAATTTGCTAAAATGCATTTCTGCAGCTGAGTAGATGTAAAAACAATTACTTCATCTGTGTCCTGAGGAGAGGTAAGCTCAGCTTGCTTCTCTTCCATGCAAACTGGACATCACAAATCAGTAGACCCTAGAGCACCTCCCTCCAGCCTTCTTGTTCATATTCAATATGGAGGTGTCTCCAGATGTCTAAAATTGTAGGTTAAAGTGAAAGATCATCCTCCTGTATTCCCTTGAGTGTGAATATTAAACCAAGAATAGACCCGTGCTAACTTCCACACCAAAGCTGGCATGCATGTCTGTAACTACCTATCTGGACTTGTAACTAAATCTTACTTTTTAGTTTTAGCATTTTCTGAACAGAAAAGAAATCTTTTTCTTCTGAAGTAACAAAGTAATTTCTTGTGCAGTCACTAAAAACGTACTGGGGTCCTAAAAATATTTTTCTGTTTCCTCGAAGTCAATTCAAAGGAAAAAAGGAAATCCAAGGTAAAGCCTGTACTGTTCAAGGTATAGGAAAGATCAGTGACATCGTGACCTGTTACCTGTTTTGTGGCTCCCTACAAGTTATTTGCAGGGACAAAAACACATGCCAGATTTATTACCACCATAGACAATGTGCTGTGAGTAATACGGTCATATCTAAGAAACTGAAATTTAATAACAGATCTGTGTAACCTGAAGAATACTTTTTCCTGAAATGGTGAGGTGGATTGAACACTGAGGAATATATTTCAGGACTGTGATATTTTAGTAGGTTTACAAAGCTGTAACTGACAGTTTTCTCAATGTTCATTCAAGCATATTACAGTAACCAGATGAAACTGTGAAAATAATGAGGCCACCAAAGCAGGAATACTTCACCGGACAACATCATTCAGGATGAAAATCAACAGTCTACTGAATATGAAAAAAAGTGCAAGCTATGTGACCTTCTATATGATCTCCAATGTGTAGTGAATATGTAAAGAGGTAAGGTTTTGGAAACAAAATTAGGGGTCAAGTCACACTTATGACACCATTAACTTGTTAACAAAAAAAATCCCACACGTTTTATTAGAATTCCATATTGATTTGTATTTATTTTTATTTACATGGGACTAAAGTACTACATTAAGAAGTAAAATTTCTGTTTATAAGATGTTAATGGTTTAAAATTTTAGGCATAGTGCTTTCCTTACAAGCAGGTTTTATTTGTCACAGCTGTCTGGAGTAGATTTCTGGTTTATACACTTGGTACAACAGCATTCTGTTTCTTAGTGGCTTTCATTGCAGTAGTCAATTTGTATTGCTGCATTTAAAAAAACTTGTTTCTTCCTTCACTGTAATGATTTTTTTTAAAGACTATTTGAAAGTTTTGAATTAAAAGATACATGGAAATGAAAATGACTTGGTAGCACAAGCCCAACTTTAATGTCACAAACCAAAACGTACTCAGAAGTTGCCCGTAAATTCTGGGCCAGCTGTAGATTTAGGCAGCTGTACATCTCAGGAAAATGAACTCCCATTATTTAAATTGATATTCTAAATGGAATTCTGAGAACATTCTCCACAATCAGGTCTTGTATTATTTACATATTTCAGTTACATTAATACCACTACACTGAGTTAAAAAGATCTCAGAGAGGATGTAGTACCTTCATAATCAGATTTTCTAGAATAATGCCTTGACAGTATCTGTAGCTAGACCTAGATACTTTTAGTAACCCTTCTGTCGGGGACCAGGCTGTACTGCATGATTATAAAGAAGTAAGATAGGTCAGTTAAAGGAGAAAGACACTGTGAATGCTACACAGTGCCTGCAGAAGCAGAATGTTTCCCACAAAACAAGAAGTGAATGTTACACAGTATCTGCAGTAGCAGAATACTTTCCCCCAAAACAAGAGGATGCTTTCCCATCAAAACAACGAGATGCTTGTGGCCAAAATAGAAACAGGTGTCCGATAACAGTAGCTACACGTAGAAGAGTGACTATTGCTTCTACCAATTATTACTCTGCTTAAGACGCGTGATTAAGATAGGTTAACCAATCATTGTAGGCATGCTGGGTAGGTGGTCGTATGTACGGGGCTCTGAATAGTATATAAGGTGCGTAGCTTCTCCATTAAAGTTGGGTTGGATTTGGATCTGCATCATATGGATGTGTCGTCCTGTCCCGCTCGTGCCGACCGCTCACAACACCCTTCCTAGTTCCAAACCCAGAATTTCTCCTGAAATGACATTCTGCTGTTTCTACAATGTTTTCTCTGTGTTGTTTACAAGACCTTCCTAGATTGAACAAAAAAAAACTTGATCAAACTGTCCCTTCGTTAATTTACCCATGTTTTTTTCTGTATTTACAACTGATTTGGCAACCAAAAGAATCCATGACAAGGTGTTATGTGGAAAATGCTAATTTTAATAATCTTGGTTATTTTTTTTTACATTTCTGAAATAGCAAGAAAAATCATGAACCTCCTCAGCTGTGCCTTCTTTAACCTTGCACAGGTGGATGAATCTTGAACCTTCCCTACGCTGATCAAGACTAGAGCTGAAAAAAACTGTTCAAAACTTGTAAAGTACATAATATACAGTCATATGCAACAAAACCTTCTAGTGGTGAATGGTGCCACAGCCAGTTGGCAGCCAGACACTAGCAGTGTTCCCCAGGGATCAGTGCTGGGCCCAGTTGTGTTCAATATCTTTATTGATGTTCTGGACCAGGAGATTGAGTCCAACATCAGTACATTTGCAGATGGCACCAAGGTAGGAGCAGATGTCAATCTGGTGGAGAGTAGGAGAGCCCTGCAGAGGGATCTGGACAGGCTGGATGGGTGGGCAGAGGCCAATGGGATGACATTTAACAAGGCTAAGAGCAGGATTCTACACTTTGGCCACAGCAATCCCAAGCACTGCTACAGGCTGGGGACAGAGTGGCTGGAGAGCAGCCAGGCAGAGAGGGACCTGGGGGTACTGATAGTAGGCTGAAGATGAGCCAGCAGTGTGCCCAGGTGGCCAGGAGAGCCAATGGCATCCTTGCCTGTATCAGGAACAGTGTGGCCAGTGGGACAAGGGAGGTTATTCTTCCTCTGTGCTCAACATTGGTCATGCCACACCTTGAGTACTGTGTCCAGTTCTGGGCTCCTCAATTCAAGAGAGATGTTGAAGTACTGGAACATGTCCAGAGAAGGGCAACAAGGCTGGTGAGGGGCCTGGAACACAGCCCTGTGGGGAGAGGCTGAGGGAGCTGGGGTTGTTTAGGCTGTAGAAGAGGTGGCTCAGGTCAGACCTCATTGCTGTCTACAACTACCTGAAGGGAGGTTGTAGCCAGGTGAGGGTCAATCTCTTCTCCCAGGCAACCAGGGGACACAGTCTCAAGTTGTGCTGGGAGAGGTATAGACTGGATGTTAGGAGGAAGTTCTTCACAGAGAGTGATTTGGCATTGGAATGGGCTGCCCAGGGAGGTGGTGGAGTTGCTCTCCCTGGAGGAGTTAAAAAAAAATGCTGGATGAGGCACTTAGTGCCATGGTCTAGTTGATTGGCTAGGGCTGGGAGCTAGGTTGGACTGGATGATCTTGGAGGTCTCTTCCAACCTGGTTGTTTCTATGATTAGACTCCTCTATTTGTCATTCCATTCAACTTTGTATGTTATCTAGACTTCTTCAAGACTGAGGACTTTTAATAGTAATTTTAAATTACAGGCCTTGAAACTTAACATGGAAGAACCACAGTAAAAATATTTGCCCAATTCCTTTTTCATATACAGGACTTGAAAAGAGAAATGATGAGAGTATATTTAATTCACTTGCTCTGATGTAATACCAGGCACGCTAGTCACAAAGGCTGCTGATGCTCAGAGCTGACCATGCGTATGCTAATAACATTATTCAGAGATCATGAAGAAAAGACAAGTTCTTTGTTTCATGCAGCAATACCCCTTTCAATCAACCTCATGCTGAGAACCATTTATTACCGTAACATATGACACAGGAAATCTAAAGAGGCAGTAAGGGGTAAATTTTCAGATTATCACATGCCACTCTAGCTGTGACTTTCTCATTAACTTTTGAAGAGTCATGTGGCTTAGATCAGCTCAAATCTCTGAAATGTGCCCATACACATGCCCCCTCATAAATCTTTACAGATGTAATAATTTCCCATATTTCCCTTAATTTCTATAAAATAATAGACACTACCACCTCAGCAGACTGATCACATTTTTTTCTGAAGATGCAGACTGTATTCAAGGTGACTTTGTAGTATGCGTGGCTAAAAACCTCATCTCTTCAACAATTTCAGGTCAATAAGGGAGATTAGAGAAGAGAAACTTCTAGTCATAATGCACCAGGGATGATCTTACACTATGCAGTGTGTAGGATCTTAGTGTTTATTTCCTTTACCTCAAAGAAGCTATGCAAAGATTGTTACTCGGGGATATATATAAATATATACCTATATAGGGAAAGGAATTATGTTTTTATTTATTAGACAGTGTACAAATTTATCCACCCAAAATGAGTGGATAAATTTCTGCTCAAATGGAAAATTCTGTACTCCTGCCTACCCAAAGCTTGCTGTCTATTATATGCTCAAAGGCCATAATTATTTCAAAACCAGACTTTTCAGACCACCACATAATTAGTCCAGTGCAGCTGGTATAAATATTACTGGCAGAAGTAGCAGTATCATTAAAAAATTGGAACTATACCATACCAGCTATACTCCAGGGCAAGTTAAACACACAGAACCCCTAGTAAATATTTTAGAATCCAGGATAGCACACACTGAGGACACCCAATTTTATTTTTACACCACTGATCCAAACTCCACAGGAAAAAAAAAAGGTAAACCAAACAACTCCACCAAAATGGAACTATAGTGCAGTCTGATTTATGTAAGTCTAGTAAAGAGGTAGAAGATCAGGTCATTTAGTCCAACTGCACTGCTAGAGCAGGGTCTCCTAGAGCAAATCACACAGGAATGCATCCAGACAAGTTTTGAATGCCTCGAGAGACCAAGACTCCACAGCTTCTCTGGGTAGCCTGTTCCAGTGTTCTGCAACTCTCAAAGTGAAGAATTGTTTTCTTTAGGTTTATATGGAACTTCCTATGTTCAGATTTGTGTCTCTTGAGTCATTCAATGTTAGAATTCCCATTTTTACTTCTGATGTTTATTTCTCTCTCAATTATGAGTAATAAAGGTTCAAAATGATAGCTGAAATGCACATTAACTTGTAATATCTGTCATAGTAGTTTTCTCACATAAGAATTGTGACTTTCTTAGTATGATTCAAGAGCCTAGCCCTGGATCCTATTATAACTGTGATGCCTATATCCAAAATTGCACCTCTAAATATATTTTTTCAGATGCCCCAGTGAAACTGCATTTATAGAAGCATCAACATCTTATGTTCAGATTTTCCAAGAGCTTGAGGTCTGCTATGGTGTAAGTGTATCAGTTTTTAAAGTCAAGTTGTTTTCAGTTGTGCTAGGGTCAACATGGGGTTTCTGCATCTGAAAGGTCTGAAGGATTCAATCTGGAAACTGCATTTCATACCAGTCTATCTCATCTAATACCAAAATGCCACAGGCAGAAAAAGTGTCATCTTGCACATTAGCCTAACTGCTAAAAAATATGTCTGAGTTTCGGTCCAATGGCCTTCTTGGTCTCTAGAGTTTCAGTCATACACCTCCACAGTGATGAGGAAGACTGAAGTGAAGGGAAATTGGTGACTGAATTTTTTGTATGGCACTTCAGAGAGATGGAGTTTTGCCAGATGAGAAGGAAAGATAGTATTACTTTGGGTATTAGGAATCTCTTACCGGTTAGATACGAGGTTTGGCTTTCACTTCTCCTTATTGTGCTAAATACCCTAAAATGAGGGAGGAACAGCTGAAGAAAGAGAGAGGACAAGCAACCAGAGCATAGTAGGGAACAGCAACTGGCCCCAGTGGTCAGTTAGGAGACGATGAATTGAGCAGACCTTAATTTCAAACACATTGTGAATGTGTTCTAGAAAGTATGCATATTGCAGTAGGCTGAAAATATCTCTTCCTTTAGAGCTGTCAATTTTATAACAAATCAGGAAAAGCTGAGCCTAAGTGGTGTATTTTGGGACTTCCATTTCTTCTCTCCTGCATTTATATAAATTATAACAATATAGTGTTTATATATAGAATAACAACACAGCTTCATCTTCTATCTGTCCCTTCACCCTGCTTGCTTTGGTTTTCTTCCTCTTTGTATTGGTCTGATTTAGCTACCCAGAGCCCAAAAGAGCTAACAGAAAAATACAATAATAGGATGCTTTCCCCTCTCCCTCTTCTTGGAAAGAAAGGAATTAGATGTAGAGAGGAAAAAGGGGTAAAAGACCCAAAGAACAGTCTTGCTTCAATTTGAAAGTTAAAAGAAAAACTTAAACAATGAATATATATAAAAGGTATTTAAGGTATGGTGAGTTACAAAAAGGTATAGGGAAGGGAAACAAGATACAACATATATATACAACCAGATTGATGGTAATGGATGGAGGTAGATTCAGGAAGGGGTTGTCCCACCACGTGGTAGGGTGGTGACATGGCAAAACCAGGAGCAGTAGGAACAAGGGTGGTACTATCAGGCAGGCAAGTCAAAGAGCAAAGAAAAACAGGAAGTTCCTCTGGTTTTACAGGTGGTCTAGACAGGAAGGGGGAGTGGATTAACCACTATACCTGTGGTCAGGTTCAGACCACCCCCAGGAAGGTTAACCCTTTACACTCTCCTTCATGCCTTTTTATATGTTCATATGTATTTTCTTCCTTCAGTCAGGTCTTTTCTGTGTGAATATTATTATCATTGTCACTGAATTCTTACCAATCATGAAAAGTAAACATTTGGGAAATAGCCACTGCAGAGTGGCCAAACAGAAGGCAATCCTTCCTGTAAACACCACTTTTGTGTAATGGGCATGGTCAAATCAGCACTAGTAGTGTAGTGAGACCGTTTCATCTACATCACATTTTTAGCTCTACAGAAAGTTTGCTGTGGGCTTTTTCATACTTGGAATCCATGAGAATTTTTTTTTAGCTCCTACTCTTTCATACTTCTGTCATAAAGACTGTCTCAAAGTCATCATTCATCCATGTGGTAAGGCTTATCTGTGAGCTTTCTTTTTCTACATCAATGACACAATTTTCTTTTGACTCCCGAACGCTTTTTGTTCTTCCTATTTTATAATGCATGCACAGTTGTGTTATAAAGACTCATCAAAGTCACCACTGTTCTACGTTTATCTGCATTGAACTGCCTTTGTCATTTATTAGTCTTTTAAACGTTCTTTATATTTTCTATCTTGTTACATTCTCCTTCATTATTTACTGTTCTATCGTCTTTTTCTAATTCACACTACTCTGCTCTTTCTCTTTAATTTCTGGGCCTCAAATACTTTCAACTAAATCTTCAAAGTCAAAAGTCTTAACACTGATTTTATTGTAAGTTAGACTTCTTATTAATTAATATTATTTGAACCAATGCATCCTTTCCTATTTTGAGAAGTTGAAGGCAGAGTCTGTGGGAAGGTACGTCCATGAAATTCCCACTGGTTTCGATGCACCTTGTAGTGCAGCAATCCTGAGATATGCTTTGGCACTTCAAATTGAGGATCTAAACAAAGTTTTATAAAATGACCTCTCACTTTATACTAATGCTAAAATTATGTCCTTAAGCCAGCATGTAGCTTCCAGCAGTTCAGAATGTGTGACAAGTCAAAACAAAGGGTGAAATTTTGTCCACAGATTATGTGGCTCACTTACAAGATCAGTCACTTTCCTTTAGTTTTATTTAACTCACAGGCATGGATTTTCAATTATTCATATTTTTTATGGCTCTCTTATGATGGTAGCCAGCTCTGATAAGCTTGCTCATCAATTCATTTACCATATAAATACACAAACATTTCTGTCTCATTTGTTAGTTGCTCTGTCATGTAGTCAGTTGCAGATTACCTTGGGTAATAGTTCTACTGGTAAGGTGAACTGTGGGAAAGAGCTGCAACATTACCCTTTAACAATAAAAAGCATTTGTACAGCAAGTAGAGTTGAGAACATGTAGTGCTTCTGGGCATTCCCCACCCCTCACCCCCCTCCAAGGATTCACCCAGACTAAACTTAGATGTCTGGAAGTCAAAGAATGAAGCTTTATATTCACAGCTTAGCACAATTAACAAGCACATATATACACAATATATTACAAATATTTACAACTATATATGGATATATACAAGTTAAAAGTAATACAGAAATGCAAGACCACTCCCAGCAGTCAGCATGCCTGGGAGGAGCTCCCAACAAGCCTCCACCTTCTTTCCATCCTCTCCTTTATCTCAGAATTTATCTTACATGCAAGATGAGCTGGAAAGGTCAGCAGGAGGTGTTAAAAGCAGAATGATTAGTTGGAAAATGTGCAGGGTCAGGCAGAAGAATTGATAGGACAAGAGCCAGGCAGAGTCTGTCTTACCTATGTTTGCGTCCTTGCTTTTGTATGTCCCAGCAGAACGATGGGTAATTTAGACATCGCTGTATTTTCTTTTCACACCCAATAATCTAATTTCTCTCATTAAAATATTCCAATTAGCCTCAAACCAGCACAGAACTTTTCTCTCCATACTGGATTTTTCACTCAGTTGTGAACTTTGTTACAAGTACTGTGCCAAAATCCCAGCCTTGCACTCAAGGAACACTGATTATGTTATGATTCACTAGCAAAACAACTTTTTTACAGACTCTGCAGATGGGGTAGGCATTTGAGATTCTTGCTTTACAATAATTGCTTCTCTTTTTGTGTATGTGTATGGGCTTATGCATGTGCACACAGAGTTCATTAGTCAGAACAAGGTAAAAGCCAGATACACTAGCAACGCAACTTCTTTTTTTTTAATCCAGTACATTTTATCACTCTCATCCTTCTTATTTTCTTTAATTTCTGTCTTTCTCTGGTCTGAAAGAAGTAGAAAGATGGAAGGTACCTCTCACTTTGACATGTCTCAGAGCAACTTGTTTTTCTCTCTGTGTTTCTTAGATATTTAATTCTTGGATTGTTACAGGCAAGAACTCTAGGAAAAGTATTATAATGATTACATAGTCCAAGGCTTTATTGAGTAGCCAATCCTCCTTTTTGCAAACATGAAAGCAAATAGAAGCACTACAGGCTCATGAAGTTCCAGAAGACAAAATATTTTCCTAGTGTCTTTTTTATATCGAAATGATTTTAACATGTTAATGATATTGGCATTATATTTACACTGATATACAGGTTGTTGGACAAAGTATATCGTGCTTTCATTTTGTTTTAACTGGAGTGTAAACATACAGTGAAAAATACTTCAGTGTTGGCTTCTGCTATAGTTTTATAGAAACTAAATAAGACTCTCCAGAAATCAAACTTTTTTAAGCCCCATAATTTTTATGAGGATTGTCAAATGAACGTAATTTCAGGTAGGTTTTGTAAGCTTCTAATAACTAATGACATTAGTTTCTTATAGAAAGAAAATATGTGTCTCTATTCAGGCTTCATTAAACTTTTTGAAAACTTGGTTATTATTTTAAGTTATGCAGTTGTCTACTCACTAGCAATAGCTGCTAATAAATTTACAGATTTTAGACATTTAATTCCTATTTTTTACTGCAGCTAACTTTCCATTATTTTAGAAGGCCTGAGACACATCATCTAGTTTAAAAGAACTGAAGGCATTCATTCTTCTCTTACCTCAAGTCTTTGGTGAGAATTCTTACAGTTCACAGAAGAGTTTAAATGCCTTTTCCAAGCTGTCAGAATCAAATGGATAATGGGACCAAAGGAGGAATGGATGTGGGTTTAGGACAGGAGCTACCTGAATTTACTAGCTTTACAGCGCTCTTTTCAGTGGAGAAAGTGTGGGCTGCAGATGTACAGTGCAATATGTACCATGAAGAATCTTTTCTGCTACTTTGGTTCCTCTTGTTCTCTTCTTTGCTAACTTTAGGGACTTATTCAAACAGTTCAGCTACCCATGTTTAGTATGTGAACATGTTTAAAGTAATCTTCCACTTTTATTGACTCCATGTGCTGGGAGGCCAACAAATTGAGGAATTTCCTTCTACCTCACCAAGAATACATTCTCCTTCATTTTCAGAACAAGCTATATTTTCAGAGACTCTTTCAATAGTTTGATGAGAAGTAATTTAGATGTTGAGCCTTATTCTTCATAGCTTTCTACTTTCCATCTTCTGGAGTTATATACATGCATGTAACCATCTAATGGACTCAAGTGATAAACAGTAGAATCTTTGTCTACTTTTATCCCTGAAATTAAATATTGAAAAACACATTTGTGAATTTCTTAGAAGTTCATAGAACAGAAGAATATTTTCAGCAAAACGTCTTTCCCCTTCAGGTTAATAATTAATCTTCAATAGAAAAGTTCTATCATAAAGCCTAGCAGAAATCTTTCGTATGTGAAGCTAGTCTCATTACAAAAGCCATAGGCTTACTTTACCCAAGTTCAGGAAAAACATTGGCCTTGCACAAGGCAGGCACAGGCCAAATGTATGTACCTTGTTTGCCACAGGATGTATAACAAGAGCAAAAGGAGTTTGGGCAAGCCAGTGTCCTTATACTCAGTGGCTCCAGGATCTTTGTCCTCTTTCCTGTGGTTGCTTTTCCCCAAAACAGAAGGAGGGAGAGCAGAAAGCATGTCTGGGCAAGCCAGGACACGTTCAAGCCTATTTTGGCCTATGCAAGCATACCACGACAGAATCATTTGATACAGTGAGAACTTCTAAACAGTACAAAGAATTAGAAACTATGTAGCATACAGCTGTACAGGACATTGTTCTTCCTATATGGATTTCCATAAAGGGTTCTTTCTAATCGAAGTTTTTACCCTAAATTATTAGGTACATTCAATACCCAGTTATTGCAGTCCCTATCAGGCGAAAAAACCAGCAGCATTTTAAAGTAAAAAGATGTATGCTGAACGATTATAAAAGAACTAAGGGCAGTCAAGGACGAGAACTTTCTAGAAAAACTTCTATGCAGAACTCACTTCCTCAAGATAATTGTCAAGAACCAGTGTAATTGTCGTTAATACAGTGCAAAACAAGCTCAGCAGTTAATGGTGCTTCCATTAACAGAGCTTGAAGTTGAGTAATGTATATTTTTACATTTTTTTGTATCTTTCAAAAAAAGCTATTATTAAATAATAGATATTTTACACAATAATAAGCAAAAAAGAGACTAACTCATATGAAGACATAAGAGCAGACATTCATATTTGCAAGTGATGCACATGTGCATGTCTGGGTGTATAGCGAGGAGCCAAAAAAAGAAAAAATAGGTCTTTCCATATAGCAATAATTTCTGTGTAAAATAATAAAACCGAAGCACATTCAAGGACAATTAACCTTTAGTGCCTTGTTGCACTAAGTGATTTGAAAAGGAGAAATGCAAGAAATGTTCTTATGCTTCATAAGTGTCTTCCGAACTTCCCTCGTAGAAAGGCAGGAGCTACCTGGATCAGATGGCATTACGATGGTTTTGTGATGCAGTTGCTAAAGATGTGAGTTCCCATGAAAGAAAATCAGGTGGATGGTGGATAGTGGTCATGTTAGTTTTTAAAGTTTTATGTGCTACTCCTTTTCATGACCACGATAACCTATTTCTCAGAGTTGTCATGCTTGTTTTGGTAATTCACAGAAAGATTCACATAAGTCATTTTTATTGTACTTAAAACACTGTGAGTGAATCAATTTGTCAAAACATAAATCAAAGGTCTGTACTGGTTTTATTTTACTTTGTTTTGTTTTCCAATTGCAAGAACGTTTATATTCTTACAGAGAACAAAAGATTGTCACCACTTTCAATATTGCAGTTCCCTTGTCTCCCCATAAGTTGCACTAAATGTTCTCTTTTTTGAAAGACTTTTTATTCTGACTATTTCTGCTAGGCAAAGTCAGAGTCAATTACAAAGTCATTATGTCTACATTTTCTTCAGACATCCATTGCCCCTGAGTGGCAAATAAAGACGGCTTTAATTTTTATTATGACGTATCCCTAAGGACCGCATATTGGAAGTGTTCATAGTTTCTGGTTTTAAAACTTCACAAGATTTTAAGAAGAAAAAAAAAAATCCATAAGTAAAAAATAAATAAAATTTCTAACACAGCCACAGAAAAATTATTATCTATACAAGAGTACCAGCATTCCCTTACTCTCTAATACTTATTGCTACAGTGTGGAGAAAATTTAATATCCTGAGAACCTTACATTAAAAATCAGATTAATAAATAGATACAGAATTTTTTCCGACTTCATAGTAGGAAAAAGATCTTTCATCTTTTCTAACACAGTTATATTCTGAAAACTGGAAATCTTGGGGGAAAAAAATGCTTATTGCATTAAATATGTAAGACTCATAAACACCAGTTTTAAACACTCTGAAAATACACATTTTTGGTCCGTGGAAATGAATTGCCATACGCTGTACACAAAGCAGGAAAGAAATGGCATAGATGTGTAAAATCATTTCAATAGGGAAATGATTGTCAGAACTTGTGTAAAATACGTCCTGTGATAGAATATAGAAAGTAAAAACTTCTCTGTCAGGTTTGCAGTGACTTCTCAAATAATTCCTAGGGATAACACAGAATGTTATCTTTTTCACTTACATTTCATTTTCTTGGAATTTCAGCATTAAAGGAAAGAGAGTTTGTCCCAGATTGAGGATAGAGGGTTAAAAAAAATGCTCTGGGGACTAGAAGATTGTTATTCAATCCCATAATTCTGCTATCTTGGCATAAACTCACAACAAGGTCAGTTCGTTCTCCTTTCCTCCTCTTCCCACCCTGGGTGTGTGGCAGGACCCAATCTATCGGAAACATGTAAGCAGTAGGCCTCTTGACTGGCTGGAGGCATTGGGGAGGGGGGGAGGATTGGAGCACTGGGGAAGGTAGATTTAGTTTTTTCTGGGTATGGGGAAACTTCAAGGGGGTTTGCCAGGGATGGGAAAATTGCTTTGTAAGATCTGTCGCTGTATTTCTCTCTCTCTAAGTACAATTCTGTATTTTCTCTCCAATTTGACCTGAGAGTTTAATTTCTGTTGCCTATCTTTGGGAAACCCATGACAGAGTTCTTTATACAAACTTAAGTTTTGGAATTTTACATACATGTGTGTTATTGAAAGCATATACACTACTAAAAAGTAGAAATCTGGGTCCAAGACATGGGCCATGTGAAATACTGATAAAAAGTTGAAATCTGGGTCCAATGTGAAACACTGATGTTGATCAAAATAAACCAAATAAAACAAATCATGCAACATCAGCTTTAGCAAAAAGTTTCTATAATCAGTTTTCTTAAAGATGGGTTAGGGCTCAACTCCATTACGTTTACTTTTCTTTATCTCATTTGAAGAAATGTATTATAGGTCTTGGTCAGACACCACCTCTCTTATTTTAACCAGCTAATACTTATTTTGAGCCATTTACTGTAAGTGACTGTGGCTTATGTCAATTCTCATTAATCAATGACAAAATGTAAAATTTGCAATTTTCACCATGATTATCCTACTACAGGTCTCTCCTCTTCGGGTTTGAAATAAGATGTGGTGAATGGAGGTTTCTTTTTTTCTAATGACAAAAACAATTACATGTATGTGGCACACAATTTTTATTTTACAGATCTTCCTTAACCAAGAATAGTGAATATAAGCATTGTTTTAAGTTAGTAGGAAAACAAAAAAAAGTAAAATTATTTGAGTATGAGAAAGCAAGGAGAAGAATATCCTAAAGGCAGAGTTCTTCAACGCTAAGTGCCCTTTCTGAGCCTCAACCATTCATTCTGAAAATGGCCTATCAAAACGGCTTAGAGGGAGCACTCTAATTACTGTTCCTTTGACACATAGTGATGTATTTTCAGAAGCAGGCCCATACATCTATTTAAGGCCAAATGTTGTACAACAAAAGTGTCCTCAGATGTATTTCATTCTACCATCCTGGGGATCTTTTTCCACCTGGGTTACCCTGCTATTTCTTTTCAATAACTATATAATTTCTACAGACATTTTAAAATAAGCCTTTCATCATATTCTCCTTTAAGAGCATATAAGCTACCTGACCAGGTGTGAGAAAGAGAAAAAAGTAGTATAAATAATCACAAAGCTTTTACAATTTTCTCATAAGAAAACAACCACTGCCACCCTAGCTCAGACCCTACGTTTATCCTGCCATGACCATAAGAAGTCCTGAAACCTGTCCTGGATATGTACAAATAAGAAAAGGAGTCCAACATACTTCCATGCAGACGTGTTTTCCCTGTTCTGTCTCAGGAATTACCATATTCCATTGACTGCTGCATTATTTTTCTAAGGTTAAATGGGGAAAAAAAAAGTAGGCTAGGAGGTAGTTGTGTTTATAGGTCAGCTCAGACACAAGTCCTAGATGTGAAGAGTGTTTCTAAAGATCCAAGCGGCACAAGCTGATTTCATGAATAGACCTCTATAGATACACATTAAGAATAGGTCTTTCTGGTTTTGGTACACACTGAACAAGCTACATTATGTGCAATTATCCAAGCACAAGAAAGGGGCAGGGGTACCTAAAAGATAAAAGTAGGGGCACTTAAAAGACACACAAAAGATAGATATATTTCCTTCCTCGCACACATACAAATGTGAACCTAATAACTATCACATAATCCTAAATAAATCTGGTGCATTGCCCGCAGTTGACGTGCAGATGCTCCTGTGACCTGATCCTCACAGCAATTTCTGCAGAATTATTTTTTCAAACTAGCAGGTTCTATTTATCATACAGTGCTACAAACACATTTGTTTTGTCAGCCTCTGTATGAAGGTGAAATCTCTTGCCAAAGCTGGTAAATGCTTCAGTTAGTTTCCCATATTGCTGTCTCAGTATTCTGTATGTGCAGGAAAAAAAAGAAATCTAAGTAGACTCTTTTCATTTCAACTTGTCCTGCGTAGCCAGAAAATCATGTGCCCAGTAATTAGAACTGCTCTTAGCAATACTTATATACTGTAATTGAAAAACTTACAGGCAAAGAGGGAAAAAAAAAAAGGCAAAAGAATGTAAAAACCAAGCACACAATATTGCAACTCTTCTCTGTGTTCAAATTTGCTGAATTTAATTACATTGATTCATTTGGTAAATTAAACCAATGCAATTATTTAATATGACTTTCCAATTTAAATGAATCTTTGAAAAAGAAACAGATATACTGATGCTTGGAATTAAAAAATGGGTAACATAATTATTTTCAAATAATGAAAAATAAAGCTAAGTGGAAGACATTTTTTTCAGATGGGTGCAAATGAAGGACTGTTAATATCTCATTTTTAACTTGATCCAAGGAGAACATAGTATAATTTCTGTTCTCTCTAGACTGTTTAACCCAAGAAGAAAGAAACTTGTGCTTTTCTTTTCTGGATGTGCATGATGATTAGTCACTGTATGTGTCTAGACTCCATGGTAATCTCTGTGCCTGTTTCTGTTTCTACATTCATCTCTGGCATCATGTGTTTAGTTGTAATATCGTCCAATTGATTTATTTGCAGCTACAACACTGTTTTCATTCTTTTCCCCTCTGAAACATCTTTATAGCACAAATACAAACTTGCCCATATTCTCAAGCTGTGTAAAATTGATTTGTGAGAACAGATTGCAAAACTTAAGTGTATGATAATACACAGCCCAGCTCAGCAATGCCTGCTTTAAAGATGGTAGAGTGGAGGTAAGAAGTGCATGATTTTTTTCAAAAATTCCCATCACATTTACTCATTTTCATCCCAGCTCTCATGGGAATGGGAATAAAAATAGCTTTGTATAGTGTAAATAGAAATGTCTACATTGTTCCCACATCTCCATCATCTCTCTCTGTCTGTGATATGTCTATACTACCTCTCTTTCACTAAGGAGGTAAAGAAAATTAGACTCCTAACTGGATGCTCCAATGATTTACAGTCAGGAAAGCAATAGTCATGTGAAGTCAAAATAATCGTACAGACCCTCCAGGTTTTTCATTTAAAACTGTCATTGTGTGACCTTTTAATCTGTCTTTGGGAAGGTTTAAAGCCACATCCAATTTAAAATTTCCCCTAATTTTTAATTGATTCTCTATTGTTCTTGATTGCAGCAACTTATTCCTGGCTTTGCTTCTTTAGCAGATTGTAAACTGGAAGATGCTGATCCCTGGTCCATTTAGTATCCAAAATCAACTGAAGAATCATATAACTTTTCATTCTTATAATCTATTTGAAGTCTGAAGAATCCCACAAAGTTTTGCTCATTTTTTGGTGATAAGCTTTATAATAATATGTGAAGCTGAATTCACAGGCAAATATCCTAAAATTTGTCTCATACCTAAATTTATGCTGGTAAACAAGGACATAATAGATTGCTTCTAAGAATTTTGCAGCTTAGTGGGATAATTCATCTCTCCATTTTCTTCTAGCAATACTCAGAGTAGAACAGCTTTCCTTGTAACATTTCCAGTTGTCTCAAGCTATTTATTATTCAGGGCTTTAATGCTGTGTCCTTCTGAAGTCAGCGTGAGCTCTGCCATGACTTTCAGAAGAGTCAGCAGATAAGCAAAATCAACAAAATGAAACATATGATCAAGCCTATGGGTAATTCTGGAAATGACTTCTGGAACACCTTTCATTACTCTTATTTCATCTTCTACATATTTGAATGTAATTAATGCCACTCTTGATTTGAAGCAGTTTGGCTATAATTGGTTTGTCACTCTCTCCCCTCTTTTTAGCCATTCTTGTATTGTTTTCTGAAAGCTATATCACTTACTTTATTTTTGCTAATGGATTTCAGAAATGTTGTAACACATTTTAAACTGTTTTACTATATCACATAGTATTGCAGGGGAAAAAAAGTCACTAGAAATCAACAATTTGCACAACTGTCCTGTAGAAATTATGAGGACAGTGGTGCCAACTAGGCTTAAGTATTTAGAACATGTTGACTAATATCTAATCTACTACAGTTATAATATCATCCAGTAGAGCCAAATGTCTGAGCAACAGACCTGGAATAGTTTGATTTATGATGTTAAAGTCATTAATTTGTGCTGGAAGCTATTTAAAAATAGCTGTTGTTATTAATTTTTTTCTGAACACATCATATAAAAAAGAAGATGAAAGTTATCAGTCCATAACAATATTTTTTTCTCTTTATCTAATTTTCTGAGTCACAAGTTTAAGTGAACAAGATAGAACTAAAATCTTGAGTTCTGCAGAATACAAATAAATATATGATCAGTTGGACAATACTCTGGAAGAAAAGATCTATCCCACTTACTCTGAGCTGGAAAGTTTTATAACCTTCTGTTATTCCTAAAATTTGCATGTATGTGTAGAAACCCAAGTTCTGGCAGCACAGAATGAAAGCACACAGTAAGTAAAAACTGTGGTTAAGAAACTGGAGGGCTCTTCTAACCATGTTTAAAACAGCGTACATCTCACATTTATTCCACTGTAGTAAAAGCCTTAAAGACTTGCATCATTTAGTTAACTTCTACAAAACATTTTGAACAAGGGGGGATTACATTTCTGTTTAGAAATACAGAGAATGGTATTCTGCAAATAGTCAAAATCCAAAGTAAATTTTCTTGAGGAATCAGAAAGCAAGCCTGTATTCAGTAACTTGGATTACTGAGTGTTCTGATAGTGAACACTTTAAACTAAGAGACTGCAATAGCACTTTAGAGTTTAGGAGTGTCAAAGAATTAGTTTCAGCAGTACAAGTTTTGAAGGAAGTCTAGAAATAAACTTATTCTCCTAGGACTAAAGGAAATTCTGAAGTGACTTGTGTTTATAAATTATGGAAGCTGCTAGAGCCTAATTGAATCAATCTCTGACAAAGAAAAGGATATGGAGCAAAAAGTGAAAAAGTTTATTTCCATAATTTGAAGATGGAAAAGTGTGCGCTAAGTCTTCTTGGATCAGCTAAATTGTAGAAATTGTAGCTGTACCTTTTTCTTCAGCATTCCCTCCTTTCTTGGGAGGCCTCTTTCTACAATGTACAGAGTTTTACTGACAAAAGCAGTGCACAAAAAGACCCTAAGTTGGAGGGCTGGAGAAGAGGTGTGCAGAAAAACAGAATGATTTAGTAAGGACATGAGTAGGATGTGTTTTTTCAATCTTTTATCAAAATAAATAGTTATATTTCATTTTCTTTCCCCACTGACCAAAGTCATCATTATGAGCAAGATTAGTCATATACAGAGAAATTACAGGGCAGTTTATAAAACCAGGGGTTATAAGAAGATTTCTACTTTATGACATCTATAAACCAGAAAATGAAAGCTATAAGGAGTGTTCATGAGGAAAGTACAGTTATCAAAACATCTAACTGTTGTGGAAGGCCAAAATAGGCCAAATTAGGCCTAAACATGTCCTGGCTTGCCCAGATGTGTTTTCTGCTCTCCCTCTCTCTGCTGATGGGAGAAGCAATCATGGGAAGGAGGGCAAAAGGCCTGGCACCACCATGTCCCTCCAAACTTGTTTACAAGGTACCTGTATGTGTTTATACACTTGTGTTCTGCCCTAAAAGGGTTAAAGCAAGCCCTGGTTTCACCTAATATTGTTAAGTTTGACTAACTGCCATTTTGATTGACCAATTTGGGCCAAAGAGCCATTAATTTTGGGAAGTATTGGTACAAAGAGATGAGCGAGTAAACACCATGTGCTTTTGCCTTGACATGCCCTGCTGTTGTTTCTGACATTTCTCTCTGCCATTGCATCCTGCCATTCTCTGCAACAGTTTGTATGCTGCATGATAACAAACCCTGATGCTTTGGGTTTGTCTACCTAGAAACTGCCTTGGTCAAGTTTGCCAGAGAATAGGCATTAAACCTTCATGAAATAGGCTTGCTTAGCCCCTGTGACATCATGCCAAGACTGGACATCTGCAAGATATCCTTCCAGCAAGTCTTCCTCCAATACTGAACATTCTGGAAGGGACACAGATTATCCAAGAGCAACCAGGATCAGGTCAGAAATCATCTGCCTTTCTCCCAGCACCCTTGTCAAAAGCCTGGGAAGATCTAGAAGACACCAACAGAACTCCCTGCAAGTGTTTGGATACTGTCTGGAAACTGTAGTTAGTTTTTGTGAGTAAATACATAAAGCCTCACTCTCTAATTCCAAGTGCCTTCTGCCATAAGTGGGCAAGTAGTACAATTGACCACAAGATCTTCTTTTCAGTTCTAATGGTTTAATGTTTGTTCTATTATTGCTAGTTATTTCTTAAGTGTCCTAGATTCTGTTATTCCTTTGTGCAATGCTGTCATGACCATGCAAAGAACCGATTATTATTAAAAACTGTGGCCTGTAGCGAGACTCCTGAGTATCAAAATTAATAAATTATATTAATTTTTATTATACATACTACCTGCCACTACACTGACAACCAAAAATGTTGTAGAAAAATATCCCAGAATCTTTCACATTTGTGTTGTGTTGTTACAGATACAGAAGGGATTTGGAGTTAACTTGTATCTCGACTGGTCTGTACCATTTCATAGTGCCATAGCAGTTTCTGTAGTACAGAAAATGATTTGAATGTTTTCTTCTGTGAATTCAGTATATTAAATCCTGGTAAACATTATTAATTTGCAGGCTGGTGAATTATTTCAACCTGGTTTATGTCAAAGTTTGGAAGTCATTAACGAGTGATCATTTGAAGACAGTTTAGGAGAACAAATCCTGCTTTACTGGAGGGGTAAGTTTGACTGTCTCTTCTCTCTGTTAGTTTCCATTGATAACACAAAGACCACATAGTTACAATCAATACAATAGTTACTGGTTGGTCAGTGAGCATCAGGTTAAGCATTGTACATCTCTCAGAACCAATGGAGGACAACCATACTTCCTATCTATGACAGATATGCAAACGCAAACCAGAAAGAATTATTCCTGCATTTGAAAAAATAACTAAGTGGGAAAATATTTGTTTGGAATACTGATAGCTCTCAAAAGGCATTATTAAAATTCCTACAATTAAAACCAACAAGTACTTGCACCATAATTCTTTCCAATAAATGTTTATGGTTTTCATAAAATACACTTACTAAAAATAGTTTTTCATTTATTCACTAAGGCCAGTGCACCAAAATAAATGGCTTTTGATGTCTACTTTAACTATAGGCCTTCAAAACATGGAATCCTTGACTTGATACTTAGAATAAAAACTAGCTTTTGAAATAAACGGAGTGACTGTGTGACATTGTACCCACTTGTAATTTCTGAAGTATTTTATTTGTGGTGGCTTCTAAATGCTCTTTGTCTCAGGTTATATTTTTATCTACTATGAAAGTGCTCAGTGAATTAGAACGTATTTATCTGTGAAGGGCACTAAATTTATCTCTTTCCTGATTATGTAAAAGTAACAGGTGGAGGAAAGAAAAAATCAATAGGACATTAGCCAAAAGAAAATGCTATCCAAACTAGTGGTATCTCAATAAAGACAATTGCACTTCTGTTCTTCTGTCCCCCAAAAACCTATCTGGTATTGTGTGATATGTTTCAGTTCTGATGCATTTATTTTAATCTTTTGCATATTCTTCTAAATAAAATTATATAGTTTAGATATCAAACTGAAGATACTTAATTAAAAAAACAAAACACCAAACCAAAACTATTTGTATGCCACAAAACTATTGGAGTTATTTACAAAAAAAACCCTACCAGTTTTACCAGAACAATGTATTACTGAGATGACTTTTGCAAGACAGTTTTATTTTAAGGGAAATTTACATATTAGTGGAACATATCTGAATTGAACTGTCTTCAACCTTACCTCCAATTCATATTTCTTATGTTACAACTAAGAAAAATGGACCACTCTACGAAGACTTTCAAATCATACCGTTCTGAGAGATTTGTGTTCTCTCTTCGGAGCTACATCTACCTATCAGAGTGCAAGCCATGAACATGTATAAGTACAGCGAATGCAATGTAGTTTTTCATGCTCTAAAACCATTTCATTCTACTATATGCTTATTTCATGTGAGCAAGACACAAGTAGGATCATCAGTAACATCTTGTGTCAGAGTAACCCATAGAAAAAGATAATAAAATAAATAATCTAATTACCATTGCACAAAGCTTTCAAAACTTTCTCTGATTTAATGTCTATTTATGCTACAGATCCATCTCTTTCTCACAGTAACTGAAAAGTTGATCAGAAAATTTATTATAAACCCCTACTGACTCCCAAAATGTTTCTTTTTAACTTTTCATTTCTTTCTTTAAGGAATCAGAAGTATAATTTAAAAATTAATAATATCAGTGTCAGACTTACAATCATAGTAATAACTCTCTGTGACACTTCCTTTCCTTTAGTGAGTTCTTTAAAACATTACAGAATCATAAAATGCTCTGCGTTGAAAGGACCTTTAAAGGTCATCTAACACAATCACCCTGAAGTAATCAGGGACATCCCCAACTAGATCAACTTGCTCAGAGCCCCATTAAGCCTGACCTTGAATGTCTCCAGGGATGAGGTTGCCACCACCTCCCTGGGCAACCTGTTCCTGTGGTATCACTATCCTCACAGTATAGAACTTCTTCCTAATGTCCATTCTAAATCTATCCTGCTCTGCTTTAAAACCATTGCCCTTCTATTTCTGTAAAGATATTTTGTTTTTCCAAAGCTAAACATGAGTGTAAAGTGTGTGCTAGTTTAATTTTGTAGACCTCTCTGCTAGCCCATTAAACCACTTAGATATAAAGAGGTGGTAATTTACTAGTGATGTTCAGGTTATGGCAATAAACAAATAGTTACTGTATGTTTCCTAAGAAAACAGTATACAAGTCAGTCTGCAAGACAATATCCTCTGAATATAATGTTCGAGTATATTTCAGTTCACTCATAAGAAGTAGAATCAAACCAGCAATTCAAAGTACAAAAACGCAACCAACAAACTATTCTAAGTTCCAGGGCATGACAGTCTTGAAAAGGATGACAGAAATCCAAAATATTTTAATGGATTTCTAGATTTTCTTGAATTCGCAAGAATTATTTATGATCTTTCATATCAAAGGAGCAACAGGTGGTTGCTTTCCAAAATGAAAGGTTCCATCAAATTTGCGTATTTACACAATATTTCAAGAAGGGGAAATTTATTCACCAGTCAGTGCTTTTCTTGAAGTTTCATTTCAAGCCTGTCATCCTAGTGTGGAAACCAGGAACTTAGACACTTAGACTAAAGACTTAGACACTAAGACTAAAGACTTACAGAGAGCGTTAACATATTTGGTCTACCATATCACAAAATGGTTCAACTTTACTGAACACGAAGAAAAAAAACAAAACAAAACAAAACTGAAAATAAACCCACACATGAGGTGATTTTAAATTCTCAGCCCAAGCCTGGTTACCTTCCAAGATGAAGGCCAACCAAAATCTCTAACATGGGCTAAATACATAGGATAAAATTCTACACATGAAAATGTCTCAAAAAGATATTTCAAGAATTATCAGCTTATTTTTTTTTTAAATACATATTCTTTTTGTGCTGCTGGTGTCATGTTAATGCATAATGCAGTAGGTAAAAAAAAAAAAAAAGGGTGGTCTGTGTGCTTTTCCTCTCATTAGAGCATGAATATCCATGGAAATACCATGTCATCAAATAATTCTGTTGTTTGGCTTTTGCCTTCAGGAAATACTTTTCATTATCATCCAGATGATTGTTTGCAAAGTTGTAATATGGATTTCATCTCAGTTTGATTGACTAAACCCCAGCTCATATGACACTATTTCCTAGAGCCAGGATTTAATCAGAGTGACTTGATAAATGTCTACTTCAGAGTTTCTCCCATGAGAAATATTTTTCACCGATAACAAGACCATTTTCATACATATTTGCCCAACCAAATGAACTGTATTGGTTAGCAATGCTTAATGCCTATTCAAGCAGCCATTTCTCTAGATATTTTTTTTCTTAAAATCTTTTATATTTGAATATTGAAATCAATATTCAAACTTATTAGCAATGCACATTTATTTTTTGCTGCTGCTTAGAACACTGAACTACTTTGAGAGGTGCTACCTCTTGAGATTGAGATTGGTATCACTGGCTTTCTAATAAATATTCAGCTATGGAGACAAAGCATTTTCTCAAGCCTGCAGGGTCCCTGTTGTGCTAAATGTTTTATATAAATATGGCTGAATGCACTAAAACTTTTTCATGCTGAATATGATCACAGAATTCAATTTACATCTGAACTGTATCTTTTTGCAATGTGCTTTACTAGCTGTTTTCATTCATTTATTACATCAATTAACAAACATTCATCTATGCCAGTTTCAGTAACTTCAGTAAGCAAATGTAAATCAAGTTTAGTACAACACAAAGACTCTAAACTCAGGACTTCACCATCTCTGTCCACTTAAGTAGTAACTCCCAAAGCAACCTATGAATGAATTTGTTTTATCAAGAATGAAAACCAAACTGGCGTGTCAGAGGTAAGACACTTCCACTGTCATTAAACTAAACTCTTTTTGTGGCAATTTACTGTTTAGACACACGAAACTCCAAAAATTTGTGTTCATCCTTTAAAAAAAAAATAAAACCCAACACAACCCCTAAAATCACTACATTAGACAAATATCAAAAACTTCCCACGGCTTTCTGTACTATTTGCCACACCCCAGAAAAGGTACCAATCTCTGAAACTCTCTTTATGTTTTGGGGTGGGCTTAACTTCTCATGAAAAGTGATTCTATTTTGCTTCTGCTTTACTGTGTTCCACCCTAAGTTGAAGGGCTGTGGTAGTTTGTGGTGGGGCTAGGTTCCCTTAGGAAAACTACAAAGTCATGTCCCAGGGGATGGACCTGGTTGTTCCAGGGTATTGTAATGTTGTTGCTCTATTCACTTTTCTGGTATCACACCTTATAAGGCTTTTCTCTTCCCTGTCTTTCCTCCCTGCCTTTTCTCCCTTTGCTTCTTTTCTCTAGGAAGAGTGCACTTCCCTACTTATCTCATGGATTGTGTGCGGGAGATGGCTTCTAGCTGGCAGGGAATTTTGAGCTCCATCATGCAGACCGCTGAGGCCCTGTAGGCCTAAGCTTGGGAGGGCAGTCTTGGCCTACTCTCAGGCCTGCTGAGGGTGGAAGGAGTGGAGGACTCTAGAAGGTTTTAGTCCAATAGACTTGGCATAGCTTGTGGATGTATTCATTTTACCCGATTGCCTTTTGCATATATCCGCCTGTAAATTGACTCTCCTTTTAAACTTCCAAGCAGTGTGCAGTATCTTCATTCTTACTGTTCAAAAGGGCTAAGTGTAAGCTCGTGGCCCTAAACTGGGACAAGGCCACAGTGTCATCCTGCTGCCTTTTCTTTGGTGTCATCCTGCTGCCTTTTCTTTGAGAACATACTGTTGTTCCTAAGAAAGCAGAAAAAGTTTGAGCATGGTAGAATGGGAAGGCTTTTTCCCTGAGTACTCAAGTGATTATATGAGTCAAAAATAGATTTTCTGAGCTGCTTGTAATGTATGTAAAATGTTTTTTTTTAGTGAATCTCTAACATTGTCAGCACCCTTGCACTAAAGCGAATTTCGCAGTAATGTCCAACTAGAGCAGCAACAGCAGAGTGCTTGTCTCATTCCCTGGTAGGTAGTCATGGCAACATGAAATTGACTCACACTAAGGGCTACATAGAGCAGTAGTAACAAAGCTAATATCGCAGCCCTTGACCACTGTAAGGCAACTTCTGATTTGGGCTTGTGCAGGTTATGTAAATGGTGTACCACATGGTAGCAGTACAAACGGGATCTGTGACTTGGGATCTAGACATAAACATCATTGGTTGTACATGGACTGTCCAAACACAAAGTAGTTCTGTGTGCAAAAGGCAATTCAGCAGTAGTCGGCATTCCTGTTGTCTGGGGAAAAAAAATCACAACTGTTCTCTTTTGTCTTTTTATTAGTTACAAAATCAAATTCTACAGCTGCATGAAAGTTTGTTAGAATATGGTGGAGGTATAGGTTATATTAGTTATACTGTTTAGCCATTCTCTATAATAAACAGCCTACATCAAAACTTTATTAGTGAGATAAGTTTTCTGTTAGTTGAGTACTGCAATGTTGTAAGACGAGTCTCCATCCTTCAGAATAGAACTAGAGATCCCATTTTAGGTGTCTGTGATCTTTCATATGTGTGGAGAGTGTAAATGAAAAATGCATGCTGATCAGACAGGCAGGCACAATCAGTACTTTTAGTATTCATCTGTGTCACAACTCAGCTTCCCGAGCCAACCCTGAGCATCAGGGGGTCATGTCAAGATTTTAAATTTCCCTTGGAGTAAATTAAGGTGAACTGACACCAGATGGCTGATGAGTTAGGTTTACTAGATCAAATGAAAACTCTCAGTCACTTGTACCTTTGTTGGATGGTTTGTTGGACTGGAGCAAAGGAAAAATGGGAAGAAAAAAGAGAGGAAAATTAGAGAGTGAGAGAGTGAGTTAAAAAGACAGAAAGAAAGATACGACACTTGGATCCTACAACATCTCCTGGGTGTAGTTCAAGTCCTTTGATGGCAGGTGAACATCCCAGTAGGGTCTTCTGTGGTAGATGGAACAGATGGACCTTGGAAGTTACAGTCTTTTGTACCCTTTTGGGGAGCAGTCTCTCCAAATCACAGAGAGGTGTGCACTCCAATTCGATGTCTGCCATTGGCTCCCTTGGCACTGTTGTAGGGGTTCTAAAATAAGGAAAGAGAGAATTCCTACCTCCACAGAAATCATCTCTTTCCATTATTAAGCCATCTGTCAAACCTATTCAGGACATTGGACAAGTCGTTAAGGGTCATCAGCTGGATGCTGCCACATGCATTGTAATGAGATGATAGAGTCATCAAGGGCTCTCACAGTCCTATAGGCAGAACTGTGTCTCAGGTCCTTACAACCCTATAGGCAGAAATGCATCTCTGATCCTTTCTGTCACCCACCTTACCGAAAACACCGCTGAAGCAACCCTAACCCTGATTGAAAGCCTCTCTGAAAGTCAGATGTCTTTGTCTTTGCTTCCAAAAACGGAGGAGAGGTCATTCTTTTCTTTGAAACTATAGCAGGTCATGGTGGCATCTTGTTACATAGTGATTATTATACCACTTAGAAAGAAGGCGATACTCAGTTTCCTCCCTTACACATAGGATGCAAACCTCAAACCTTCACTTCCTGGTAAGCTATCAGACAGAAGTCACTGTGGGCTGCTCTGGGACATAAGACAATTACAGGATCTTTCGTGGGAATTTTGTCACTATGCAGCAAAGTGAAGATTTCAGTCCTCATTAAGGATAATCATGACTAGGAGAAAGAGGGAATGAGAAAGGCTGTCAGATGGCTTTGTCCCTTAGTGATCAGGGCACTTGGGTGGGATAGAGGAGATTTAGCATCTGGAACTATATTTCTCTTTTCTACAAACCATGACTGCACATGGTGTACTTTTGAAAGGAGCTCAGTGCTTTCAGTCAGCGTTTAGTGAGCTTTGTGGCTGCTTATCCAGTGTGAAACTGCCATAACTCTCTTGGGGGAAGTTAAAGACAGGGAAAGATCACTCCTGACTCAGTGCAGTGTTGGCCTGAACTAGGCACTCCACCTTCTGTGCCTCCCAGAATGGATTCTGCATGATCATGAACATAGGTCTGGGCTGTCTCTAGGGTGGAAACAGTTCTTTTGTCTGCAAACCCATTTAAATAGGATTTTAATGTAACAGGATAATGTACACCATATGGAGCTTTACAACAGCTCCCTCACTCCTTGTTCATTATGAGTATTGATATATTTACATACCAATATACGCTAAGGAGAAACTCTCCACCTTCTTCTGTAATCCTGGAGTGGGGAAAGCAGAAATCATATTATCTTTATCTTGCAGGTATTTCAGTCAATTTAACTATAATGTGTTGCACCTAGCCTAAAGTAACTCATTCCACCACCAAACAGCCACATTTCAATCCTGTGTTCTCTACTGAGGAGGCTTTACAGTAAATTAAAAGTTTCAAAAAAGCAAACAGGAAAAGTAAGCAAATAAATTAAAAGTTTTAGAAAGCAAACAGAAAAAGAAAACAAGTAGTTCCTACCTGAGAGGGTGAAGTCATTTTCTGCTGTTGGGCTACATCCTCAAAGTCACTTGCATTGTGTTGTATAAAGTTACGCAGCAGTTTAGTGTCTGTGCCTTAGCAATAGACTTTGTTGCATGATTCAGGTGATTATGTTGCCACTTTTGGAACTCATTATCATTTGGGCAATCTTTACCACTTCTAGTTTGTTTTCATTTCCTCCATCATAATAAATAATTAAAAATACCCTCTGTATCTTCATTAAATGGCTTCTATTTAAATTGGCCTCTGTCGGTTAATGAAGGCTCTAAATATGCTTCAAATGGACCTGGAGTTCATAGGTTGTTGATTTATTATTTTCCTGTGACAGAAGACTGCACTAAAAGCTATTTCCTTTCATTTATCTGATGTGCTATGTTCACAGTTATTATGCAAAATACAGTAAGATGTGCCCTCTGAAATTAAAAGTATTTCTTCATTTACAACTATGCATGAATGTGCACGTGTATTTAGTACGTTATGGGATTCATTTTGTAAGTCTGAATCGTGATGTATAGTGCTGAAACAGCCTGCAATCCCATAAGTTACTGTTTCCATTGGAGACAATGTCTTATGACTGAGAAAACACTTGGGATAAAACTGACTATGGGAGTAACATTTAAATTGCTTCACAATAGCATATATTTGGTCTAGATGTCTGCACATCTTCAATATAGTAGATGAGAAGACTGTTAAGTAGTTCAACTGTGAATAAAGTAGAAGTCTGCCAAAGTTTCTCTCTGCATTCATTTAAGATAAAATTAATCAATAACATATCCACACTTTTAAAATATTTATATTTGACTCCTTCTGAAATTAAGGTAAGCACAAACTTTCCCTCTGGAAGTATGACAATCATGGAACTTAGCTTTGTTTGCAGGAGTTTCAAGGCATTATGTACAGCCTTTGATAAGACTATGTCTGATATGGATAGGATTTATTTTGTAACAAAATGTCTAACATTTAGCTCTGGCTCTATAAGATGATCTAAAAGTAGCTATTTATATCCACTTAAACCCTTTCAGTAACCAAAGAGACCAATGTTCTGACAAAAAAAGCCAAGATTACATCATTGAGATGTCATTGACATAGAACAGAATTGTTTTAATTTTCTGTTACACTTTTCCAGAGCAATTAGTGTCTCCTTGCATGTTCTAAGTTTATCCTATAGGATGCAATCATAGCTACTGCTATGTGTTGATAGTGTTGGCTATGAGGTTTAGTTTTTATTTGTATGGAGTGGTTGGATTTTTAGAGCTCACCTCTGTCTCCACATTACTGACTATTGTAGTTAAAACTACAGCACAGAATCCTAGAATCCTAAAGTTGTTTTGCCTGGAAAACACCTTTAAGATTGAGTCCAAACATTATCTAACCCTACCAAGTCTGTTACTAATTCTTGTCCCACAGAATCACACCTCTGCATCTTTTAAACTTCTCCAAAGACCGTGTTTCAACCACCTCCCTGGGAAGCCTGTTACAGCGTTTGATAAGCCTTTCAGTGAAGAAGTTTCTTCTAATATCCAATTTAAATCTCCCCTGGTTCAAGTTGAGGCCATTTCTTCTCATCCTGTCACTTGTTGGTAGGAAAAAGAGACCAACATCAACCTTGCTACAACCTCCTTACAGGTAGTTGTAGAGAGCAATCAGATCATCTGTTAGCCTCCTGTTCTCTAGACTAAACAAATCCAGTTCATTCAGCCTCTCCTCATAAGACCTATTCTTCATACACTTTGCCACATTTGCTGCCCCTCCCTGGACACACTCCAACAACTCAGTATCTTCCTTGTGTTGTGAAAAGCCAGATTAGGCCTAAACAGGTCCTGGCTTGTCCAGACACGTTTTCTGCTCACGCTCTCTCCGGTTGTTTGGGGCAGCAAGGGCGAGAAAGGAAAACAAAGGCCCTGATGCCTTTCAGTTTCCTCCATGCCCCTTCTAAACTTATAAACAGGGTACCTCACATGTTTATACACTCTTTTGTGTTCTTCCCTAAAAAGGTAAATGTAAACCCTGAGTTTACCTGATATGGTCAAGTTTGGCAAACTGCCATTCTGATTGAGTAAAATCTGTGTACAAAGAACCTTTAGTTTCAGGCTATTTTGATAAAAGAGATGAGCAGGTAAAGACAGCATGCTCTGCACAATTGTGCTTTGCCTTAATGTACTCTGCCGGTGCTCTGCCCTATTGTGCTTCTGTCTTACTGTTGTTGCCATGCTCTGCAACACTTTGCTCGCTACATAATAACAAGCCCTGACACTTTGGGTTTGTATACCTGGAAGCTGCTTTGTTTACCAGGGAAATGACATTGAGTGACTTCAAATGATAGACTTACTTAACCAGCATGACATCGTGCCAAAAACGCACACCTGCACAAGGGGACACAGTCTCAAGTTGTGCCAGGAGAGGTATAGGCTGGCTATTAGGAGGAAGTTCTTCACAGAAAGAGTGATTGGTATTGGAATGGGCTGCTCAGGGAGGTGGTGGAGTCACCATCCCTGGAGGTGTTCAAGAAAAGACTGGATGAGGCACTTAGTGCCGTGGTCTAGTTGATTGGATAGGGCTGGGTGATAGGTTGGACTGGATGATCTTGGAGGTCTTTTCCAACCTGGCCTATTCTATGATTCTATGATTTTGCCAAGACTGGATTGTCAAAGAAGAACCAGGTCAGAGATCATCTGCCTCTTTCCCAGCACCTCGTTAGAGCCTAGGAAGAACTAGAAGCCTCAATGGCTGAGAAGACACTGACAGAACTCCCTGCAAGTGTTTGGGTACTGTCTGGAAACTGTAGTCAACCCCCAGAATCCAGAGATAACCTTTGTGAGTAAATACTCAAAAGCCTAAAACTCTCTCATCGNGTAAATACTCAAAAGCCTCTTAGCAAAACTCTATAAAACTCTCTCATCAAATCTAAGTTCCTCTTGAGTCCTTCTAGTGGGCAAGTGGTATAATCAACCACAAGAACCTCTTTCCAGTTCCAATGATTTGGTTTTTGTATTTTGCTAGTAATTTCTCAAATGTTCTAGATCCTCTGTTCTCATCTGTGTAATGTTTTCATGGCCACTGTAAAGGACTTATTATTAAAAATCGTAGCAGGTAGTGAGACTCCTGAGTATCAAAATTAATAAATGATGGTAGTTTTGAAAATTCCTATCTTGCACCATAGTACCTGCCATAGCACCTTTGGTGCAGTGAGGTAAGGTGTGCACAATGATGGAAATACTACGTAATTTGGGGTATAGGATTACAGGCTTAGGTTCTAGAATGCGCAGCTGAAAATAGCCGACAGCCCAAAAATATCTTCGAAAAACTAGCTGAAAATGCTCAGGAAACTCATGCTTCAATCCTGGCTGCCTGTCTAGTGCAGACACCAAAGGAGCTAAAAAATGCTGATGACAATCCTGAGTCTGGAAAGAGAACTTTAAAAAATAGAATTACAGAATCAGAGGCTTCTTAATTTAATTTCCCTATGTGTCTTACAAGATGTAAACGTAATCAGCCTTCTTCCACCATTCTCTTCATCCAGGAAGACAGAGATAGATGTAATTACTCATGCAAACAAATCGGCTTTGCCCTCAGGGGAAGAAGCATCAAGCTCCAGTTACCCTGAGAAGAGCCTCAATTCAGCTAGCAGCCAGAGCCTCAAAAGAGAGGAAATTTCTTCTGCAGCCACAGCTAACTCTGCCTCCTTCGAGCCACCCATTGTAAAAAAGGAAGACCATAAAGCTCGAAGCAATCAGGAGGGAAAAGGCATCGACTTACCGAAGCCAAGATCAGATATTTGCACTGCTAGCCTTGGCATGCACTGTGTAATCCCTTGAAACAATGCCACCAGCTTGGATTTAGCCCATCCACAGAATCCCACCACTCCACGTGAAACCGGTGAATTGGCAGCCTGCCACAAATGTAAAGGCCCAGAGCACAAGCAACCTGACCATGATTCAGTGTATGAATCCAGCCGAACTGCACACTGCAGACTTGGGGAAAGCCACGGCATGACTCCATCCAGCAACAAAGCTTCACCATGCCACAACCCTCAGCCGTGGCAAGGTAACACTTGCAAAGCACCCCACCATAATCCAAAAGGGAAATCCCGAGGAAAAGCTGGGAACTTCTGAGAGCGAAAAGCTGCTAACTCTACATCCTCAGCTGAGAGCACACATAATAAGCAGCACAAAGGCAGCCGTGAAGCAGCATCACATGGCAAAAGGAAAGAGCATCACAGAAAAGCATCCCCAGCCACTTCTGAATCTAGAAGCCAGTGTTCCCATAGGAACAGGAAAAGGCATTGCACTAGAAGGGTTCACACTTGCCATCCTAGCAGCTCTGGTGACAGCGATGAACCAAATCCAAGTCCCTTCTGTACTAAGCAGAAAGGAGCTTCTCAAGTCTCTCTAGAGGGCAAGTGGTACAATTGACCTCAAGAACTTCTTTCCAGTTCTAATGGTTTAATGTTTGTTGTATTTTGCTAGTTATTTCTCAAATGTTCTAGATCCTTTGTTCTCATCTGTTTAATGTTTTCATGACCTTTGCAAAGAACCTATTATAAAAAATTGTAGCTGGTCACGAGACTCCTGAACATAAAAATTAATAAACTGTATTCATTTTGAAAAATCCTATCTCACACCGTAATGCCTGCCATAACACTTTGTAGTAAGTGGCCCCAAACTGAACACAGTATTCAAGGTGTGGTCTTACTAGTGCTGGATTCAGGACTACCCTGATCCTACCAAGTCACTACCCTGATCTTGTTTGTCATACTATATCTGATATAGGCCAGATTGTCACTGGCCTTCTTAGGCACCTGAGCAGATTGCTGGCTTGTATTCAGATGACTGCCTGTGAACATACCCCCAGGTCTTTCTCTGCTGGGCAGCTTTCCAGACACATTTCTCCAGGCTCTTAGCGTTGCATGGGATTGTTGTGATTCAAATGCAATTGACCGTGGCCCACCATTCCAGTCTGTTCAGATCCCTTTGTAGAGCCTCCCTACCTTCAAACAGATCAACACTGCTTTCTAGCTTAGATTCACCTGGAAACTTACTAAAGATGTACCCAATCACTTCATGCAGATCATTAATAAAGATATTAAACAAGACTGGCCCAAATACTGAGTCCTGGCGAAGACTACTTGTGACCAGCTGTCACCTGCATTTAATTCTGTTGACCACCATTCTTTGGGCATGCCCATCCAGCCAGCTTTTTACCCAGCAAAGTGTCCCCCACCCATGCTGTGAACAATCAGTTTCTCCAGGAGAATGTTGTGGGATCTCTTCATTATTTTCTTGTTGGCTTCATAATTTTCTTCTTGATTATCCTCTGTTCCTGGAGTAGCCACATATTCCCTCTGTGTCAGTTGACTTTATTCTATGCACGATCACTCTTTTCTGCATTTTTTTTCCCATTGATTTCCTTACCTCGGTATTTGTGTCATGGGCTGTCATGAGCTTGAGTATTCCACACATCACACATGGGGACATTTTTCTTTTCCAGAATTCAGTATATATGCTTTTTACTAGTGCTAATTAGAAATAACGTTCCAGAAAAAGAAAACAGTATTTCATATGTGAAACAAACAAACAAAAACCCAACCAGCAAACAAACAAAGAAAAACACAAACCATAGATAAAGAGGACAAGTATCAAGGAAAATAAAAAAAAATATAAATGACTTCCTGTGAAATACAATAACATCTTAATGCTAAATAAGCTAAACTATAGACAGGAACTCTCATTAATAGTGTGATATCTGGAGCAGAACCTGAGATGAAGATGATATGTAAATTTATTGCCATTTTATAAACCCTTCCTCAGGCTTGTGAAACTGTGGTGAGGAACCCAATAGCACAAAAATGAGTTTCTACTTGCTTTCACAGCATTTATACAGTAAAGAGCTTGTCAAAATCAAACAAAACAAACAAAAAAAGACAATTATTTGATAAATAAAAGCCTTTTAGAACCATTTACCTGAAAAATCTTGTGTTACACATAGTACTATATTACACATATTATTATTATATTATTATTGTTGTTGTTGTCATTCCAGTAACACAGTAACAATTTCAACTCCTTTTCATAACCCATACGGTAACAATAGTTATGTGAACAATACTTTGCAAGAACTTACCAATTTTACATTCAATGCTGGATTTGTTTTAATCAGAGACAGAAAAAAATGTGCATATTCTAAGTTATATTCAGACAGTTTGCAGAGGAAGATGTTGTTGTTTATTTCTGACTGGTATTAACTCATAATACCAGCTGGAATGTATCAACCTTCTTCACCCTTCTTAAGGAAAATTTGGAGGAGTCACTCTTTTTGTTTGTGGTACTCTTGCACAACAATCCCCCACAGTAAGAAATCATTAAATGTATGAGTCAACCTTTAAAATCTCCTTTAAAATAATGTCATTTTCAAAGATGGTATTTTATGATAATGAAATTACTGACCAGATGTCATGCAGAGTACACAAGGCCAAGCAAACACTGAATTATATAAATTATAGTAGCTTTTTAATTAAAAGCAGTTAACAAGATTATTGGATTTTGAGAAAGAATTGGTGAACACTTAAAAGAGGAACAACAGAAAAATAGTTCAGTCATGCACTGCTCAGTTCATCTGTAACTCTGAAGAAAGTCAAGGATGAAAAGGTGTACTTGGTCTAGTAAAAAAAAACTAGTTAAAAACCATTTACACCTAGACTGCATTCCCCCCACCCTTCTCATTCCTGTTTGGCAATTTATGTTTACTTTCAGCATTTTCCAGTTAGTTTTGAAGAACAAATGCTCTTTAACAGACTGGTTAGAGCTGGCAGGTAAGATGCTTTAGGAACAGTCCTGTGAAAAGGCTCTTTCGCTAGCAAGATTTGGGAACACATTTTCAAACAGCAGCTTTGCTACACTTTGGTCAAGTGTATCATGTATTCCTTGTTTATGATGGGCTAGCAGAAAAGTGGTAGGAAACTGAAGTATTTTCCCACAGATTTACTTCATGCAGTTATCCTTTCCCTCATCTACAACTTACCTCTCTCAATGAGTCAGAACACTACATGAGACATCCATAGGTATGGCATGTCTCAGGACAACAAAGTGATTGAAAAAATCCCGAATAGTACATAATGACCCAGAGCTGCCAGTTAGGAAACAAACTGCACTAATGAGATCTTGCCCATAAATCAAAATTGCAGGGACACATCTCTGCACATTCAGCATTCAGGTCTGTGCCTAACAGTGACACTTTGGACCTGTGGTCTGCTTCTTTCTTAAGTGTCTAACAAACTCATTTACAATCCAAATTACTGTTTAATATTTCTTTTCATTTAAGAGTGTGGGAGAACACTCTCCCTAGGCAGGACATGAGCTGTAAACATCTGAGCTCATGCTGCGAACTGTCCTGGGCTGTCTGGGTCCCAGGACAGAAAGCTGTAAACAATGAGCACCCCACGCACACCTGCAGGGGGCTGAGCTTGCCATCCCATGGGGTGGACACCAGGGGATTGACTGACCTATCGATACCTTGTTTATAACTCTGAACCAATCTGTACCTTCCACATATGTAAACCTCAGCTAGTTGTGCACACCTCTGCTAAAGGGGTATATAAGCTGTTGCACTTCCTGAATAAAGCTGTACTGCACTGCACTGACCATAAGGCTGCTGGCAGCTGAGTCCTCGTCAGTACCCCGATCGATTCTCGGCCTCTCCCGGAGGCCTGCCACCTGCATAAGAGCATTACTATGTCTTTTCTGTGAGGAGCCTTGATAGGACTTTCTGGCAGGCCTTGTGTGAAGCCTTCTTGCTTATATATCAGCACCTTAGTATTTGAGCCTGCTGCTCTATGTTTTTAATTTTCCACTAAAGCTGTCAGAGCTGTAAATGTTTCTTTTAGATTAGCTGTGTTTTGCTTTGACATATCCAGATTCTTATGCTACATCTGGAGACTCTTGGAGGTAAAGAATACCCCATACAGCCCACTCTGTACATTCACTTTCAGTCTGTTGTTTTTAGGAACAGAAAATATGAATGGTTTGGACTTTAACCATGAACAGCAAGGACCAATATGTGTTATACAGGGAATATAATTAGAGCAGAAAGCTGCCAAAAAGGCATCAACAACTTTCTTAGCTGAGATAACTTTGGTGAAGGAGGGTACTTAGGAGATTTTTTAACAGCAGAAGCTGCTTTGAAAATATCAGTAATGGCTTTCTGTTTGTCTGAATTTTCTGTTTGTTAAATATAGGTTCCCTGAGCTGTTTTAATTACATTTCAAATGTGTGTTTCTCATTTGAGTGAGTTTATGGAAAGCATTTTGAAATGCACATATAACCTCATCACGTTCATTTTTACTTTTGCCAGAAAAAAAGGTATTAACCACGTAGCAAAGGACTCAAGGAAACACTGCTATAAATAAAGAAGAGATTCACACTTTGAGCCACAGCCAAAGATATTCCAAACATAAACAAATTGAAAGAGTACTCTTCCAGCAGACTAAAAAAAAGCAACCAAAACCTGAGCTTGGTGTAGACATTTATTCAGGACTCTTCATATCACATTATTTGATAAATTGTTTAGATTCCAGTAACTAAATGAATGTTTGATCAGCATGTTCTTCACTGAGACAGATTTTATTAAGATGTGTTAATAAGTATAAAAATACATATTTTTTTCATGGTGCTTCAGTGATTTAGCCATCTCATTGCATTTTAATCCCTTTGATGTTCTGCAATAGCTTCTAGTTTCATTAATTGTTGTTTAATTGTACAGAGATTCACAATGATGTTTAGTGAACCCGTCAGAGCAAAGACACTTGTTTGCTTACGGCAGAGATGTGGCCCATAGTCCCATAGTTTTTCTAACTACAATGATATGTACACATGTTTCTTGTTTCTTGTGTAGCTTGCTTTTGCCATCACTTCAGTTCTAATGTTTCTTCTTAAATTACACAAAATTGTTTGAAAAACTGTAGGACTCATTAGCCCCTGAATTACATATATAATTTGTTGACACTTTCTTCAGCGTCACAAGATGCTATCGATGCTATCTGCAAATGATCACTGAAATGTTTCTCGCCTCCAGCAGAATCTTATCCAGTTGTTAATCTCCTGATTTGTGTTTTGTTGAGAAGGAGATGCTAAAAGTTTTGATTAGTTGGATTCATGTTTAGATATCGTACTCCTGTCTTCTCTTAGCCATCTACAGCTGATGATGCAGCTCATTCACTGTAATCCATGGAAAAACTCTTTCCCTACAGCTCAACTGCCTGGTTGCCTGTTGGAAAATGTGTTTCTGTTAATGCACCCTGTATCTTGCTTGTTTTGAGAAACATTTATGTCAAACTGTGTTTGCTTCACATTTCTAAGCTTCTGTATTCCTCCCTTATGTTGGAGGTGTTAGATTGTTACACTCAGAAACCTGTTCAGGTAGAGTGAAGTCCACCTTATATATAAAAAGTCAAAAGTTGTTAGCATAGTGGAAATATTGACAGTTTATTTCAGGAATTGTCAGTAGTCTAGATCTAATTATTACAGAGAAAGAATGATGCAGTGAGAGTACTTCTGTACAGAAAAGGTTACCAAGATATCAATAATATAATTCTAATACCTAAACTTATTCTCTCTTTTCCTATTGTTATGCCCACTCTTTCACTGGTCTGGGTAGGAAGAACACTGTTTTCATGCTGATGCTGCTAGCGTAGTTATGAAAAACCAGCAACCAGAGTCTTCTTCCAGGAGGAATGCAATGTCTTGTCAATGATTTCTTCCCTTATTTTCTTTGCCTTTCCACATCAGACCATTTTTATGTGTTTGTTAGCATGCAAATGCATTACTCTTTCTTGAATGGTCCATTGTTCCAGGTGACACATGAATTTACTATATACGGTGTACTTTATCAATGCAGATACTATTTCTTTTTATCTTTCTCACCCCTAGAATCATTTATGTCCAGTTCCAGCTCTGTGGTTTGTTTTTGTCATTGATCACTAGAGAGTCTACTGGTCTCTAGCATGAAGTCCATATCCCATCTCTTATATCAGTCCACACAACACCCCAAGTCTGCTTGAGGCTTCCATCATTATACATATCTACACTACATCATCATATAGTAAAACTCTCATTTTACCTATAACAACCTTTTGTAATTGATATCTCTGTAAAACTATGGCTGCACCATACAAAGCTAAACAAAATATAATAAATCAAGCTTAGATGCCTGGTCAATTAGAGAAATTGCTGTCACAACTAAGACAAGTAAAAGGAAACTGTAAGAAGGTCAAAAGAAGCTCAGACAAAACAAGTCTGAAGAAAATGGGAAGTCTTTCCTTTGTTTATTATTGCCCACCCTGATCTTATCTAAAGATAGATGAGCAGTAAACTTGCAGGCTCTGCAAAAGACCTTGGTTCTGCATCAAGAAAAGTCCCACAGGGCATTTACTCTTCACCCTTTTTCCTCCTTGTAAGACAAATAAGTAAGATAACTCATCAAAAGATCATGAAAGTCAATGCTGCAGAGTTACTCTACCCTCCCATCCCAAAGAAACACATTAAACATCCATGAGGACCTACATTTAAAACTGGCAATGGCATTCACGTTTTAGTGAGACCAGCAATTAACAGCAGCATAAATCCTTATCAAATTCTAAACGCTCTTGTTTAAATGGCTTGCCAGTTACCAGAGTACATCCCACATTATTAAATATTATAGGCTTGATGGACACATTTTTTCTGAAGCAAGTCTATATAGTTATTTCCTTGTTTATGAGACATCAGAGCCACCAATCACATCAGACATTTTGCACAATTTAATGTGAAAATTTCCCTACTAAGTTAACTTTGTTCTGCTTAAACTTTTGAAATGTAAACTGAAATCTGAAGATCAGTGTGACATCTTCATACCACAGTACTTTTGTTCACTTATCATACATCAATATGAAAACAATATTAAAAGAATATCTGCATTACAAGTATGATTGTATCAGTCTTTGGAACAATGGAAAATTGACCATCAAACCTTATGGTACCTCACATAAACCAAAAATAACAAAATAGCATATTTGACCGTGAACAATACAATTATTTTGCTGAACTTATGGTTTGAAAATGAAAAACATCAATCTTAATAAATTTTATATAAATTAATACATATATCTAAAAAAACAGTTTCCCGAANGGGGAAAGGTGAAGGGGTGGTTGAGAGCCCCTCCTGGGGACTCAGGTTTCTGGGAGGGGAGTTGCGTTTCTGTATTACCTTTTACCTTGTATATTTCTGTCTATAACTGTATATACTGTAAATATCTGCTTGTATATTCTGCTAGCTGTAAATATAAGCTTCATTCATATTTCCAGAGCCGGCTGAGTCTAGTCTGGGTGATTTCTAAAGTTGGGGGGGGGCAGGTAACACTCAAACCATCATAAAAAGCAAACTTCAGGAATAGAGATACTTAAATTTTACCAATATCAGAATCATGTGATTTAAAATCAGCATTGCTGGTACAAAGTCATATTGTTAAAACACAAGTTTTAAAGCCAAAGTCCGTGGCAAAATGTATTCCAGGGAATGTTCACTTCTATCTATAAAACACTAACTGGATTTTAATAACTCTGCTTTCTTGTTCACAAAAAAAAAAGACCAGGTAAATTGCATAAAGACATTTCTGTATTTGCAGTAGATAAAATCAAATTGTTATTAGGTATTCAGTATTTTAATGTGAAAAAATGTGATCCATGGGGTTGTTTCTGTTAATGTTTCAGTTGCTAGCAAAAAGTTTAATTGCTTGTTAAGACACCAGCAATGCTATCAGAGCAACCACCTTCTGCTTAAGCCTTCCCACTTGCATGAAGATCTCATAATTTCTTTGCTTTTCAGTAGTTCAGTGACCAGATCAGTCTAGAATTAGAAAGATCCTTCTGACATGTTGAATACAGATATTGTTATAATGAAGTGTTACTCTGTCTTACAATAACTTCCTTAATCAATTATTTCACAATATTTTTGGGAGGCTTGCTACATTGCATCTGGACCACTAAGTAAGAGAGGCTACTTGAACACTTTTTTGTTCACTTATCAAATTTACAGAACAAATTAGACCTTATCCTATAATAGTAGGTTACGTAACTCAAAACACACTTTGACTTTTGAAATGTACAAACAAAAGTGAAAGAAGTTTTAGGAAACCTGCTCTGAAAACTAATTTGTGCTGCTCGTGATTCATGACAAAATCACCTGAAATTTTTCTATTCCCGTTTCTCATTTGTCTTAAGGATGCAAGATCATAATACACCTCAGCAGTATAAAGGGGGAATGAAATACTGGTAAGAAGAAATTGAGCATAGCATTATAAACTTCTCTTGTGGCAGATCAAAAAGCTGCTATTTTTTTTGGAATTACTACAGAGAAACAGGGAATACAGATTAGGGGTTAGATGCACAGACTTTTCATTTTAATTCAGATTCTGTAAAGAAATGAGTCTAGTGATAGTGACTGATACAATTGACAGATATCTATAGAATATACTGGGGTAAGAACAATCCACCAGTATCATCTTTTGTTTCGAGATGAGATCAGTCAATTCCAAAGCTTATTTACTGTTGTTTTCAGCTCTGATTCCTAATTGTTGATAATCATTCACAAAATACTCACATTTGTTACATTTAGAGTTACATGCAGATGTTTCGCAGAACTAGGAATCAGAGCTTGTGTCTATTGAGGCCTTCAGACAGGAGAATCAACAGGTTACAGAGATTGACAAGAAGAGGCTGGGACCTTCTGTCCAGTTACCTGATAATTCCTTCCCTATCTAATCTCTGTAACCTGTTGATTCTCCTCTCTGAAGGCCTCAATAGACACAAGAATTCTTACCTTGCTGATATATATATATATATATATATATAAAAAAAATGCAGTTATGACACACAAACAGTTATGCTTAAATTAAGGGAAAATCCACCACAATGAAACATTTATAAGTTACTTTCAACTTCAGAAAGATTCAAAAGCAGCATTTGGAAGGAAAGTGCTTAGCCCTTTGTTGGACCCAATAATATAACTATGGATTTCCTCCCTGAATACTTTCTGTATCATTAATAAATATATTCTTTCCTGTATGCCTTTTTCTTTAATATTGTTTACATTACTTTTCACTGCAGTTTAATATTGGAATCATTACATTTTATAGCCCCATAAACTTATAAAGGCTATACCAATTTCTAACATAATATTTTTATGGAAATGACAAAAGATTTTCCGTGAAGTCAGCCTTCCAAAAAGGCCTGTAGTGCTACTCTCCAATGACGGTAATAATAGCAATAATATTTATTTAGTACCTTTCATCAAAGAATGGGAAATTTTTGCATCAAGTTCTAGCTCTCTGTTTACTTTAGACTATAGCACTGTGTTTTGTCTCAGCAGGAGTATGAGGATAAATCAGAATATTGCTTTTATAGATGCTATATTTATTATGAGAGTGTAAATGATACCCTCTTTGCAGAGATATGACCATCAGCACTACCAGGCATCTTCCTTCTATCATTATAAAGAAAAAGGAAGGGGGATAGCACTGAATACTGACACACTACCCTTTACCTACAGTTCTGCTGCGACCCACATGCATTTTTCCCCCCCAGGTTATCTGAGTCCCTGTTGTGCTGCAAGGTAAAGAGTTATTTTTCTGTTTTTCTGCCTGGAGAAGAGAAGGCTCAGGGGTGACCTCATTGCTCTCTACAACTACCTGAAGGGAGGTTGTAGCCAGGTGGGGGTTGGTCTCTTCTCCCAGACAACCAGCAACAGGACAAGGGGACACAGTCTCAAGTTGTGCCAGGGGAAGTATGGGCTGGATGTTAGGAAGAAGTTCTTCACAGAGAGAGTGATTTACCGTTAGAATGGGCTGCCCAGGGAGGTGGTGGAGTCGCCATCCCTGGAGGTGTTCAAGAAAAGCCTGGATGAGGCATTTAGTGCCATGGTCTAGATGACTGGATAGGGCTGGGTGGTAGGTTAGACTGGATGATCTTGGAGGTCTCTTCCAACCTGGTTGATTCTATGATCCTATGAAATTTGAATTGCAAGAATTAAGGTGATTGTGGCAGGTTCACATCAGCAGTGGGATTAAGTTGTTTAATGATCTGACCAGTATCTTTATTCAGAGTATGAGTCATTTAACTTTGGTGCATATTGGAAAAGCATACATTCACCCAATTTGATAGCACTGCAGAAAAGGGAATTAATTTTCTTTTACTGCATATAACAGGGAACTTGAAATAACCATTATGGACAAGCAAAAATATTCTCCTTTTAGAATGGCTTCCTAAATGTTATTTATTAACAATTTTTATGTTCTTATATTTATTGGTCAAAACAGGTTATGTTTAGTAGCAGTATGTTTTAGTGCAGAAATCCAAGGTGATGTTCAGTTCTTTTAAGATACAAAACTAGAAAGAAATTTCACACACTGTTTACAATTTCACTTCTTTTAGGTACCCAAATTTGTTGTGCAAGTCTAAAGCTTTAATTCTTTGGAATGCAATCAAAATTTTGTTGCTGGCTTAGTTTTGCAACAATTTAATCCTGTAGTGTGCAAACAGGAATGCCAGTGTTGAAATATCCAAAGGAAACGCTTCAAGCTGTACTATTAGTAATATCAACTTATTACCATGGAAGTGTCACTCTTTTAGTATTTAACTTTGAATACTGGAAATTATAGTCTGTTCTGTGAAAGAAAAAAAAGTTTTGTTTAGTTTTGTTTTTAAATATTCATTTATATACTTACCATGGAAAAATGACAAATAAATCCAAAATTGGTAAAATAATTGATATTGTTCCAAGTGTATCTTTTAATTTTCTCTCCCACTTAGTATTTTCTTCCAAATCTTACAGAAGTTCTCTGAAAAGCATTTTGATCACCAGGCTTGTTATGTGAATGCTCAGAAAATACTCAGTTTATCACAGTTGATGTCAAATTTTGGTGTTTTTTTCCTTATAAGAAAAAAAAAAAAAAGCTAAAAATATCATTTGAACACGTATCAGACTGTAAATGGAATCATATCTTTATCAGTACTTCAGCTCCAGTCATAGTTGCCAAGATTGGTTTCCTCTTTACCTGACATATTACTGCTTCATATTTTAGGTTCTGTTTACTTGTTTTCCCTCTGCAACCTCATATGCCAGGAAGTATGGCCATACAGGCTCTGTGCCAAGTTAACACCACAGACCTCAAGCCTGTCTGGACCTTCCTCAAGACTTGTAACTTGTAACACCAGTTATTTAAGGACTTATTGTGCACTCTGGTTTAGATTTTCTTAATTTGGCACAGTTGTGCATCTATTGTTATGCGTACTACAGCTAAGGCAGTAGTAAGAAGTTACTTGCCAGAATGAATTATGTATGTCCCTAGCATAAAATGCAGTGTAGAAAAGCACATACATGGAAAGATCAAAGAAGCCTTCAAAATACATTCACAGGGTGATATTAGAGGCCACAAGGCTGTAAAAAAAAACTCAGTCATGGTCAGCTACTGGCCATAATATGACCACAGAGTTGGGAGCTTGACAAAATCAATGCAAGGGCTAACAAAGAGAATAAAGTGCAATTACCCAACTGTGGCATACGTATCTTGTATGGTAAATTGAGATTTAATGTAGATTTGCAGCAAAAGGAGGAAAGGACAGTGTAAGGCTTACTAGAAAACATATCAAAATCATGTGAAAAGCATCCTAGACTCATGATGAAGAAATGCTAAACATTAATACTCATCTTTGTGACAGACTTGATAGGCTGAAGATTTCCTGTAGAACGCCCTGCTAATACTGATGGTGTTGACTTTAGCATCCAGAAGGCCAGAAGACTGAACATGCCACCCAAGAAAAGTGCAGATACTAAAAAGCTTGTGAATACTTAATTTTAACTGCATATAATCTGAATTAATAATAATACTTCCATTAGAGTAGCAAGACTTTATTAAAGTAACAGGAAATTATTTTGTTTGCATATTTGCTTTTGGTTTTTAGCTGCAAATAAATCAGTTAAAAAGATAGTTTTAATGCCTTTCTAGCTTCTGAATAGCCTGCTACTTAGTTAAAAGAAGGGATGCTAAGTTTATCAATGGATGCCTGCCAGAGTCTGCCATGAAATTGCAGTAATTTAAGTGTGATATATCTACACACCATTGGGCATATAGACTCAGAGTTCTCCAGGTTCCTTTTGCTTGCAACCTGTATTCTGCATTGCAATGCTGTGCAAACTCCTACACCATTTACATTTCTAGTTACAGAAGTGTGTTTTCAGGAATAACATTCCAAATACATATTGAAATAAAGTGGGAAATAATTTTGTGTCTTTGAAAGTCACCATCCCTGGAGGTGTTCAAGAAAAGACTGGATGAGGCACTTAGTGCCATGGTCTAGTTGACAGGCTAGGGCTGGGTGATAGGTTGGACTGGATGATCCTGGAGGTCTCTTCCAACCTAGTTGATTCTATTCTATTCTATTCTATTCTAATATAAACTTTTCAATAAAAAAGTAAATCTGCCTTATTGTACAGTGACACGAGGGCACAATCCCAACAATTATCATTCAAAGTTTAAAGAACTAAACAGCTTTTACCCTTTTGCACTGTTTTTTGAGTCTGTGGTGGGTTTTTTATTGCTTGGTTGGATGATATGAATAATTGATTATGTTTCTTTAAAAAAGAAAAAAATAGTACTAAAAGAAAAAATAATTAATGCTCCTCAGATCATGGGACAGAAAGTGAATAAGAGCAAAGTTCAATTTATAACATCATCAGACTTTTGTTGGCTAAATATTAGTTGATAAACTTGTACATTTTCAATGTCTTTGCTTTTTATTATACTTATTTGCTTTTGTCTAATGAATAGCTGTTGATTGCATATAAAAATTAAGATTTAATAAAGTTTAATGATCCCACAATTTAAATAGCTCTGCTTTTTTTCTGCAAGGCTGCAGGCTACTGGCTAGACTAGCCTGTAGACTAGCAGCCACATTTTGTGTTGAATGTCTACGCACTTCATTACCCAGCTATTACCTTTGATTTACGTTTGTTCAGTCATGGAGTAGTTCCCATTACATTTCCTTATATCTCTGCAAGGTATTAGATTTCTGAAAATCCTGCCTCTGTGTTGTAGCTTTTATTGATTTAAGAAATGGCATCTGTTAATTCAAACCCAGAGGCTACAGCTGCTTGCCAAGTTTTTGTAGAGATCTGGAGGAAAGATGTAAGTCATAAATACTCTGAGCAGTTCATTGTCCATATGCTATGCCTTGCTAGATGAATACTGTATATGCACTTTAGGAAAGGAGTGACAGAGAGAGGTATTTGGGTGGCTGAGGCACAAGGCAGGCTACAGAGATTCTACATTGACAAGATGGGGTTCCTGTGTAAACTCCACTGGAGAAAAAAGCCAGAGAAGAAATATTGCTCTTGGGAGCATCACGGACACAGCTTTACAACTGACCATTGTCAGGCTTGTGCAGTTTGCAGCAGCCTCAGCTGTGTTACAATGGTCTTGTTACCAGTGAACAATCTGAAACAAAACTTCTATTCTGAGCTTTCATGTGCTCACCTGCAGTGGAGACACCCTCTTCAAACTCCCATTGCATGTGTGCCTGCAAATACTTGTGTAGCTGCAGTCATCGCTTCAAAAAAAGACTTTCTTTCAAAACTTATTTGAGCTTTAAACAATCTATATGGTCCTTATGATTAGCCCTGTCTTTTGAATAGGCAAAAATATCTATTCACTAATTTCTTCATGTGAATGTGTTAGTCTCATGAGAAATAGAAGAGCTGAAAAACAAATTGTGGAAAAAATAAATCATATGGTGCCACAATGTCATTGTCCTGCTCCTCAGCCATTTTTCACTATCTTCTAGTGTCATTGTAACCTTCCGCACAAGGTTAAATGTCACAGAGCGGTTGTTTGAAAATAGCAACTTCTCTTACACGTGAAAAATACCTTACCATTGACGATACTGCATTTCCTGGAGAGATGTCACAAAGACATGCTAGCACACTAGGAAGGAAAGCTAGACTGATTTATACATTTGAATTATGATGTGTCAGTCATACAAAATTACATAAATGTCACTATACGCTCAGGCCAGAAATTAGTTCTGTCAATACCTCAGGTTTCTTTGGGTTTTATATATGATCCTTGTATACAAATTTGTTGTGTTTTAAGTGCTATCAAATTTAGTTTGGCAAGATAAAAATTAAAGCATCAGACAATTTCACTTTTGCCACAAACCAATATATATAAACACAATTACCGCAGAGCTGATTAGTACGAGGAACAGAGGGGATGAGAATCTCCATGAAAAAAAAGTGAAGGAAACTCTCAAAAAGCACAAGCAAATCAAATTGTTCCAAATAGCTTACAGTATTTCCCACAAGCAAAATAATATTAACACTAGCTAAAGCTAGGGCATGTCTCAGACAACAGTGAAAGGTGTTTCTAAGCAGTCTTGTAAGGTATGTCATACCGGGCAGCAAAACGTCGGTAACAATGTCTTATATAATACATGTCACATATTTGTCTCCATGTAGTCCTGTGTCATGTCTTGTGTCATCTTTCTGTCTTAGAGGAAGCTGGGATTTCTTGTCACCTTATTTGCCTGCTGTCTCTTCATAATCCTTTGTAACTCAGTACAGAAACTTCTGGGTCTAGAAAAGTCTTGAGATTTTAATTTAATTTTCCTGGATAAGGTGTCCTTAACCCATGTATTGACAGATATTCAGTTTAATGAAAGTCTTCATTTTTTAATGACTTTTCCCCCCACATTTCTTTTCTTAGAACACCTTGTTAGGATTTGATGGCAGTATATACTTACAGCCTAGAAACTTCCAGGATAGATTCATAAACATTAAAAAAAAGAGCTCACTATTTACCAAAACTTATATTTATTTGGCACCTTTCTAGAAAAGGAGAGGTAAATAAATAAAGAGTTTTCTATAACAAATTTTATACGCCAGGATAAGAAATCCCATGTTCTGAGATGGGGATAGATTCTCTTTTCACAAGTATTTTTTGTTTCTTCTCTTGTTTTTCCTACTACTGTGAAGAAGTGAACACAGTTTTTCTCTTTCACTACCTGTCTAGCCAGTGTGGTATTTTTTTGCCTATATTTCTGGTTATTGAGGTCTCTATCCATCCATTCTGCTATTTTTGTCCTTCACATATCTATCCAGTTATTGATTTTAGCTAATACTTGCATGGATTGTTAAAACATAGAGAGTTGATTTATTTAGCCCTTTACAAAATGTTCCAGACAATACAATCTCTACTGTATCTTCAGAGTATACTGGAACTGAGTTTTAGTCAGATATCAGAAGGAAAGCAAACAACAAAATCCAAGTGTATTATACAAAGAAATTCTAAAATGCACAATTAATGCAATTGTAATGCCTTTCACTTTCTGAATCTCCATTTACATAGAATTCTAACCACTGAATTCAATGGTTTGCTACTATTCTGTTTTCTATCTTTTTTTGTTGTTGCTGTTGTCTTTTGCTTTATTTCCTATTTTAACACTATTCAATTCATTGCTATCATTTTCATATAATCACAAAATCATTTACATTGGGAAAGTCCTTCATGATCCTCAAGTATAACTATTAATCTGGCACTGCCAAGTCCACCACTAAACCATGTCATTCAGCACCACATCTACCTGTCTTTCATGTACCTCCAAGTATGGTGACTCAAACACTTCTCTGATGTTTCAGTGCCTAACAACCCTTTCAGTGAAGAAATTTTTCTTGATGTTCAATCTAAGCCTCCCCTGGTACAACTTCAATACATTTCCTCTTGCCCTATCACTTGTAACTTAGGAAAAGAGATCAGCCCCCACCTCACTGCAACTTCCTTTTAAGTAGTTGCACAAAGTGGTAAGATCTTCCCTGAGCCTCCTTTTCTCCAGGCTAAAAAAACCCAACAAACCAACAAACAAAAGAACAAAAAAAACCCAGTTCACTCAGCCAGTCCACATAAGACTTATTCTCCAGACCCTCCAGACCTGCTCCAGCACCTCAATGTCTTTCTTGTAGTAAGGGTCCCAAAAATGAATAGAGTCTCACCACTTCTATTGGGCACACTATTCCTGATACAGGCCAGGATGCAGGATGTCATTGGCCTTCTTGGTCATGCACACACAGCTGGCTCATATTCAGCTGGCTCTTGACCAAGTCTCAGGTCTTTTCTATCACCCAGTCTTCCAGCCACTTTTCCCCAAGAGCGTAGTGCTGCATGGGGTTCTCGTGACCCAAGTATGGGACCCTTGTTGCACCTCATATGAGTGGCCTTCTTAGACCCTCCCCACCCTCAAGCAGACCAACACTCCCTCCCAATTTAGTGTCATCTGCAGACTTATTGAGGGTGTCCCTGGTATGTAAATCTATGTAACTTGTGATGAGACTAAAAAGAATTAGCTTCAGCACCAGGGAAAGGCCGCTTTTGACCATGCACCAACTGAATTTAACTCAGTTCACCATCACTCTTTGGGCCTAATTATCCATCCATATTTTTTTACAGAATGCACCTTTACAAGCCATGGACAGACAGTTTCAACGGGAGAGTGCTGTGGGAAGTGGTGGGAAGGGCTTTACTGAGGTTTAGGTAGACAGTATTCACAGCCTTTCACTTGTTCACTAAACATGTCAATTTGTCATACAAGGAGACCAGGTTAATCCTTTTTTTATTTCCTCCTAAAACCCTCTTCACCTTCGGAATTTTCAAGCTTTATACAGACCCAATGTTCTCACATCTCTCTTCTGCTGTATACAGAGTAGCATTTGACTTTTACATTGTTTTTATTCCTAAATGTTTTCCCTCCTCCTCTGTTCATTTTCGCTGTGCTGCTGTGAATTCTGTCTCACTTGCTCTTTTCCTTTTCTAGTAAACTATTTTCCAGAACTGAATGAAATGTTCCAGGCTTAGTCGCATGAGTGTTCTGCTATGAATGATTGTTATTTCCTCACTCTTGGACACCTCTTTGTGTGAAACCCAAAAGCTCATTGGCCTCTCTTAGTACCATGTAATTCTATAAATTTATGTCTAATTTTTTACCCATTACCACCTCCATGGCTCTTTAGCCATTACTGCTTTCCTGGTTTCTTTCTCCCACTCCATGGCTGTGTTTCAGATTATTTTTCTTCATATGCTATTAGATAGCTGTGTTCCAAATTTAATATCATTGTAGCTTTACGCCCATGTTTCTAATATTGCTTGGTCCCTTCCTATTTTCCTATTATCCTTTTTCCCATTGCTGGTGTTTGCAACACCTCCCAGTTTAGTACATGTGAATTTCATTAACATGATGTTTACTTCCACTTTCAAATCATTAATGAAGATATCAAAAAACCCTGGAACTAACTGGTTCCTTCACTGCTACCAGTCATTTCCCCCACAACTTGATACATTACGGCGTATCATTATCCCTTGTTAATGATGCTTCAGTCACTTTCCAGTCCATAAGGCAGTGTCTCTGTCCAAATGACTTTTAATTAATTTTGAAAGAGAGATTTTGACAGGTAATATGATTTTTTTTTTTCAGTGGCTGAAACAGGATTCATGCAAAAATAGATTTTATCTATTTTCCTTTTTTTAAACTAAAATTAAAAATCTGCCATCAACAACAAACTCATCTCTTTTTTTCCTGACAAGATCATGCATCTGCTTATGATTCCATTATCTACTAGCTACTCAATGGACATTTTCCTCCTGATATATATTCCTTACTTCATTCAAGCTGATATTTAAGCTTATGATCTGATAGGTTCAGAACTATTCGTAATTCTACTGATTGTTTGCCTTTTTGCTAGTATTTCAGGAACTCTCAAGCTGTGTCTAAATATGAGAGAATAATTATCAGACTTTTTTTCCCCTCTATTTTCTCCTGAAAATGCATGTATGTTACAATTAAATTGCCTGTTAGAGAATTTCCAAGGTTTCCCTTGCTGTTCCCCTTGTCAGTAACTTTGAGTACAAGTGGTTTTGAAATTGCCCAGCTTCTTTGCTTCCTTTCTTAGCTGAAAAAAAAATCCATCTGTAATTTGCGTCACAAATTTCCTCCATTTTTGTACTCAGAACTCTTATTAGGACAGATAGTGTGGGGTGCCTTCTTACAATCATTTTTGATTGCTTTCTCTCTAACCAGTGTTTTTAAGCAGACTTCTTAGCACTTACAATTCCCCAGGAGTATAGATTCATAGATTACAAAGCTACAAGGGACCATTATGATCATCTACTCTGACCTTCTGCACAGTACATAACAGCAGTGGTTAAGAGAACCTTCAAACCACCTACTGTGAAAGCAAAATGATACATAAAATGTTTAGAGTAAAAATGTGCTCATTCATCTCTATTCTATTCAGATTCCCCTATTACACTCATGACAGTAACATCTCCTGCAAGATTCAAGGGAGTATCTGGTGGAACGTGTCTAACGTGATATACACCTGTCTTTGGTTATGAGATATATGCCTATCTTTGGATCAGTTTAGTGGGGCCAAGGTTTATTAGAACACCACATTTATACCCTTAGCTGTTAAAAAAACAAACAGCACAAAACCTTACCAAAAAAAACCTTGTGATCTTACAGGCACATTTATAAAGATTAGGAAAACTCTGGGGATCAAGAAGCTAAAGAGTTCTTTCTTTTCCCCCCAGCACAGCAGTCATGTATTAGATTGTGTGCTGTTTAAGTGCTGAGTACACATTGAGTTCTGTCACATATGTATAAAAATTCCCCAGTTCTTTTAGGATATGCAATTATCAACTAATGACAGATAGAGATAGGGATGATGAAAGATCCAATTAAATTACTGATGCACTGCAAGATCTCACATCAGATCCTAAATTATACATCCACTGGCAGTTTAGGTACTAGCTGTGGTCGCATGCCATAAAGCCAGCACATTATGTCCTGATACAGCACCATAAAAGAGATTCACTACTACTCTTATCCTCACTATTCACTAGAGTACATTTATGGCAACCTTCCAACAAGTCTGTAAACTTTTCTGTTTCTTTTACAGTTTATGATGCTCATTTCTGGATTTTTAAAAATCATTGTTATATAAATATATAAAATACTACAGAATTATGGTATCTACAGCTAGCTGCTTCTGCATTTCTATTTATATGGGAAATCTAGCAATTTACGTTTGCTGTGTTTTATTCCATCTGTCTTGGCATTTAAAGAGCTAAGAAATAACAACTGAAAGACTTCTTTGAAAAAAAAATTAAGGGAATAAAGAAAATCTTACTGTACATATTGCAATCCATTCTTATACACTACTTGAGAAAACAAGAGACAGAATTAAAAGCAGGGGATGTCCACATCTTTTTTCATGACTTGCTACAGTCAAAAGGAAGATTTTTATTAGTTATTGAAGCTGAACCATTATTTTCTGTGAAGTGATTTTTATTGCAGTTTCAGAAAAAAAATATATATATATAAACTTAGCATCCCCAAAGTGTAGGGGTTTGAATCTTTGAGAGAATATTGAGAGACTTAGCTACTTCCCAAAAGAGTTTGCACTTCTAACTGCATTTTTCAATTCAGAGAATTGCCACTTGTTACAGTACACCTTAAGATATATCTTCCAGCAATGTTCCTTAAATTTAGAAATGTAAAAATGAGAAACTACACACATCAAAACAATTAGCTATAAACCTGTGTTCCAGAGCACTCCAAATTCCCTTTTTTGTCCCCATTCCTCTCTGCAAGTTTGAATGTGGAGGAGAAGAAGGCACAAAAACTACTTTCACCCTCCCAGTCCTACAGGCTTGAAGGGGCAACAGCAGGAGATGCCTTTCAGCAGGTGGGCAGACCCATGTGGGAGCCCACGCTGGAGCTGGGCTGGTGGTTGGCTGGTTTTTCACACCCAGTATGAAATGGCAAATAGACACTTTGTCTAGAAAAGCATTAATAGAGCAAGGGAAAAGACATGAGGTGGTTCCTGCCTTGAAAGAGTTCCCACCTTGACAGAGCTACCAACACGACAGATTCCTGCCATGACAGAGTTCCTGCTTTGACCGTCCCTGCTTTTGGGTGGCTCCTACCTTTTTACATGGCTCTCGGTTTTATACTGCAAACCTGGCAAGTCCTGGGGTCCATTTGAGAGAGCTGCCAGCAGCACCCAGACTGACTACTCTCAGACCATATCACATCCAACTTCCTGGCTGCCATTCTGAACTGGGGACCCTAGCAGTTTGGCTCTCCCCTGCCACTGCTGAGGCAGTGTTGCTTTCACGAATCCCTGTCTTGTGGCAGCTGTGTTTTGAGACATTTCTGAATTTGGTGGCTTTGCCACTTGCCTTGGGCTTCTGCTGCATGGATCCAGACTATTGGATATTGCTTGCAACACCAGAAGGCAGTCAAGCAGCAGAGAAATCCAGAAAGAGATCATCACCAAATAACTATCTCACCTCTGTGAGTAAAGGCTGCTGTTACCTTAATTCTCTGCTCAGCCTGATTGATAGTGGGGTAAAGCTGTGTTTATAGTTTAGCCTTTTCCATTTCCTGACTTCATAAATCTCTAAATTTGTCCATAACATCCTTTGAAGAATTCCTGATCGCATTAGAATCGGTAAATAAACCTAAACTAGTTTTGTATATAGTCTGAGGGCAGGGTTTTCAGGAAAATGAAACAATTCTGTTTTTATACTTCCTGACTCAGCCACATTAATTCCCTGCCTCCACGACAACCTGTAGCATCCTTATATAATAAATAATACAGGAAAATGTATTTCCATGTGTCCATAAATAGTCCATGATGTGTGATGTGTTTTGAGGATAATATGCATTCAATGAGATCACTATTGACTCAGCTCTCCATACACTTTTTTTATTTTATTATAGAGATACACTGCACTTCTACAAGAATATTAAAAAATATAGAACTGTTTTAAAATAAAAGTCTGTTAGAGCTTTATCCAGCTTCATTTTCTGCAAGAGGAATTGTGTTTCAAAACGAGTGATTTGCCAGTGGAATGGGCTGCCCAGGGAGGTGGTGGAGTCACCGTCCCTGGGGGTGTTCAAGAAAAGAATGGATGAGGCACTTAGTGTGATGGTCTAGCTGACTGGATAAGGCTGGATGATAGCTGGATAGGGCTGGGTGCTAGGTTGGACTGGATGATCTTGGAGATCTCTTCCAACCTGATTGATTCTATGATTCAATGATTCTTAAACAATTTTAGAATAGAATAGGATAGAATCAACCAGGTTGGAAGAGACCTCCAAGATCATCCAGTCCAACCTAGCACCCAGCCCTATCCAGTCAACTAGACCATGGCACTAAGAGCCTCATCCAGTCTTTTCCTGAACACCCCCAATGATTTTTCAAATCTAAAAAAGAAAAATAGACTCCCTGTATAACAGTGATCTTGAGTGAATGCAAGGTGAGTACCAACATAAAACAAATGAGACAGTACAACTTTGTTGTCCTGTTTTTATGTCTTCTTATTGCGTCAGGTTTTGGGATTTTCTAAACGACATCGGAAATGGCAGAGCAGCCAAGGATTAAGTGAGAGCAAGGGTAATTAAAGCTGTTCTGACTTCCCTGTCTCTAGACCACAAGGCCTCCCTCTAACTAGCAGTGTTTCACCTATTTATCTCAAATGCAAGTCTTTAGAAACATGACGCTGAAAAGTGAGTTCTGAGATAAACACATCTAGTGGACACATATATGCATATGTATTATGGTACAGGCCGTGGAACAATTATTATTGGTCAGTACACAATGGTAACAGCCCCTTCATTCTCATTTGACTGCAATCCCACATCTTCCACACAGAAATCTATGCTCCAAACATTCAGGTTTATTTCTCCATTTGCTGCACATATTTTTCAGCTGTAATTTAGACGTTCGCCTTTTAAAAATGTGTCCTTTTGCCTTATTTCTCCCACCTTCATCTCTATTGCATCAGGCTTAATCCACCCAGCATAAAAAAAAGAAGGAAAGCATGCCAAATACAGCACATTTGATATCTGAAGTGTACCTATTGACCTTTGACTGAGATGGATATTTTAATCCCATACTCGAAAATTACCCTTCAAAAGACTTGAATTCAAATTGCCAACATGATATGTCATCTTCTAATCTGATGTGACTGGAATGATAACATTTGCTTTGATGTGCAATGTAATCCAGTGTGACTGATCAGATGCAACCTGCCATAACACTGCAAAGGGCAATACATCATGCTCGGAAATTAAACCCATTCTGTTTTCTAGAAGTTATAGTAAGAGGAGTTCACCTGAATTTTGCATATTGTAGGATTTTTCAAGAGCTTTTTAACCCACAATGACAACTGCTTTTTCTAAATTATTCATTTTTATTGTCTCTTGAGTCCAACTCTAGTTATGACTACAGTGTCTGCATTCTGGCTATGTTTTCTGTTAAGTAACAGGAAAACCTCAAAACACTGCAGGATCTCTAATGATTGCATAGTATGCTGCTTGGGAAAAAAAATGCAGTTTGCAACTTCTAAACTTTGGAAATACTTCTTTGTGGTCTTAAATGCCCTTCCAAGTGCAGGAGAAAGTAGCACCCAGCAGCACCAGAAATCAGCATCTGTTTATCTTTCCTCTGCCATTATTTTAGATTACAGCAGTTTTGGGAAAGATTTCACAGAATTCAGTGTCTCCCCATCTGAACTTATAAGTTACTTGCAATCTGAAAGGCCAGTCTCATACACACAACCGGAGCAACTCTTTCTAGTCCTCTGAAAATAACAAAAAAAAATTAGTTCTAAAGCAATGGAGGGACAGGTGAGCATATGAGATGGAGGAGGTGGAGCAAAACAAGGAGGGATCATCTTACTCTTCAGCAACAGAGTCATATCAATGGGTTTATGTCAATCTTTTCATAGTTATGTAAAATGCTACTGGCACGTGAACAGTTTCCTACAGTAACAGATTACTAGTAAATATATGGTGATATTCAAATAGCAATGCCCACTATTTCTCAAGATGCATTCAGCAGGACAGGGCATTGAGCAGAAGAAATTAATGCTGTACAGTCATGGGGGTAGAAATGTGACACACTGACATGTTCAGTTCTCATATTCATCCTAAATGTTGAGCACCTAACACAAGATGGATATTTCTTTACCTAATGTATGGACACTTCATATCAGTTCTGTTCTTGTTTTATTTAAGTCAGATAGGCTCTCAGATATGGTTTCTTCTTCCTGAGTAGGGAAGAAATTTAGACAACCTAACAATAGAAATGGTGGAGTTTATAAATAGATGCCAATTGGAGTCTTCTCTTTCCATTTAAACTTCAAATATTTAATTCTAATTCTCTATTTTCTGGCCAAAGTGCCTTAGAGAACTGTGCTAGTTTAACACAGTCTTTTCCCTACAACACAGAAGTGAGGGAAAACAGCACACCAAAAAATTACCTCTCATTTGAGATAAAGAATTGAGGTAAAATAACGTAATGCACAATTACCATGGAGAAAAAGCACAGCAGAAAGCAGCAGCAAGCAGGAGGCCAGTGAACTAAAAACCCAAGCCAGGGAACTACTTTCCTATCTCTTTCTGACTGGCTGCCATCCCAGTGGAAGAGAGACAACACCCAAAAAGCCAGAACCCAAAAGCAGCAACCAGAATAGGAAGCCTCTCATATTATAGTCTAAACTTCAAGCCTTGCAATACTTTGCTCCAGCCAGCACATTCATGGTGAAGCCGACTTGAGGCAGGATGGTATTAATAGCAGCATATTAAAACTCGACCTATGACAAGGACCTTGCTGATAGTATTCCCAGGTTCAGTTTGCTTCTGCTCCATTAAAAACTCAGGAACTTAGGAAGGGAAGGATAGAGATTATATGAACACAATACCCTTGCTATTGCAATTCTGGTATTGCATAAGTGAGAATTTATTAAAAGTAAACTATCACTTTGGCTTCTGACACAAAATGAATGGCAACAGTTTTTTTTTCTGATGGGAGTGGGATGCAAAAAGGTAGTGGAAATTACAGAGAAAATGTTTTTTTTTTGTTTAAAAGATTTTCATCAAATCACTGGATAAGAGCAATAATTCATTAAGAAACCCACAACAAACCCCAAACAAGCTAGCACAATTAAAAAACCCCTAACCCTCACTTGAGAAAGATGGTCCTCTGATGGGCAAGTAGTTCTGCAGCTCTTTTGGGTGAAAGGCATTATGCTGACATCAGAGCACACACTTGGAAAACAAAAAAATAAAAAAGTAGTCTGATTCGACAGTTCATTTCCTATAAATGTAAAACTCTAAAACTGGTCCTTCTTTTGATTCAAACTTCCAACATCATACATCATTTTCTAATGCGAGGTGACTAGAATGATACACACACACACGTGAAACATAGTTCAGTGTGATAAGTCAGATGCAATATGCAACAACAGAGCCCAGATTAATGCTTGTCACTTGAAATTTTAACCAAAGCTCTTTTTTTTTTTTCCCAGAGAACTGCAATGAAAGAGAAAATCTTATCACCTCAGTGAATTCCTGAGGGTTTTAGGGTTATACTTTTCCTATTATCATGTTGGCAGACTGCTGATGTGATAGGCACTTATCCACCCCATATATCTAAGGAGGAAGTGACATTCCTTTTTCCTAACTGAAAAGTAAATTACAAATCTTTTTCCCCAACTGCTCTTTCCCCAAGGTCATCCTTATGTGTGCATCCTTTCTGGATGACACCCAAACTGCCTTCCTTCTTCAATTCACTCTAATTCATCAGTAGCGACCTTTTCTAGTGGGAGGTGTCCCTGCCTATGGAAGGGGGTTGGAACTAGATGATCTTCGAGGTCCCTTCTAACCTAACCCATTCTACGGTTCTATGAATATTTATCCTGACCATGTTGTGATTGCAACTCCAAGTACAGTGATCGTCACTGGACCAAACAATAAGTAGACGTTGCACTTGAACATATGCATATGGAATGAGCTTATTCTTACTTCTCTATTGCACTGAGAATTTTGCCCTGACACTTTTGTTATCCCTAATACTATTAGTTTAATGGAAAAATGCCAAAATGTCAAGGCATTTCCTACAAACACGTATTAATACCAGATATCTGGGAATGGGGATTAAGAAGTTTACTCTGTATTACTTATCGAATTTCCGATAACTTTACTTTTCCATTTTTATAAATCAGGAAAAGAGAAACCTGAAAACCTACACACCCTTTGAGTAGTCTCTGAAGGTCTGGTGAGATTTTGCTAAGAATATGTCTTTTATTTCTCATCATTCTCTCCTGCCTCTTCCACAGAAAGGCCTACACATTTGCACCTGCTCTTTTTATAGCAGGGAATTAAAAAAGCACTTGCATGCCTTTTTTATAAAATCTAAGCACACCTTCCAGAATTTTGCACTATCTTCCCCAGAAACATGTTTAGGACCTTTTCCTGTGATAGACCTTTAATAGATTCTAATTTAAATACTTTGAAGGAGAATTTAACTATAAACAGCACTATAAGTAGAGCAGCTACAGGGTTTGACTGAAAAGAGGCTTTCTGATATAAAGAAAACACAGGGTAAAAAAGACAGGTAAAGTGTTTTGGAGTAGAAGAATCAGATCAAATGTCTACATTAAGCACATATCTGGTACAAAACTACAGCAGTGGCTTTATCACCCAGTGACCCCTCCTCAGCGGAGAAGGGAGATTGAGAAAAGAAAACTCGTATATTGAAATCTACAACTACCATATTCATATATGACTTCATATATTGAAGTCTACAACTACCTGAGGGGTGGTTGTGGCCAGGGGGAGGTTGCTCTCTTCTCTCAGGTGGCCAGTGCCAGAACGAGAGGACACAGCCTCAGGCTGCACTGGGGAAGTTTAGGCTTGAGGTGAGGAGAAAGTTCTTCACTGAGAGAGTCATTGGCTACTGGAATGGGCTGTCCAGGGAGGTGGTGGAGTCGCCATCCCTGGAGCTGTTCAAGGCAAGGTTGGACGTGGCACTTGGTGCCATGGTCTAGCCTTGAGCTCTGTGGTGAAGGGTTGGACTTGATGATCTGTGAGGTCTCTTCCAACCTTGGTGATACTGTGACTGTGAAATAAAAAAGGTTGAATGAAATAATTGAACTGACACGAATGTCAATATAAAGTACATAAAACCACAATCCAGCAAAGGCACAACAGTCATACCAAACAGTACAAGGAAGATTGGAAATGTTCTGAGTGCAGTATTCATGGCATAGGATATAGCTGTGAGTCAACTCCAGTCAGCTATTCTGGCTGACTCAGAGCTGCTCACAGTCTGAGGCCTGTGGCTGGCCTGGGATTCTGGAACACCGAGTTTAATTGACAGAGCTTTTTGTGTTAAAGAACAGAAGGCTGGATTTAGAAAATCGAGAACTGACAAGACTGAGGTGAAAGAATACTACTATACTTCATGATTTTTTACACATAGTTAAGTATAGTCCTTGAAATAACCTCTTTTCAAAAACCTATGCATACTTAATACAAATTTAGTGGTAGGGAAAGAATTTTGAATTCCTGTTGATTTTTGTGAGCTCAGAATTTAGAGAAGGTAGAATTGTGAAGAAAAAATATTCTACTTTAATTCAAGAGCAGTATGGCATTTTGAAATCTATCCATTTAGATTGAAAAAAGAAAAAAAAAATTAAAAATCAAGTCATTTTAAGTGAATCAAAACACGTGGAAATCCAAAATGCTGCATTTCACTTTTTATTTGACCAACAGACAAAAGAGGCTTTTAGTTGTGCAATCCTACTCCTAAACAATGAAACTTGGAAAAATAAAGGACAAAAAAAAAAAGAATAGTTCTGCACTCTTTCACAAACGTATATTCAGACTTCAAAAGAATCACTGCCATCTCACAATTCAAAGAACTTTTTCACTCTGCTAAAAATTGCTCCCTCTTAATGCCAAGCCTAATTTATCTTCTTCTATTTTTTTCCTTTTTTTTTTAAACTGTGTTTATATTACAGAATCTTAAAGAAGAAAGGCGAGGAAAGAGAAAGAAGGATAGACTGAGATAGAATGAAAATCTTGACAACTGTATAATAAACAAGAACATAGTAAGAACAAATGGTGCATTGTTGCACTAAAGTTGAAAATTCTTCTTTTTGAAAGATGTCAAAAATATCAAGTAGTGTATTACACAATGCAGGAAGATTTTTATTTGTTTGCCTGGCTTGTATATTATGAACTACCTATTTTGTGAAGAATGGAGGTGGAATTTAAATGCTAATAAAATCTTAGCTGAACTAACATAATCACAACAAAATGTATTTGATATCAGTACAGATAACTGGAAATACAAGAAGTAACAGGTAATAACATAAGGCACCATGGAGATAGGAATATGATATGAACCTGTATTGAATGAGGCTTTTCATCACAGCAGTGACCTGTTGGCAGAGAAGATGGTAAGAAAAGGACTTATCACTTCTTCAACTTCTTTTTAATCTTCTTGATCCTAAAGGAACATGTCTTTTCTAGAGGAGTTTAAAGGTCAACTAACAGTAGATTGGGTTAGAGCTTCGTCCAGCTTCATTTTCTGCAAGAGGAATTGTGTTTCAAAACACAAGAGTGATTTGCCATGGGAATGGGCTGCCCAGGGAGGTGGTGGAGTCACGGTCCCTGGAGGTGTTCAAGAAAAGCCTGGGTTAGGCACTTAGTGCCGTGGGCTAGATGACTGGATAGGGCTGGGTAATAGGTTGGACTGGATGATCTTGGAGATCTCTTCCAACCTGGTTGATTCTATGATTCTATGATTCTAAGAGCCTGTGACGTACAGTAAAATATTTTCCATCCTGTTCAGTAGTATATAACAACACTTACACACATTATCCACTATCTTTCAGAACATGATGGGTTTTCATCAAAATGTATTTCTTTACACTCTGATTATGACATGAAATAATTTCAACCATTCATTCCTGGTGGAGGTGGAAGCAGCAACTAAACAAGAGGCACTCTTAATATTACACAGCTTCAATAGCTGACAGGAGAAAATTTTGTCAGACATAATCTTGCAAATACCTGTTGTAAAAAAAACTTGCAGCAAAATAATTAAAAGTTTGTTTGTTATAAATGATATATTTTTAAAGCCCATCATTTTTTTTATAATGCTACTTATTTTAAACTCTTACCATATGCTCTGCAAACGATGCTGGCATATGGTTCACATAACAATACCATATGTCTGATAATATTTTGCTGTATATTACTGCAATAGCAAACATTTTTAATTTGTAGACTAACTCAATTTAAATTATGTTTTCTCTTCATTTTTTCCATATATAAACACTTCTGAGGACATTTCTGAAGAAGCCCATAAATCTCCCAAACAGCTTAATATCTCAAACTAAAGAATTAGGGCATATTGTATGGCTAAAATCATCCATTCATCACTGTGAAAAAAGACTACTGTCTTTTGATAAAATACAGAGGAAAAAAAGCATACATTCAAATTACAATGCTTGTAAGCAGATATTCTTGTTTTTTTTCATACACATTTGCCACTGTCTCATCTCAAACACCTAGTGCCTGAAGTCTTTGAGTTCATGCATTTTTCTTGTTTTCTATGCTGTTTAGATGTCTATTGAATCAACAAGAAAATGAGAGGTGAACCACAAAGAAATATGCAAGAGGCTCGTCTTCCTTAATACAAGATTGCATTTGAAGAGATGAAAGGAGATTAGTTCTGTATCCTTCAGTTTGGTTATGCTATTGTACATGGATCCCACCACAGTCAAGTACCATCCTGTTGGACATTCCTTCTTATGGAACATTCACCTCACATGCAAAGGTGAAAGCACAAATAGTTTAGAATATGTCTCTCAGCACAAGCTCATGGAAGGAGACAAAATGCAGTTTGCTTTATTTTTTCCCCCACTTTTCAGCAAATTACTTAATAGCCAAGCACCACAGGATAAAAAAAAAAAAAAAATTGAAGAAAATTTTAACTTCAGAATTTGAATGGAGAAGTCAGTGACTTTCAACAAGGACTTGTGACATGATAAGAAATAAGAAATAAACCAATCTATGTCTGGAAGAGACTTCAACCATGGTAGATCGCGGAAGGTTAGTTTTCCAAGTCAGAACTGATGAAGTGGTTGCTAGGAATGCTACTGGCTTGTACTTGTGTGCAAGGTGATGAAGTAAGAATAATTCATAAGGTTGAAGATTGTCCAACAACTTCAACAGAGGAGGCAAAAAGAAAATAACACACTTAAAGACCGCAGTGACATGGACAGTCATGTGGCTGTTGGCAATGACAGTGACCTGAGATACATTAAAAGATGTAAAAGGCAGAATCAATAACTCTTTCTTTTGGCTTTAAGGTACTTACAAAATATCCAGAAGAAAAAAAAAGTAAATAAATTGATATTCAGAGAAAAGAAGATGAACTAATGCTGTGGAAAATCTTACTCCCCTGTCTCTGGAGCTCAGGCATTCCAGTTATCTCCCACAGGAAGAAAAACTCTTGTAGTCTCACACTGGGATGACTCAGGTCCTTGCAACTTCCTACTGAGCACACTATTGACCGAGTGCCATGAGCTTCCATCAAATAAAAAGAACAACATAGCTGATATGGAAGCAGTATGAGCTTGTTTTAAAACAAACAAACAAACAAATAAATAAGATTGAAAAAGAAAAATCCCTCTCCCATAAATCCACAAGCTTCTGTCACTTCAAGAAAGAAGTTACACAGAAGACCAAAAAAGCTATTTCATTTACATGGACAAATTAAAAATTCACCACTAGCTGCCATAGAGAAAATAAGTGTCATTCTACTTATAGCTGTTTAATTGCAGTCATAGCAATTTCATGCCCCACCATCAAAAGATAAGAGAATTTTACAGCAGTGAAAAGAAAATTCCACCTTTGCATAGCACCTACAGCATATTCTGTAGGTCTTACTCTTTCAACATCTTGGTAAGCAGAATGAAAACAATGGAAAGCAAAATGAGTTCTTGATTCCTTGACTGTTTGCATTCACTGATAAAACAACATGTAATGCAGCCAAGTTGCTGGTGCTTAAAATGGTAATTGCTCCCAAGAAGCATCAACATCAGTTTTGATATACAGCCATGCCTGCAATCTAGATGATCCGCCAATTTGGTGGCTGAGAAGTGGTGGAGATCTGCTTTTAAATCTGTTTGAGATTACTGTCTTTTCAGTGGATCTCGTACTCAAGAGACAAAGGAGGTCGAATTGAAATTTAGTGGCATAATCAAAATACCTGGCAAATTTCTGTAAGGGTAGGCTGGAAAGATATGGCTTTCATGTGGCAGAAAGATACATGTAATATGGCCGTGGTGAAATTATCATATATAATGGTATTGTGGGAGAGTTGTCAGTAATACTCTCTCAGCCAAGACTTAAATTTTATAATGATTAATGATGTTTATAATGATTAATAACACACACACACACCAGCACTTCCCTTACCACTGTAATTAGTTATATTAAGATATTCTTAAATTTTAGTACAGTAGATAAAATGTGGATAAACAGAATTCCTGATCCAAATAACCTAGACTCTAAGACTGCCTATCTGTTACCAGCAATCTGCACACAGAACCCTTGATTTGAACAGAGTCAAATGGTACTGGACCTTAGTTGAGTCTTCATTTTATAGTACTTAAAGCACAGACTACTGCTATCTTAACATTTCTCTCTACAGAGTTTCTTTATTTTTTAAATCTCTACCAATTTCTGTTCACTACATCCTGAGGTTGATATAGTAATGAAAAGAAAATTTTCTGTCTTGAGAGAAGACAAGTGTGCAATATATGCCACAGGCAATAACCATAGCCAGGAAATCATCTCACAAATAACAAGCCAAGGCAAAAGCCACTTCTTCCTTATAGATTTGTTATATCCATAGACAAATTAAAACACAGATTAGAAGTTTACAGAAATAAACTAATCAGTGTGAAATGTTTCTGAAGGAAGAGGAATAACTTCACTCAGTTTAAAACACATTGTAATTGGGTACACTTCTGTATCAAAAGTTTACTATTCATATTGTAAATAAATACACTTTCTTTTCTTTCACTTCCTTGAAAGACAGCTTAGATTGTATTTGTCCCTTTCCTAGGGAGCTTTTCCTCTTGGTCAGAAGTCAAAAGCTCATATCTTTCTCTTACAATACTTTTCATGTTGAGGCAAGATGGGAAAGTTGATTTCCCAGCATTTTCTCTGACCAGTACTTTCCTCATGGAAAACTTCAAATTTTCTTCACTTCTTCAGAGCCTAATCACTTTCAGCAAACTTCATGATCGCTAGACAGGACTGAATTCACATTATTTACACTCTGAGGCACATTTTACATGTCATATTTTAGATCAGTGCCTACTCTATTTCAAAGAAATGGGAGGAATTACCTCCCTGAAGTAGTCTAAGAAATATTGGAAACCCTAATGAGTTCCTTCCCATAGTTTTAAGTAACCTTTCAGGTTTAACTTATGCTAGTTCTGGAGGTTAGTTGAAGGTGTGTCCTTGTAAGGACTGAATATGTGACATTATATATATTCTAAATAACAATCCTGAAATACATGTTCCTGTGTCAATCACACTGAAAGAAATCTTGTTGTAAATTATAAGATTGAACAACAGATATCAGAAAGATCTTTAACTTTCTGAAATATTCATGATAGTTACACAAAAGTAGCCTGGCTCAAAAACACATACAAAAAGAAGTACTAATTGCGTGCTTGTTCTTACACTGTATTGACAACTGTTGCATAAGGCTATATGACTTTTCCAGTGCTATGTAACACAGCAGAATTGGTCAACTTATGTCAAAAAAAGGGTTCTGAAGCGTAGTGGAGAGGAATAAATATGCGTGAGGAAATCTATTTAATTCCTGAGCATCACAGTTATTTATCAGCTTGCAGGAAAGATGCTATAAATTCTTTGACCTTTTCATTGATGTTATTTTTCTAAGCAACACTATAAAAATGAGTGGTAGAATCCTTGCCTAAGTAATTTTTTTTAAGACTTCATTTCCTTTTCCTTGAGTAATGAGTTCAGGCTGCAGACCAAGTAGTTCAGATTATGTTGTTAAAAGACAGCTTTGATCTAGAGAGGCAGACTGTTTAGTCCTTGTCTGATTGATTAGAAACAGTATTTTTATTCCAATACCCTAGTCCAATGTAGTAGTAAATCTTGCAATGTTAACTTTAAAGTGCTCAGTAATGGAGTCTCATCAGTTTTCAGTATTAGTCTGAAGCTCACATGTTTAGTAATGGCTCTTGCCATTTCAGTATTACTTTTATGTATGTTTTCACAGCTGACTAAGGTACCTGGTTTCTAACAGAACTGGCATATCTTTGCTGATCTTTACTGATACAGCCTGCTTGTTTTCGCATGCATTCATGTTGAAAACACTTGCAGTGGCAGGGGATGATTAATCATTAAGCTCAGGGTTTAATGTATCAACAGTATATGGAAACTTTCTCTAAGAATGCAATTTTAAAAGCCAGAGAATCGATCCGAAGTCACTAAAAGGAACACAAACACTGCTCTGATTGCTCTTCAGGTTCCTGCTGTGTTAGTGTCTCCAACAGAGGAGGGACATGGCTTGCCCTGAGAGTGCTTTGGCTTGAATGATTGAGCAACCTGAGTAACTTTGTTCATGTGCAGTGATCCACATTGAAGCTACTTGGCCTTGAACCAAAAGTCCAGGAGAAATGTAACTATTTCGCTACAGATACAGGGAGCCGGTGACACTATTTCAGGGATGCTTTGTAACAAGGCATTTACTTAGATCAGTTTGTTGTTGATCTACTTTCTGTAGCTTCTGTAGAAGTCCCTGTCTTTTATTTTGTCATACATGAAACTGATGAGCTTCCAGATAAATAACTTTATGTGCAACCCTGCATTTTTGTTGCTTAAAGTGACTTCACTGTTGGTGTTAAGCTCCATATTCTCTGACATTGCTAGCAGTCATTTGTAAGAGTGGTAGTAAGATTGTCTTTCAGCAAAGACTTCCAGAATTCTGCAGAGTAACCTGTAATTCATACAGAAGAGCAATCTCTTGTGTATAATATGATAATGATAATGATGACATGAAGATCATGGATTCCAGATTACAGCTGCTGCCCTTTACATTATTATTATTTCCCTTCGTAAGTGAATGCTGTAGTCATTCCTGTGGCAGATTTCCCCTCGCCTGCCCCCACCAACTCCTTAACATTTACAAACTGTAAGGGACCAAATGTAGTCTAGCAGAAAGAGCACTAGGAATGCAGAACTGACTTCTTATGCACGTGGGAATCCCACCCTGTAAGACGTGCCAGCCTCATTGATATTTCTGCTGATTATGAACGCATAAATACAATAAAAGACATCCTTTTTATAAAACATAAATCCTACAAATGTCCATACACAGTCACCTTTCCTACAGCACAGGCTATTTTGTTGGTTGCTTTGTTTCTGTGGTTGTTTTGTGGTGGCAGTCAGTTTATTTTGGTTGGTTGCTTGCTTGCTTGCTTTGGGTTGGGTTTTTTTTGTTGGGTTTTGCAAGTTAGTTTATGGTTTTAAATGATTGTGAAGGGTAGACTTTGGTTGACTGCCAGGCATCCATCCAGCTCCTCTCTCATCACTGTCTGTCCTCTCCAGGACAAGTTGAAAAAGCTTCTGGGTCAAGATAAAGACAAAATATTGATTACCAGTTACCATCAAAGGCAAATCACATTTGATTTGGAAAAAAATAAGATTTGATTGTCAATTGAAAATAGAGTAGGATGACGACAAAGAGAAAACTGAAAACACCTTACCTCAAATTCTCCCTTCTTCCCATATTCAACTTAATTCCTTTGTTCCTAACTCTTTCACCTTTTCCTCATGCAGCTCAGAGAGAATGGGGAGTTGGGGTTCAAGATCAATTTATAACACTTTGTCTGTGCTACTCCTTCCTTCTCATATTTTCCCACACTCCAGTGTGTGATTTCTCCCATGGGGAACAGTCCTTCACAAACTGCTCCGCTGTGTGTACTTCCCATGTATTGCAGTTCTTCCACAACCACTTCAGTGGGGGTTCTCTCCATGGGATTCAGACTCTCAAGAGTAGACTGCTCCAGCATGAATCTCCTACAGGCCACAGTTCCTGCCAGGAACCTACTCTAGTGTGGGTAGAAAATTCAGGGCAAATCTACCTGTTCCATCACGGATTCCTCCATAGGTTGCAGTGTGGACATCTTCACCACTGGAGTCATGCATGGGCTACAGTGGAACAAACTGCTTCTTCATAATCTTCATGGCTGCAGAGGAATATTTGCTCTAGTACCTGGGGCATGCCCTTCCTCTCCTTCTTCACTGACTTTGATGTTCTTTATAGTAATTTCTCTCATAGTTCTCTGTCTCACAGCTGCAGCCTGGTGTTTTTTGTCCTTTCTTAAACATGTTGTCACAGAGGAACCTCATCTGTGCCCTGCAGTGGACTTATTTTGGAGCTACTTGAGTGGGCACCTCTGCTATGAGGACAGGCTGAGAGAGTTGGGGCTCTTCAGCCTGGAGAGGAGAAGGCTTCGAGGAGACCTTATAGTGGCCTTCCAGTATTTGAAGGGAGCCTACAGGAAAGCTGGGGAGGGACTATTTACNGGACATGGGGCAGTCTTTGATCTCTTCTTACAGCATCCCCCTCTGTAGCCCTCCCTTGCTATGAAAATCTTGCCACATAAACCTGATATGACTATGTTTGCTTTTCATACAAATTTCAAGATAATATAACCAAGAAATAGATCTGAAAATTACCACCCTATGGTAACTCAAGTTTCACAGAAAGCCAGAATATGTTCACATGTATGGACAATGTACTCAAAATTAGTCATTAAAAAAAACAAAAGCAAAACAAAACAAAACAAAAAACAACCAAACATGACAAAAAACCCCAAACAAACAAACCCAAACAAACACATAAAAAAAACCCTTCTGTATCTTTTTAAGCCTCTTTTTTCTACAATTCACCTCTGAGCTATCACTCTTTCATACTTTTAGCATTTACACCATTTTCCCAGATGTTTCAATTATTCTCTGATTTTTCATAACAATTCAATTAAGCTCAGATTTTGAGTTTGAAATCAGTCTTATTCTTTAAGAGCTATTGGCATTCAAAGTACTTTTGTGTCAATTTCTTTAATAATTTTCCTTGATGACTACTTAAAAGTGTATTTCTGCTTACAAAACTGATGATACATTCATGACATATTAAGAAATTAAAAAACCACTATGCTGCATCCAATTAGTTCAGTACTAAATATATTTTCAACATTATGTTTTGATTCCTGTCAACAATTATAACCATATTGTTTCACAAGAACATTGATGAAATGTGGATTATTTCCTGAAACTGTAGAGAGAATTATATCCATTTCCGAAATATAAACCGGTAAGGAAAGTATCATAGTGACACTTTTTTTATTCAGTCAGTTAGAAAACAGGACTCTTATACAAAAAGGAATTTTAAAGGTAATGGTAATATAACTGCTATGTTTTTCATACTTTCTGTTATTATACATAAATCCTGATAGGAAAAGTACTCAATATCCTGCAATCTGTACACTTTGAAGCAGCTCTTCTGTTAAGGTCATAAGAAATTTTACATCTGACTCATCCTCTCAATTCCAAAAATAAACCTTCCTTTTTCCTGCAGTTTTGCGTAATTGGTCTCTGATAAGAGTACAAGAATTATGCAAACATTTGATATGCATTAAGGCAGCTGTTTGAGACATATGTGATTTTTAGAAAATGACTTGTATTTCACTTCTGAAAGAGTAGCACATATCTGTCATGACTCATTTTTGAAGAAAGACTGAGCCTAGAAGCCCAGAACTTACTGCATTTAAGCAGAATTATGTAAAATTGAGTACTGATATACTGCATGTCAAAAAGACAGTAATATGGTATTGAGTGAGTTTTGGATTAAAATGTACCTAAGCAGAGTTGTACTGGACATATCAGATGCAGAACTATAGAGGTAAAGTGTCCTCAGTCACATATAAAGCTATTTAAAAGTAACTGTTATGAGAAACACAGATTTCCACCAAAACTGAAACAAAGACTTCCTTCAAAACTATAAAGGTTTCCACAGAAAATAAATTTCAGTGCCAGATCATAATTAAAAAAATATCCTTTCTTAAAGGATTGCAAAATTACAGCAGGGGAAAATGCTTCATTTTGAAACTCGTAGAGTTTGTCCAATTAAATTTTAAAATGTTAAAAAAATTCAATAGCATCAAGCATTTTGTTTTCCTTGATCCATTACATCTATTTATTCATTGTTTGGGCCAACAAACCAAAAAATCAATCTTTTGCACAGCTCTAGTTAATATAATATGCCTGTCCTGACCTTCCAAGGAAGCTGTGTATAAACAGGAAATACAAATTCAATTTATAACCACAGTGATGTGATGAAACAAGGCAATCCTTTAAAATGAACCTAAACAATTGTCCCTTGACCTCTTCTAACACTTCGTACAATAGAAATAGATAAAAAGCAGCTGCTTTGATTGCTTATTTCTGAACTGAATGTGGTTATAGAAGCAATCAGTTAAAAGCCTCTCCTCAGTTTCAGCATTTTTGTTGTATTTGAATATAAACACACCTGAGTTTTCAGTAACATAGGTACTTGAAGAATTAAAGATTTTGTGTCATATAATGCATGCTTTATTTAAGCTTCCCAGAAACATTAGGATTTTTTCTCAAAATTGTTACCTTTCCCACATATCTTATACCTCAGACAGACCACATTATGTATCAAATAAAATATATGAAGTCAGATAAACTGCATTGTAGCATTTTGAGGTTTAAAGGGATATGCATTTAGAATTTAGGAAATGCCAGAATTAACATGCAACCATAAGTGATCATGAGTACCCCTCCTATTCATTACTGTATACTCTCTAGCATCCTGATGGCATAAAAATCATTTAAAAGTCCTCTTTAATTTTTGCTCTGGATGGATGGCTTTAATTTAATTTTTGATGTAATGCTTTGTTTCTTTCAGCTTTTTTTTTTTTTTTTTTTTGGTAGTGGCTGTCTCTAACCCTTATTTAACTGAGTCAATTCAAACACAGAAGACAGATGTATTCATTCATGTAGGAATCTTTCTGTTCCAATCATAAAAGTAGCACTAGAACTCTTCACAAGTATTCAGATAATGCATTTATGTTCACAATGCTCCTCTGAAATAAGAGTTTTACTATGTCTGTTTTACAGATGAAGGAATGATATTTGGTAGCCAGAAAAAGATATCTATATGTCCTGTTGTTAGAGCATGATTCAAATTGCAACTATTGTACCATGGAGTTTTAACATTTATATAGATGTGGCTATAGGGTTCTCAGAAAATCAGAGAAGACAGGAAATGAAAAACCACCTTGTTGCATGATTTTAGCCTTCACTTTTATTGCAGCAGAAGTTTTCAGAAGTTAGTAAAAATATTAGCCCAGTTGAAAACTAGATTAGGTTTTTCTTAACCCAAGTAAAGTGTCGTCACATTTTGCTGTGATTGCAGACAATTCTTTTCAATTTTACATGCTTCTTACACTCTCTCCAAATAGCTACAATGTTAAACAAAATTTGGATTAACTCATTTTAGCCATTCTTGCCTATCCTTTGAGCTCACAGAAACAATTGTTTGTCCTCTCCTGTGATCTTCACTGGAGTCTCATGGGTTGTTTTGTCACTTGTTCTCATAATAGTTCTGACTGACAAACAAAGGTAAGGTCCAGAAGCATTTTTCATGTAGTCTTGAGAGGAAAGCAAGACTCTCCTAAAAATTAATTTCTTGTTCTGTTTCTCCCAATTACAATATCAGTAACTCTATCTCTTTATAACTGACTTTTTTTACTTCTGTTTCTTTGTACTACGCCAACTCTTTGTACTTATGCATTCCCAGGCCCTCAGCCAAGATGTTCATCTCATGCACAGTGCTAGCAGACCCTCATGTCCTTTCTCTGGAAGTGTCTATTCCTATTCCAAAATTTTCCTCAGCCTTCCTTTCAGTTTCTGTAGCCTCAGTACATATCTTCCCATGCTCCCAATTGCTTTGTTTCTTATGTCTTTTCTGCACCTCTGGTTGTTGTCTCTCACTAATTCCTGTTTCCAGTTCCCCCAGTGTCTGTATCCCTCAAGCTCTTGGAAGTCTCATGTCACTGCTGCTATGTAGGTTCCTCATCCAGTCAGGGTGCTCCCCACTGAGCTTGGTGGCCTTTCTAGCACCAGGATGAGGCAAGTTTAGCATGGGAAAAAAAAAATACCAGAGAACTGTGAAAGATCCCTTTATTAAATTTTAGTATACTATGATCTTCTGTTTAATCTTAGCTCATAGACAAGTTCAGGCAGAATACACTGTGATAGCAAAGGCACATATTGTAATATCTTGCCAGTTTTCAAATTCAAGGAGTTTTGGTTGGTTGGTTGGTTGTGGGTTTGGGGGTTTTTGGTTTTTTTGTGGGGTTTTTGGTTGTTTTTTGGTGTTTGTTGGTTTGTTTGTTTTTTAACTGTGGTCTAGACAACAGATTCTTTTACTTATATCATTCTCGGAAAGAATTAAATTCACTTCATAACAGGCACTCAGCATGAGAAATTTCCGTCTGACTGCCTAGCCTGGCAAAGTCTTCAGTGTGTGAACACAAAAACTTGTAGCAGGATTCCCTAGTAACACATAGTATTACAGAGTGTGAAGGAGACAGACTCTCCATCTCTTTGGTTTCATTTGCTTTCCCTTTAACTCTTCTGTTACTTTTCATTGCTGTTTCAAACTATATGACTTTTCATTTTCAGGCCAGATTCTCATACAGACTACTGAGCAGCTCATGCAAGGAAGCTTATATTTCACTTACTGAAGCATAATTTGAGAAATGTTTGTAAATTCTGCTAGGATTTTCCTTTTATTTATATTGAGAAAGGGAAATTAAACTTCCCCCTTCTCTCTTACTCCATCTTGTGAAAAAGCCTTCCTATAACTGCTCAAATCGATAAATGTATATATGCAACAGTGGTAGGTAAAAATCTGCTATCTACTTTTCTATAATATGTCCAAGGTGTTGAAACTAACCTAAATTTGTAAATTTGTAAAATAAACTACTCTCAATTTGTAGATTTGTAAAACTAATTACTCTCCTGTTTATGAATATGCAGTTCTTGAATTCTCAGATAATTCCTACTTTTTACATTCCTGACTTTCTAAAGCCATATTTGCATTTGGCACCCAGAGATGATTAATTATAGATAGTACAGTCACATGCCATATTCTGAAAAGATTGAGATTAAACTTTGTGCACATGGTCAGATACAGATAGCAGAAGGATGCTTCCCCCATGTAAAAAGTCCCTGACTCTCCTATAACTGGGAAATCTGATCACTGTCCACGTCTTTCCCAACTCAAATATCTACACTTCCCAAAAACTTAAGATATCTGTTGCAATATCCTTTATAATCTGTCCCAAAGCATATGGGTGGAAGCTTTTAATTGAGATAAGAAAATGAGTATGAAAAAGCTTGGAAATGAGTCATATTCTAATGAGAGGCTTGACAAATATCTAGAAAGACAGCAGTGTCATGCTGAAAAATGCATTTGCTTTCTCAATAGACTTCTCTTCTGCTGAACTTACCTACAGTATAATATGCTGAAGAATATATTTCTGTCATATCACTTCCCAGTCACACAACTATTACAAGAAGCACAAGCATCTTAGGAATTTTCTTGTAGGAGACTCAACTTTCAAATAAGTAATAAAAATAGGAACGAAAAAAATCCTGTGAATTAATAAGAATCAAGAGATCTCCCTGGTAATGGTCATAGTAAACCTTTAAAGCAGTTGTTGGGAACAAAACAATTGGCTTCCCATCAAGCTAAAGAAATAATGGCCAAAGACAGTTTAAATCCCTTTAGAGTATACTTGAACATGCTGAAACAAAACAGTGAGCGACTTGGCAAGATGTTTGTTAAAATCTCAAGAAAGGAAGATGCCTTCATTAATTAAAGTACTTGAGGAAAAAAGCAAAGCAGTAAAACTGTAAATGTTAACAAGTATCTGTCTAGAAAAACAGAAGTATGTTTTCAATTGAGAACATAATTTCCAAGAAACAGTAGCCCATGTTTTCAGATCAAAACTCCTATAAATAAAATAGAAATAATCCATATTTGCATATAATTTAACACTAGATTGAAAATAAGCTGAAAGAAACCAGATACTAATGAAAGAACTACACTGTTTAATTTCTTGTAGGTCTACCCTTATTAAATATTTGTATGTCTTTGTGGTGTCCTGAAAGTAAAGGACAGTAAAAGTGCTATTAACTCCCTTAGAACAAACAAAATGCTTTAGTTTGATTAGTCTAGATGTCAGTTTTGTTGAACCTCTCTGGAAATAAACATTTTGGAAATGTGTGCTAGTTTGACCCTAGCTGAGATATTTTGGTGAGAAGAATTAGGTTATAGGCTGTGAAAAGGAAACAATGGTGATGTCTACTTCACTCATAGGCTTGCTGAGATGTATAAGAACAAGAACATAAATATAGTCGCTCTCTGTCTCTTGGGGCTGCATGAACTTCTTTCTAACCTAATCTGCCATCTGTGTGACTAATCCTTCTGCATCCTAACTCCTCTGGCCAACCTCCAACTTACCT
>WAAF01010201.1:43603-70479 GCA_013400475.1 Tricholaema leucomelas | reverse complement strand
GGGGGTGGGGGATGGGCAGGTAACACCCAAACCATCACAAAATGTGTGCCCTAAAACTAGAGATTACACACACAATTGGACATATTTTTTATATGAGAAAAGACTGCTGACAACATGTACTACTTTCAGTACTCTTACAAGATCTTCTGAATCCTAACTTAAGCAAAATTATATCTTGAAATGGCCTATGCAGAACCTCATCATAAATACTCTAACCAAATGCATTACCATAAGCTTGTTTATCCATTGTAACCTTGTCTCAAATTTACAGTTTTTCTGGGAAAATGAATAAGTTATTTCTTCCATGATCCTTTTTCTTCTCTACTTCCTACCTGTACTCTTAGCACAGTCTTTAAGAAGAACTGTTCATTAATAACCATTCATAAGTGTCTGTAAAGCAAAATCTGGTTTAAGTGTGGTTAAATTATCATAACTCTCAAAGCTATCAGAGAGCTATCAGTTAAAAATATGTCCTTTAGCCACAGAACAAGATAAGATTTGGCAGAGCCAACATTAGATGAAGGTTGGCAGAGCCAGGATAAATTTTGAAAGCTTTTCTACAAAGCAAAGTATTAATGCATTTGACTTCACTGGAATGAAAAAAAAAAATAATTAAGGAGATTGTATTGGTATAAATCAATTACTATCCTTAGTGTTTAAATATACAACAGCAGTGGTTACGTGCTGAAGCTACTTCAGATTTTTGTGGCATATGTATGTTTACATCTGTAATGAGAGCTTGCAGGTATTTGTTACCAGATGAACCTTATTATCAAACTCAAATGAGACCCAGATGTCTTACATTTTCCTGAACATTTTTTAATTGACTTTTTAGGAAAAAATTAACACTCCTTCAATTTTCCTCTAGCAGTTTTGCAAACAGTTCAGTGAGAAGAATTAGTTTAACTGCTTTATAAAGAATAAACAGATTGTTTCAGGAGTAGCAGTAATTAAAAAAAAAAAAAAAAAGAAAAAAAAAGAAAATCAAACCAATAAAGAGAGGCTAATGCAAGAATCAGCTGGAGTGATATAGATAATAAATTCTCTGCAAGCCTGTAGCCAAGGTAGACACAGGTAGTAATGAATGTGAATGTGAAAACAATCTTGAGGATGTAGATAAAGAGAGGCAAGTGTCTATTTCAAGTGAAAAGGTCTTCATCAAGAGGGTGTCAGCTGGAACAGGAACAGAATCCATCAACTCTGAACCTGAAGACCAAGATTGAGAAAGGCACTTTTTGTTTGTTCAATTATACTCACCATTGGACTTCTTCAGGATTTCTTTTGTACTGCTGAAAACACTGAAGGCCATATTAACCTTCATATTATAAGGCTTTGTCTGGAAAGTGGAATGGTCAAAGAAACTACTGATAGTCTGTTGGTAGAAATAAATGTTAGGAGAAATCTTTCAGGGAGATCTAAAGCCTCATTTGGTTGCTAACAATTTTTGCTCACAGAAAGAGGAAAATAAAAATATCCTATTTTTATTTAGAATGCATATATATATATATGCTAATATATAGAGAGATTATATAACTGATATTTATATAGATGCAAAAGCTAAAAGAAGCCAAAACTTAACCACTCATAAAGACACACAAATTAAAGCCCACGTTGGAAACCTACCTCATTTCTTCAAAAATCTTTATATATGTAACAAAACAGTGTCAATTCACACTTCAAAATAAAAACAGGCAAGAGTTTGAAAATGGCAGGTTTGCAAAAGTCAGTGAAAGATTTTCTTAGTTCTGATACAAATAAAGTAATAAATTCTTCCTTTCAACTACCTATACTATGTCCCTTGTTGTCAAATTCTGGCATATTGCTACTTAGAAATAGTGATTTTTAAATTTCCTTTATTCATCAAGTTTAATTTTTGAGATTTATGAGCGCTAAGAAGCTGTCATGATCCTCTTAATCTATGGCAGAAGAAAAATTGCTTGTTGAGTTGTGCTTTATCTGTCTGTGAGATAAAGTTTTCATCATGTTTTCACTAGGTATCTTTGTACATTATAGGGAAAATTGAGGGAACATGAAACTGGTGTTACTCTTTCAGAAGCATCTTGCTTGATAATATTTGTAAATAAAAAATCTAGTTCTTAATCATGGATAACCAGATTTTGTAGTTTATTTAGAGCTGGTACTCTTAAATATTGGGTGTCTAATGTTACGGGGAAATAAAATCTTTTCCAGGTATTTCTTTTCTCTTTCTACAAAATTCCACAGCTTTAATCACTCCACATGTCAACAATACAGTGTATAATCTCCAGTTTCTTTTGCAATACCAGAATCAAACATATTACCCCACCTGTGTGCACCATGTATGGGAAAAAGCTGTGCAGATGTGCAGTGAGGAGGAGAGCTATACGAAATTTTGACTAGGACCTGTACTGCAGACTTTGATAGTACAAGTTCTGAGAGATGTAGACTAATCCCAGTATAGGCCTAAAACATGTCCTGGCTTGTCCAGACATGTCCCCTGCTCCTCCTCTCTTCTGTTGATGGGGGAAGCAAGGGTGTGAAAGAAGACAAAGACCTGATGCCATTATGTGTTCTTCACCGTGATAATCAAGGTACCCACAGGTGTTTATGCAGGCCTGCATTCTTGCCCTAATAGGAGTGAAGCAAGCCCTGACCAGCGTGACATTGTGCCCATTTGCCCACTTGCAAGACATTGTGCCAAGTCTGGAGTTCAAGAAGCCAGGAGCCCTGGAACAGGACACAGGTTCATCTAAAAGAACCCAAACCCTGGGGAAACTCCAAAAGCCATCAACAGAACTCCCTACAAGTGTTTGGGTACTGTCTGGAAATTATAATTCACCTGGAAAGTCTGGAGAAACTATTTGTAAAAAGCCTTATTGTAATTCAAGCTTTGATTTGGCTCTGTAACAGACATTCTGTAACTAAATTCTAAGTGCCTTCTGCCTTCAGTGGAAAATAGCCTCTCGAGTTCCGCCTAGTGGGCAAGTGGCATATTGACTGCAAGATTCCCCCAAACTGATATTTGTGCTATTGCTAATTATTTCCTGAATGTTGTAGGTTGCCTGTTTCCTTCTGTGTAATATTTCCTATAACCATTCAATGTAAACCTGATAAAAATAAGTTCCGTGGTAAGATTAAATAATATCAATATTAATATCACAACGAATAAATGTCATAAACTATATTAATATTGAATAAACATAATTTGCCACTACATCCCTGCAATCCCAATAAGCAACTTTCTTCTTTACCGTGCAGTGGAAGAAAATGGATACTGCTTAGTCATCAAGTGTATTCTGGACAAGAAATGGATATACCTAAGAAATGAGTGTGCCTTCCTCTGTCAGAGCTTGACTCTAGAGCCCTACTTTACAGCACCCTTAATCTGATACCACCAAGTTATGTACTCCTGGCTTCCATGCCCAGCTCTTCCAAAGTTAGAAAAAAAATGCAATGACAGATTGTGGCAAATAGCAAGGTGTGTCCTCATTCTCCTTTCCCTCCTTTCCACTCCATAAGGTGAAGGCAACACCACATGACAGTAAGTGTGATCCAGTTTTTAACCAACTCAAGTGTAGTTAGCAAAAAAGAAAAGATGCAGCTTTAGATTTTTCATACTACTAAATCATTGTCAAAAATACACAATAATAGAAATCCACTTCCTGTGTGTTAATGTATTTGAGGTGATCCATTTCTGTGTTTCATTCAGGCTTATGTATAGCACCTCTCTTCACAGTATCACAGTATTACCAAGGTTGGAAGAGACCTCATAGACCATCAAGTCCAACCCATTACCACAGAGCTCAAGACTAGACCATGGCACCAAGTGCCACGTCCAATCCTGCCTTGAACAGCCCCAGGGACAGCGACTCCACCACCTCCCTGGGCAGCCCATTCCAGTAGCCAATGACTCTCTCAGTGAAGAACTTTCTCCTCACCTCAAGCCTAAATTTCCCCTGGCATAGCTTGGGGCTGTGTCCTCTCGTTCTGGTGCTGGCTGCCTGAGAGAAGAGAGCAACCTCCTCCGGGCTACAACCACCCCTCAGGTAGTTGTAGACATCAATGAGATCTCCCTTGAGCCTCCTCTTCTCCAGCCTAAACAATGCCAGCTCCCTCAGCCTCTCCTCATAGGGCTTGTGCTTGAGGCCTCTCACCAGCCTCGTCGCCCTTCTCTGGATACGCTCAAGCATCTCAATGTCCCCCTTAAACTGGGGGGCCCAAAACTGGACACAGTACTCAAGGTGCGGTCTAACCAGTGCAGAGTACAGGGGCAGAATGACCTCCCTGCTCCTGCTGACCACACCATTCCTGATGCAGGCCAGGATGCCACTGGCTCTCTTGGCCACCTGGGCACACTGCTGGCTCTTGCTATTGTATGCATGCTACTATCTCACAGCTGACTATTTAAATTGACTGGTACGAGAGTTTAACTAAAAGAGGTATTTTCTGTCCTCATGACTATACACTGTATTCTCTTTCTCTTTCAGTGCTCACTTAATTTTTGCTTCTTATTTTTCAATAGCATGTGCAAATATTTGATTGGCGTCCTCGTGCAGAAACGTGATTTACCAGCTGTCACACTTTGAGGCCACAAGCTACCCACGACTGGGGGACAGAAGTGACTCTCACTCTCTTTGGAGAGTAAAGGATGAATATGCTGCACACTGATTGGAAGTTTAGAGAGAGATTCTATTTACTAGTGCATATATACAAAAGGCTATCAGGTAGAACAGATACACCCACAAGCTAAGCTAAGTTTATCAGGCTAAAATTATCTAGAATCCTCCACTTGTTCCACCCTTGGCAGGCCTCCCACTCATCTTAGACCTACAAGGCCCCAGTAGGCCGCATGACACAGCTCAAAATCCCCTGCCAGCTAGTAGCCATCTCCCCCAGGCAAACCATAAGACAAGAAGGGACACCCACTCTTCCTGGAGAGAGGTGTGAAGGGAGGAGAGGAGAAGGGAAAGAGAGCAGTTACCAGCAGGCACTGGCTTAATAAACTGTGATACTGGAAAACAGAGTAGAATAACAATGTTACAGTATCCTGGGACGCCCAGGACTGACCCCCTGGGATAAGCCTTGGTCTCTGTAATTTTCTTAGGGGAACCTGGGACCCCTCAAACTGTGACACAAATCAACTCCCAGACTTTACTTCATTGCAGTCAGTTCAGAAGTTGAGCAGCCTCTGTGATTTATTAAAAAAAAAAAACAGAAAAGCCTAAAATATCTCTATGTACATTTTCTTTGCTCCTAAAAGGTGCTAACTTTCTCATTGCTTTTTTAAGCCATAGAATCATAGAATGGTTTAGGTTGGAAGGGATCTCAAGGATCATCCAGCTCCAACCCCCTGCCACAGGCAGGGACACCTCCCACTAGAGCAGGTTGCTCAAGGCCTCATCCAGCCTGGCCTTAAACACCTCCAGGGAGGAAGCATCCACAACCTCCCTGGGCAACCCGTTCCAGTGCCTTACCACCCTCACTGTAAAGAACTTCCTCCTAACATCCAGTCTAAATCTCCCCTCTGCCAGTTTAAACCCATTACCCCTTGTCCTGGCATTACTAGACCTTGTAAATAGTCCCTCCCCAGCCTTCCTGTAGGCTCAAGTCCAGCTTTTTGGGAGACTTTGTGATGTAAATGGTTTAATCAAATATTAAGGAATATCCATGCCCTACAGAATTGCTGAAATGCTTTCTCTCACAAAAGGAGAGAATAAAAAAAAAATTGAAGACGTTCTAGAGACATTGTAACGATATCTGGTATGATATCTATGTAATGGTATCTGCACATGTGTGTAAAACATACATATTTGTCTGCTTCTTGTAGATTGAGCTATGCTGTTTTGCTCAGATCCATAGCCTGTGATCTTCATTTATACACCGCTTCTGTCACATGAGTCAATTATTGTTATACATACTTTCTTGAGCACAGAAATCTGTTCACACATTATGCCAGGCGTGAACAGATATGGGCAAATGGTACAGGTTTAAGAAGAGCAGAGATGCTGCAATAAAACAATCATAAAAATTTCCTCTTTGTAGAGTCAAGTTCTATCTTGAGGTGCATTCATACAGCTGTCAATGATATGAAAAATCATGATCCACACAGCTGAAATACAAGTTGTTGGTTTTTTTTTTCCAAATGATGACTTTAAAAACAATGGTATTTCCAAAGAAGGAGGACAGCTCAAATTAAGCGTAACCAGAAAGGAAAGATGTGAGGATCTTACTAGTTACCTTCCTTAGCATTATTGTCACTTAACAGGAAAAGCAGCATACAGCTCATAATCCTGACATTTCTTTATTACAAATTAATTCCCTGATGAAAACAATCACAGTTTCATTAATTACCAGTTCACATTCAGGGAGAGGTTAAATATTTCTGGAAGAACAAATTGCAGAATGTATTTCAATCATGTAGATTAGCCAGCTCTGACCATTTCTAAATGAAAAGGTACACTGAATAATACAGCTTCACACAAGTCATAGCCCAGTTTGTCTTTTTTTTTTTTTTTTAGGCAACAGATTTTAAATAAAAACTTAGCACTTAAATTAGAACTGTTCCCTCACCCTCTACATCGTTTCTGCTTTTCAATTCTTAATTTTGACTGGAATGGTCTTAAAGTAGCACTCAAATTAATTGCAATTTTTTGCTTTTGCTTTACCCATCCTTTTCGCTTCACCATTTTGTCTCTTCACATAAAAGGAAGGGTGACCTGCTTCCTCTGAAGGTGATGCTAATGTAGTTCAATAAATGGTGGAAAGAACAATGTGACCTGAAGTCATGCAAGCCATATCAGAAAGGCATTTCATTTTTGTCTACTATGAAAATGAGATTTTCCTTTAAGTGTGTTTATTGAGCTGCAGTAACATAATATAAAATAATGTAGACTTAAGCAAGATGACCTCATTCACCATCCTAGGGTCAGCTAAAGATGTTGGAAGCATTCTGAGCACTAGTTAAAGAAACACAATTTTTCACCGAAGAAATTTCTTAATCCCTTTGAGATTGACCCTTTAAACTACAGCACACTGCTAAAGTGAGAGTGGAGCCTTTACATTAGCTCTCAGCATTAAACATTTGCACAACACCTGTGCAGAGAGACAGTTGTAACTTGAAGAAATGTTAACTATATTCAGCAATACGGATTGAGGCTCTACACCTGCTCTGCTTCATAACTGGCAAAGAGCAGGAAAAATGGGAATCTCAGCAGGTAAAAGAGGTGTTTCACTAGGGTTTGGATTAGGTCTGTAAATTTTAACCAGAGCACAGCTGCCTGGCTACAATTCACTACATGCAGTCAATTTGAATGGCTAGTATTTTTAGATTTTTAGTCACTTCTCCTGCTGGCCAAAATTGCTGAAGAACTCAATTTAGAAGGAACGGATGGTGGGGGTCATGGACAAGACAGCCAGCCGGTAACACAGAAATATGCCTAACAGGTTCAGAGCAAACAGTACCTCTCACAACTACTCCATGCCTCTGACCATATGTTGTTCATCTGTTCATCTCCCCAAACATTCATTTGGACTAAGATGCTGAACTGTGCCAAATGAGTTTCTCAGGGAGTTTTTCCTCAAAGATACAGGGGAGAAGATTGTATTTTCTGAGATGAGCCAGTATGATCTCTTCGGGCATTTTTGAGTAAAAACAAGATGAAAAACTTCAGCAAACATCCTGTCTCAGTCATCATCTTATCTGGCCCAATCCCTCACCCAGAGAGTCGTCTTCTATAGTTCCTTTAATTTTCTCTTCAAGGCTATTCTTTAATTGCCCAAACTCCTGAGTTCCCATTTGTATTAGCAAATTTCCAGTGAAACAATTTTGATGGTGTCCTCTACTCCTGGAAAACCAGCTGATCTAGGGCAGGCAGTTCATAGCTCCCTTCCAATCTATCAGTTTAATTTTGTAGTTGCTACTCAGACAAAGATATCATTTCTAGCAATAGTTCATCATCAATTATTGTTGGGAACTTTCCAGATGTTGCTTAATTCATTTTGTGGAGTCTCCTGGCCCAGCTTTAAGTCTTGTTTTAATTCCTTTTGGTCTTATATCAATTCCTTTTGGCTATTTTTATATCTATGAGCTTCTCCATTATTTATTGCATATTGATTCAACACAATCTGCTTTGCTGGAAAAAAAAAACAGATCTCACTGCTATCACTAGTTTCATTGCTTCCTGTCCCAAGAAACCAAATATTTTTGATCTAATGGATTGTCTTAGCAGGGAAAATTGATTCTGCTAGCAAAATATGTCTTTAATGAAGACTTAAAAACAAGAGTGAGAAGAGTTTTGTTCCCTTAAACACTAAAGGCACAAACACCAGGAGGTATTTCCTTGACCATTTTCCTTTTTCCATTAGTCCAGTATCCCTATACAACTTTCTGTTTCCTACCTTCCTTCTATGGCCATGGTCAGCACTGACAGGTACATCTCAGGGAAAGCTGAATGCTGGCCCCACAGCAGCCTGCTAATTCCCCAGCAACTGTCTGTCCACAATCTTTCTTCAAACACTGGCAGCTGATCCAGCATCCAGAAAAAGGGACTTAAATTGTTCCCTCCTGAGGTGAGGCAAAGGTTGGCTCTCTCTTCATGACTTGGACTCTTTGATTTTCAGTAGAACTTCAAGTAACATATCAGCTTTATTTTAGGTCTTTTTGCTCCGGTACCTAACCTCACTTTACATAATTTTATTGACTAGCAAGTACACTTTTGTCTGCAGAAATAGTCCACTGTTTCTTCCTCATGTTTTGCCTCCAATTTGTCTTTTACCACTGTCAGCTGAAGATCATAATGAAGAAAATGAGTTCCTAATTGTCTTGGAGACACATTATACAGAAATTCTAAAGAGTTTCTTTAAAAGGTATATTCAATTTAAATACTGCTAAAAGTATGTTTTTCTTTGGAAAAAATCTGTTTGCAGTAATATGAATCAACAGGAGACAGTAATAAATCTAACAATCTTATATATCCAGAAGAATTTTTTCTTCATAACAATGAAAGATAAAAAAAGTGAAAACCAAACAACTCACTATCCCCAACCCGTTCCCCCAAACAAAAAAAAACACAAACCACCCAAAAACTAGTTGGCATCATGCTAATCAGAAAGCATGCTATATTCCTGAGTTTCACTGCGCTACCGCTTTGCAAGGAATACTAAAGAATCAGTGAAGCATAATAACATCCAGCTTCAAATAGCAGGGTTTGGGTTTTTTTCTCTTCCAGGTACAAGTAGCACTTAAAACACTTGGAATGGTATAACCTCTGATTCTGTTTGCAAACGTCCATCATCCTGACTTCATTACCTTTCACTGACTTCCAGCTGACAGAAGAAATGAAATGAAAGTAGAAGAAATTTCAGCATGATTTTGTATTACCTTACACTATAGCGGCATATCAGCTCTCACAATCAAAGAACCAGTTCTCTATGACAAATACATTTAAGGTACATGAAAAAAACATCTTTTTCTCAAATTTTAAATGGAAAAAAATTATGCAGTTTGTTGAACTTTGACACTTTTTTCCCCAAAGGAAATTTTGGATTTTGTTTTGTTTTGTCCAGGGAGAGCAATAGTTAATCTCATGGTATCTGATTTTATGGACTTAAAATAAAAGAAAGTTTCTTCTTATTTGTTTCAGGGTTATGCAAAGTGTATGCAAAGTACTTTCTCTCCAGACATTCACTCCTGCACTGCCTTCAGTATCAGAGCCTCAAAAAGCATCACTACTTCCCTCCTTGTCCATTTCTACCATATACTTTTTACTGTAAGTCTAGTTACCACACATCAGTAGGCAAGATTGATGTAGCCAAATATGTAAGATCAGAAACCATTTCATCATTCTAGCTTCACCCTATGCCTTTCATGCCTGCCTTCTTCCTACACCCCTGTCCTTTCAACTCCTGGCTTCACCGTTCCCTGCTCTTGTGTGACTGTGTTGCCAACACAGACCATTACAAGAAATGCATTGCAACAGACTTGTTGTCAAAACTGCGTAAGCCTGTTACAATCAAATCCTTTTATTTTCTGTATTTAAAAATCGTAAATCCCCTCTTTTTAAGCATATCCTAATAACAAGTGGTTTCACTTAAGAAATACAAGATGTATTCTGCTCCAGATGCAAATGGTGTCAATTGAAATTATACTGAATTTAAATTATTTTACAGCATTGTAGCATTTAAAATTTTAGTAGATTAAACATCCCTCTTATATTCTTAAGTGCTGAGTGGTTGAATCACATCACTTCACATCTGCACACTTGAATGGAAATTTGTGTATTTATAAGATTCATGATGTAGAAATTAATATTAACAGTAATATTTATTATATTATTGTCTACAAGTAAAATTGGGATGAAGACCCCACTGTTTATATAGTTCCAGCTTAAGCAGAAGGTAAGCATCACTCCAAAAGCAGATTCATCCAGGTGCTTAGTTAAACCCATTAACACTTCATAAGCCTATTTCACTCTATCAGGTAGTCTCCTTCCATATTCATGTATCAAATCATGCATTCATGCAAAATTGGGGAAGAAGAAGGAATTTCTTTCAGTTTTCTCTTTTCAGAGTATAAAACCACTTTCTGCTCACTGGCTAAGAAAAATTAGCAGGTTTCTCTGAATGTGTTTTCAGTAGAGTCTCAATAGGAAGGAAGAGAATATGGCCTGAATGAGACCAGCAGACATTTTAGCAGAAATGAGCAAGGAACCATGGATACAGTTTTTCAGTGCTGGCCCAAAGTTGTCTTTCACTATCCGCTCTTGTCTGAAACGAACCCAGATACCTTCCAGATACTGTGGAGACGACTTTCCCGGAGCACCCTGCAACTACCTGGAAAACACCTCCACAGTTTTTCTCTCAAAGCCACACTCCACTCTCAGATAGAGTCCAGCCCTTTTTCAGTTGTCACTGATACAAAAACCTCTGAATCTCTCCTTCCATCACCTATTCCATAAGTAGAAATCCCTTTTTTTTTTTTTTCAGAATAGGAGATTCAGAAAATAGGCAAGATCTTCAGTACCTAGTCAGATATTCAGTGTTCTCATTAACCTAAGCATCCCAACATAAAGCAATTTCAAAGGATTTTCCAGCAGCTCCAAGCTATATACCTCCCCTGCAAAGAAACTGCTGTCACACAGGAGCAATTTTAATATTCCCAGTGCTACCCTTGACTCCACTCAAAACAGACCATAAACAGAAGTTACATAAAATGATTTGCAGCTGTGGAAATTAGTTCACTGCATAATTTGCATAAAGAATCATCCATGGCATTCATTGACTATCACAGTAATAGCCATGTGAAGGTGAACATCTATATGCTTGAAGGGTGTAGCCATAAAAATACAGGTCTTGGCAAAGTATGGAGTCTTCAAGACACTTGTAATCTAATTTATACTGACAAAAGGATTCTGACCATAAGACTGAGTTTTCATTTCTGGTAAGATTTACTACAGATAAAACTACAACTGAGAAGGTGGTGATTGATTTGTTTTGTTGTTGTTTGTTTGGGATTTTTTTGTTTTGTTTTTTTGATTGGGTTGTTTTGGGTGGGGGGTGAGTTTCTTTGGAGGGGTCTTTTGGTGGTTTGGGTTTTGTTTGGTTTTGGTTTTTGTTGTTGTTGCAATGTTGCTTCTGTCTGTGTGTGTTACTTAACAGCACTTGTATCACAATTGTTTGCTTTTTTCTTTCTGCCTGGAAGATCTTGCCACATTCTTATCATACTTCATGCTACATATATCATACCATGTGTATCATAATATATCTGACTAGCTGCTATTGGACAGCAAGAAATCTCCATTTTTGGTGATTTCTTATATGTACTTCCCTAAATCATCTCTTTTGTGACACACTTCTTTGTTATTACTCTTTCTATGGTTTAAATGGAGCTTTTTCATTCGTTCTTCAGAGATATGTTGTATCACTAGTTATAAAGTCTCTTGGTGAGATGGAAAACCTAACTCAAGAGCTCAGTGCATGAAGTTAGTAGTTGTTTAAATTTCTGGGTTTGGTTTATCCCTTGAAAGGCTTAAACACAACCTTTACTCTTTCTCTCTCTTTTTTTTTTTCCCCTCTGTATATTTGTGGTAAACATTTTCCAGCTTTATAATGTATTCTCAGCTGCAGCTGATTTTAAATACCTCTAATTTTAAATAACTCTAAGGATTCAGCTTGATATATTTTGAAAATAATACTTCTTTTATTCCTGGATACTGCAAGATGACTGATGTCAGAGACTTTCCAATTGAAGAATAGGGAAAAAAAATCCTTATATGACAGCTGTTGATGTGCAATGCATTCACAGGAAAATTACGTTTGTCCACCTACCCACTTACCCTCACAATGTCAGCCTCCATGCTTAACTTTACCAAATTGTCATCTACCCTCTCTGGCATATGATGTACTGTGAATGAAAGTTCAATAGACTTCAGATTTGAAAGAGAGTATGAAAAAGTTAGAGGACAAATAGGAGTATCAGAATGTAGAATAAATATTGCTAGATGTCACCAACTAACCAGATGAATGTACAGCAAGAAATCTATGACAACAACCCTGAAAGAAAGAGAATTTGTTGCCACAACAATAAATAAATCATTCAACAATCTGAAGAAATCAGTAAAACAAGAATCAGAAAGATAGTGATGGCACAACTCAAATTGTATCTACTGGGCATTCTGAAAAGCAAAACTCTCAAAAGTTAGTGACAGCAAGAGGCAATGACTACTGTGTCTCTTTACTTAACCAACAATACCTCTACTAAAATTTGCTTGTTATACATTCTTCCATACCAACAAATGAAAAATAAGGGGGTTCTGTTTGAAAGTTCACTGAGCCTTTTGCTATTCTGGTGTACTTTATATAAAAGTAATACTAGAATTCTTATGAAGTGTAGATAAGCTGTTTAAAAGCTTCAGCAAAATGTCACCTGCAAGCTTCTGAAGTATTTTGAATAAACATTACCTGATAATTTCCTAATACAAATGTGCAGACTATGTATATTTCACACAACAAATCAAACCTTCATGTATCACAAAGCTTTCTGAGAACTCATGACACAAGCAACAAGTAGACAGCCCTCTTCATGAAATTATGAACTATTTCAGTGCAAATGCTGTCACAAGAGAGGTGAGGTAGTTGTGATCATGACATGGTGGAGTTTATTATTCTAAAGGGTAGAATCAGAGCAACAAGTAGAATTGCAACCCTGGACTTCTGCAGAGCTAACTTTGTGCTCTTCAGGGACATGCTTGCAGAAATCCCATGGCCTAAAGCTCTGGAGGGTAAAGGAGCCCAAGAAAGTTGGCTAATTATTAAAGGCCACTTCCTCCAAGCCCAAGCTAGGTGTGTTCCCCTGAATAAAAAAATCAGGTAGATGTGCTAGGAGACCTGTGTGGTTGAATAAGGAACTTCTGAAGGAAATCTCAGAGAAGAGGGAACCTTACAATTCATGGAAGAAGGGATTGGTCACTTGGGAGAACTATAGAGAAGTAGTCAGGGCTTGTAGGAAAGCAACAAGACCAAAGCCCTCTTGGAACTGAAGCTGGCAAAGGAAGTAAAACAGAACAAGGAGGGCTTCTTCAAATACATCAGTAGAAAAAGGAAGAACAGGGACGGTGTGGGGGCACTACAGAATGAAGAGGAAGCCTTGATCACTGAGGATGCAGAGAAGGCAGAGTTGTTGAATGCTTTCTTCGCTTCAGTCTTTACACCTAAGGCTGAACTCCCCTATGTACTCCTGACTCTGGATGAAGGAGAGGAAGCCTGGAGGAGGGAATGCTTCCCACTGGTTGGTGCAGACTGGGTTGGGGATCAGTTACACAAATTAAACATTAACAAGTCCATGGGCCCTGATGAGATGCACACAAGGGTGCTGAGAGAACTGGCTGATATTATTGCTCTACCACTCTCCATCATCTTTGCCAAATTGTGACAGACAGGAGAGGTGCCTGCGGGATGGAAGAGAGACAATGTCACTCCAGTCTTCAAAAAGGGCAAGAAAGAGGCTCCAGGAAACTGTAGACCAGTCAGCCTCACCTCCACCCCTGGAAAAACGATGGAATGGCTCCTGTTGGAGGGCATCTCAAGGCACTTGGAAAAGAAGAAGGTTATCAAGAGTAGTCAGCATGGATTTACCAAGAGGAAGTCATGCTTAAGTAACCTGATAGCATTTTATGATGCCATAACTGAATGAGTAGATTCAGGGAAACCAGTGGATGTAGTCTACCTTGACCTTAGCAAGGCCTTTGACACCATCTTCCATGACATTTTAGTGAGCAAGCTGAGGAATGGAAGTGCAGACGGTGAGGTGGGTTAGGAACTAGTTGCAAGATAGAGTTGAGAGGGCGGTGATCAGTGGTGCTGGGTCCATCTGGAGAGCTGTGACTAGTGGTGTCCCCCAGGAATCCTTGCTGGGGCCACTCCTGTTCAACATCTTCATCAATGACATTGATGAGGGCACAGACAGACAGAGTCTGCTCAGCAGGTTTGCTGGCGACACCAAGCTGGGAGGCTTGGCTGATACAGCTAAAGGCTGTGTGGTCATCCAGAGAGACCTGGACAGACTGGAGAGCTGGGCACAGAGGAATCAGATGAAGTTCAATGAGTACAAGTGCAGAGTCCTGCACCTGGTGAGGAATAATAAACTCCACCAGCACAGGCTGGGAGGTGATCTGCTGGAAAGCAGACCTGTGGAGAGGGACCTGAGGGTCTTGGTGGCTAACAAGTTAACCATGGCACAGCAATGTGCCCTTGTGGCCAAGAAGGCCAATGAGATCCTGGGGTGTATTAGGAAGAGTGTGTCCAGCGGATCAAGGGAGGTTCTCCTCCCCCTCTACTCTGCCCTGGTGAGACCTCATCTTGAATACTGTGTTCGGTTTTGTGCTCCCCAGTTCAACAGGGACAAGGATCTGCTGGAGAGGGTCCAGCGGAGGGCTAGGAGGATTAGGGAACTGGAGGGCATGGCTGATGAGGAAAGGCTGAAGGACCTGAGGCTTTTTAGTCTAGAGAAAAGAAGACTTAGAGAGGATTTGATAAATGTTTATAAGTGTCTGAAGGCTGACCAGGAGGGGGGACACAGGCTCTTCTCACTTGCTCTCTGTGATAGGACAAGGAGCAATGGGTGTAAATTGCAGCACAAGAGATTCTGCCTCAAAACAAGGGGGAGCTTCTTTACTGTAAGGGTCACAGAGCACTGGAACAGGCTTCCCAGAGAGGTTGTGGAGTCTCCTTCTCTGGAGACTTTCAAGGCCAGTCTGGATGTGTTTCTCTGTGATCTGTGTTAGATAGTATTGTCCTGCTCTGACAGAGGGGTTGGACTCGATGATCTCCTTAGGTCCCTTCCAACCCCTAATATCCTGTGATCCTGTGATTCTGTAGTTCAAGACATGGTTACAGCTCTTGATCAGATCCTTACAATGAATTGGTGTCACTTCACTGAAGTCATTGGAAGTATGGCAATTTATACTTGTACTCTTGATTTGGCCTTATGCTCATATCATGAGATTATCTTTAAGTAATTTGTCTTCCTTTCTTTTTTTTTATGTAAAACTGATCAAGGCCAAGCTTGGAGTAAAGTCTGCCAAATTTTCCCTGAAGGTCTAGAGATATTGCAGTCAGCAGCTGATAAACAGATACTTTTAAAAAGACGTTTATCTGGGTTATTAGTACATATGAGAAGATAAATTAATCTGCTTTCATCTCAAATCCCTACAAGTATTGTGGATTCAAAAAGTTAACTGAAGCACAGAAGTTATCAGATACATATCAACTTAAGAAATCCTGAGGAAAAAAGCACAAAAGGCATAGAGCAAGGAACAACAAGATATGTAAAATATAGAATTTAATGAAGATATCATAGAAGTAGAGAGGAAAAGCTCCAAACTAAAGCTGTTTGGTTTTGGGTTTGTTTTTTTTTTTTGTATTTGCTATTTATTTTCATTTTCTAACATGGAATTCTCTTCAGAATCATGTGAGATCAAACTGTCATCCATGTTAAATACTTGTGTTGCTCTGATATTAAAAACATTCTGAATTGATGTTTGAAGAGGGTTTTCTTGAAAATGAGTTTCTGTAATATGCAGATGGATGTAAGGGTGGTGGCAGTCCAACCTATTTCTTCTTGAGCTACTGTAGGGAGCAAAAAAAGGAAAAGGAAATTGTGATTTGTAATTCTACACATTAACTTTCAATGCTTTTGTGAAAGGTCTGTATAGGGGTCTAAAAACTCAAACTAATTTTGTGTTATTGCCAAATAGTCACATATGTTTTTCCTAATTCCAGGCAAATGTATGTACACATTCCCTCTAGTAACAGTTATTAAAGACTGAATAAATGTAAAAAGAAATGTTCTTTGTTATAGCTAGAGTTTGCATTTCTTTCAGCTCAGACAACTGTCATTTCACACTCCCTTTGTGCTTAGTTTCAGATCATATTCTCAGAAGCTATTCCAATAATGCATTTTCAGCCTGGATTTTCTGTTTGAATTTTCTCCCCCAAGTTTCACAGGGTTTGTCCTTACTTCGGCTTCTGAACATCAAGTAATTTTTGTTCTTGCACTTCTCAGGCTCCTCAACAAACAGGTCACCTGCATCCTTCCTCATTTTCTGCTCTTCATTCTGGCTATCTGTATTACCTGACAGCTTCAGCTGCTTCACTGTCCTTTTTATCACCTTTGATGTTTTGGATATTGTGCTAAAAACCTTGGCTATACATATCTCTCTTGGTGTAATTATGTCCTACTTTAAAAAGAAAGATACACTAATCTGGTTTAGCTATACCTCTTAATACTTTCAGTTGGTGGTTACAAACAGTCATTGATCAAAATACTGTAGTACCTGTACTTAAAACAGCTGTCTTCATTTTAGTCCTAAAGCAACTGCTCAAATCATATCTTAACACTGAATTCCCAAAGATTCTCCCTTAACCAGAGTAGAAATTTGCATTAAAAAAAAAAAAAAGGAAGGAATAATCCCTAGAACCCTTCTACTGGATAAGGAATTGGCTGGATGGTCACATGCAGAGAGTGGTGATCAATGGCACAATGTCCACCTGGCGACCGGTGACAAGTGGTGTTCCTCAGGGGTCAGTGCTGGGACCAGTGCTCTTTAACATCTTTGTCAGTGATATGGACAGAGGAATTGAGTGCAACCTCAGTAAGTTTGCAGATGACACCAAGCTGTGTGGCACAGCTGACTTGCTGGAGGGCAGGGATGCCATCCAGAGGGACCTGGACAGGCTGGAGAGGTGGGCCCAGGCCAACCTCATGACGTTTAACAAGGCCAAGTGTAAGGTCCTGCACCTGGGTCGGTGCAATCCCAGGCACAGATACAGGCTGGGTGATGAATGGCTGGAGAGCAGCCCTGAGGAGAAGGACCTGGGGGTCTGGGTCGACGAGAAGCTCAACATGAGCCGGCAGTGTGCACATGCAGCCCAGACAGCCAACCGAGTGCTGGGCTGCATCAAGAGAAGTGTGGCCAGCAGGGCAAGGGAGGTGATTCTCCCCCTTTACTCTGCTCTCGTCAGACCCCACCTGGAGTACTGTGTGCAGTTCTGGAGCCCCCAATACAAGAAGGACATGGAACTGCTGGAGCGGGTCCAAAGGAGAGCCACGAAGATGATCAGAGGGCTGGAGCACCTCTGCTATGAGGACAGGCTGAGAGAGTTGGGGCTCTTCAGCCTGGAGAGGAGAAGGCTTCGAGGAGACCTTATAGTGGCCTTCCAGTATTTGAAGGGAGCCTACAGGAAAGCTGGGGAGGGACTATTTACACGGTCTAGTAATGTTAGGACGAGGGGGAATGGGTTTAAGCTGGAAGAGGGGAGATTTAGACTGGATGTTAGGAGGAAGTTCTTTACAGTGAGGGTGGTAAGGCACTGGAACGGGTTGCCCAGGGAGGTTGTGGATGCTTCCTCCCTGGAGGTGTTTAAGGCCAGGCTGGATGAGGCCTTGAGCAAGCTGCTCTAGTGGGAGGTGTCCCTGCCTATGGCAGGGGGTTGGAGCTGGATGATCCTTGAGGTCCCTTCCAACCTAAACCATTCTATGATTCTATGATTCTATGATAAAAAAAATAAAGCAAATGAATGTTAGAAATCTGCCACACATGCTGCCATTGTAGAATTGGCTTCTGAAGCATTTTTCACAGAAAGATCCTTGCAGGAATGTAGTCAGGATGCTGAGCATGATTCACTCAGCTTAGCTACTATATTCAGGATCAAACTGATTGCCATATCTGAGGTAAAGAAAGAATCCAAGTCTTCCACATTCATAATCACTGGGATAATAAATGCCATTTCCTTCCTTGGCAGCGTGATGAGACTAGTCTTGAGGATTTTGTTTGTTGATTTCATTGCCTTCACAGCTGAAGCCATTCAACAAAATCCACATGAATTTATTACTGGATTGTTTATGCTTTCCAAAATAGGACAGAATTTTCAAGAGAAAGAAGTGTCATGTATTTACAGACTATATAGGTGTCTAAAGCTGAAAAACAGGCTGCTCATCACTTTTCTAGTTCTAAATTGTATTGGGCAGTGACAATTTTTGGGATTCCTTTCTGAGAGAAATCTTATATGTATGAGAAAAATCGGGGTTGTTAATACACAGGCACTTCAGAACAGACTGAGCCTTTGAAAGTTTTCAGGGCAGATATAGGAAGTCTGTTGCCCTTTCCACTCTAAAAATTGGAAGAAATGGCATAATTTCTTTAAATTTCATAGGTGTCATTTGTCTGAGATAAACGTAGGATCCAGGGATGTGAGCTATTTAATCTGATGGTTATGGGATAACTGCTGTGTGATGGTTGGAGAGTTACCTGCCCCCTCGCAATGAAATCACTCAGACTAGACTCAGCCATCTGGAAGTTAAGGATTGAAGCTATATTTACAGCTTAGCACAATTTGCAAGCATATATATACACAAACATATACAGTTACATACAAATTAAAAGTAATACAGAAACACAATACCCCTCCCAGAAACATCAGAGTCCCCAGGAGGCTCCCAACCCAAACTTCCTCCGCCCCCTCCCTCACCCCCTTTCCTCCCTTCAGAAATAACTAAATCAACACACATACATCTCATGTGATAAATCTGAAGATCTGAAGTGAGGTGTCAGAAGACAACAAGAAGGTTAGAGGAAAAAGGTTTAGGTTGGATTAAAGAATTAAGGCAGAGGCAATCATAGAGACCAGACCACCAGAGAGAAGGAGCAGAACTAAGAACCAAGCAATGTGTAAGAAGTGTCTTATCTGTATTTTGACTAGTTGTGTTTCTCAGCAGAAGAATGAGGGATATAGGGTACTGTTAGTTTTTTTCTTCTCACAGCTAAGGATTTAATTTCTCTCAGTAAAATACTCCAATTTAGAATAGAATAGAATCAACCAGGTTGGAAGAGCCATCCAAGATCATTCCGACCAACCTATCGCCCAGCCCTATCCAGTCAACTAGACCATAGCACTAAGTGCCTCATCCAGTCTTTAGCCTCAACCAGCACACTTCTGTTTTAATTAAAGGAGCTGACAAACTAACTTCACTGTAGTATGATTTGGGACATAACAGCATCACATACTCATTTTAATGATATTATCCAAAATAAGGTTTATTACTTTGTTTTGTGATAAGAGCAATCAGCCATATTTCTGCTGACAACACAATAAATCTAAATGTTGAGACAACAGAAATTTGTGCAGAGGTAAAATTTAGCTAAGAGAGTTTTAAGGTGCCAAGCTCTCAAAGACAAAAATGCAAGAGCAACAGAGATGGTCTTCTTTTATCCTTGAGTTTAAAAGTGGGATATTCAGGGAACCACATCATCTCATAAGAATATAAAGTCTGAAGTTCTATTTGTAACAATTACCTCGGTATTAAAAAAAAAGAATAATTTTGGAAGCTGTCACTCTTTTTCTACTTTTATGCTGCTTTCTGATGAAGAAAGGCTAGGGAAAAAACTCATAGTCAAATGTGCAGAAAATAACTAGATTTCTTTATTTAGTGATAATTATTTGCACAGAAGATATTTTTCAGTGAGTATTTTTTTGCTTGCTTATTTAAGGAACGTTTAAATAACACAGCTTGCACAGCAGAGGATTTTTTTTTCCTCTCTAAATGCATTCATGACTTTTGAGTATCACTGAGAATGAGAATCAATGGAAATATCACAGTGACAAGAAACAGTTCCACCCAGAAACATTACCTCTGTGCCACACAAAATATCTAAGATAAATCAGTAAACTGAATGCTCTAGTGGGAGGTGTCCCTGCCTATGGCGGGGAGTTGGAGCTGGATGATCCTTGAGGTCCCTTCCAACCTACACCATTCTATGATTCTATGATTCTATGTCTTTCACCAAACAATAGCAGGAGGGAATTTAGCATAGAACCTGGATCAGAAAACTTCCTTAAATAGTCTTTTCCTAGCTCTGTATATTTATCCAAGTCAAAGGCAAGAAAGCACTAATAGTTGTGGCCAAGTGGTACTACTGGTTATTCAATTGTAAGGACAAAGACAATTTAATAAAATAAAATAAAATAAAATAAAATAAAATAAAATCCTGCAAATTAAACTAGATCAAAGAAGCCTGGCAATAGCTGTCCTGGATCTATGGCTAGCATTAATTAATATGTCTGTTCCGATTTACAGAAGCTGAAACTGGCTGATATAAAATTAGTTTATGAGTCAAGCCTGAGAGTGACCTACCATATTGGTTTCTGAATGATCAAGGCAAGGGCATGGTTGGGTATTATGAAACATCTTGTTCAGCCAGGAAAATTCCTATTCAGCCCATGGATCTGGACCAGGGAACCTCACAGGTTGGATATGTTATCTCTCTCTTTGGAAATAAAGAATTCCCAGAAGACTGCTGGTTTTGGACAAGTATAATAGATATGACTAATGTCTGCCTTCTTTTATGTGCAATACTTCAGAAGAATATTCTCTTAGTAAGTTTTCTCTAGTTTGTTGCAGATTATGTCACTCCCTAACTTAATTTTGAGGTTTTGTTGCTTTTGCTCTTTTTTTTGTTTTGTAATCTTAACCTCAAAGTGTATTGTTACACAAACTAGAATCATGACATTAAGGTTGCTCATCCATTTAAAAACATTAGCCTAATAGTCTTTACCACAAATGAGACATCTCACTCTGAAGTCTGTCTATACAATCTTAGAACACTGTATATGACAATTGACTTATTTATTAATTTTTTCCCCCCCACTTCAGTAAGAATTCAGGTGGATTCATGAACTAATCCACTCAAAATCAATTGCAACATCTGAAGCATAAGACAATATATAATAAAAATGAGAATAGAGGGAAATATTTAAATATGCATATGTTTTACTCAAACCACATTTTTACAGTGGATATACTTATAAATTATGATTCACTTTTTGATTATTTGGTGTGTTATTTAGAGGAGGCACAGACCAGATTAAAGGATCTATTTAAAGCATCATATCAAAGATAATTTCATGCTCTTGGACAAGACTGGAAAAATATTTATTGTCTTTTGGGTTATCACTAGCAAAATAAAAGAGTTGCAGCGTACAATAACATGAGACAGAAGCACAGGAGTCAGAGTAGCAGATTTCTAAGGGATTAAAGGTTTTCATCATCTATGTATAATGAAAGTAATTCATTAAAAAGAGTTACTGAAGAACAAAAGGAGGGGAAAAAGTGCCAATTCTTTTGAAATGCATTTTCCCTCATCTCCTATTTGTAAACCTGTACAATAAATAGGAAAGCTAAGCAAAGAAAAACATTAGTATGTGCACTTATAANTACCTCGGTATTAAAAAAAAAGAATAATTTTGGAAGCTGTCACTCTTTTTCTACTTTTATGCTGCTTTCTGATGAAGAAAGGCTAGGGAAAAAACTCATAGTCAAATGTGCAGAAAATAACTAGATTTCTTTATTTAGTGATAATTATTTGCACAGAAGATATTTTTCAGTGAGTATTTTTTTGCTTGCTTATTTAAGGAACGTTTAAATAACACAGCTTGCACAGCAGAGGATTTTTTTTTCCTCTCTAAATGCATTCATGACTTTTGAGTATCACTGAGAATGAGAATCAATGGAAATATCACAGTGACAAGAAACAGTTCCACCCAGAAACATTACCTCTGTGCCACACAAAATATCTAAGATAAATCAGTAAACTGAATGCTCTAGTGGGAGGTGTCCCTGCCTATGGCGGGGAGTTGGAGCTGGATGATCCTTGAGGTCCCTTCCAACCTACACCATTCTATGATTCTATGATTCTATGTCTTTCACCAAACAATAGCAGGAGGGAATTTAGCATAGAACCTGGATCAGAAAACTTCCTTAAATAGTCTTTTCCTAGCTCTGTATATTTATCCAAGTCAAAGGCAAGAAAGCACTAATAGTTGTGGCCAAGTGGTACTACTGGTTATTCAATTGTAAGGACAAAGACAATTTAATAAAATAAAATAAAATAAAATAAAATAAAATAAAATAAAATAAAATAAAATCCTGCAAATTAAACTAGATCAAAGAAGCCTGGCAATAGCTGTCCTGGATCTATGGCTAGCATTAATTAATATGTCTGTTCCTATTTACAGAAGCTGAAACTGGCTGATATAAAATTAGTTTATGAGTCAAGCCTGAGAGTGACCTACCATATTGGTTTCTGAATGATCAAGGCAAGGGCATGGTTGGGTATTATGAAACATCTTGTTCAGCCAGGAAAATTCCTATTCAGCCCATGGATCTGGACCAGGGAACCTCACAGGTTGGATATGTTATCTCTCTCTTTGGAAATAAAGAATTCCCAGAAGACTGCTGGTTTTGGACAAGTATAATAGATATGACTAATGTCTGCCTTCTTTTATGTGCAATACTTCAGAAGAATATTCTCTTAGTAAGTTTTCTCTAGTTTGTTGCAGATTATGTCACTCCCTAACTTAATTTTGAGGTTTTGTTGCTTTTGCTCTTTTTTTTGTTTTGTAATCTTAACCTCAAAGTGTATTGTTACACAAACTAGAATCATGACATTAAGGTTGCTCATCCATTTAAAAACATTAGCCTAATAGTCTTTACCACAAATGAGACATCTCACTCTGAAGTCTGTCTATACAATCTTAGAACACTGTATATGACAATTGACTTATTTATTAATTTTTTCCCCCCCACTTCAGTAAGAATTCAGGTGGATTCATGAACTAATCCACTCAAAATCAATTGCAACATCTGAAGCATAAGACAATATATAATAAAAATGAGAATAGAGGGAAATATTTAAATATGCATATGTTTTACTCAAACCACATTTTTACAGTGGATATACTTATAAATTATGATTCACTTTTTGATTATTTGGTGTGTTATTTAGAGGAGGCACAGACCAGATTAAAGGATCTATTTAAAGCATCATATCAAAGATAATTTCATGCTCTTGGACAAGACTGGAAAAATATTTATTGTCTTTTGGGTTATCACTAGCAAAATAAAAGAGTTGCAGCGTACAATAACATGAGACAGAAGCACAGGAGTCAGAGTAGCAGATTTCTAAGGGATTAAAGGTTTTCATCATCTATGTATAATGAAAGTAATTCATTAAAAAGAGTTACTGAAGAACAAAAGGAGGGGAAAAAGTGCCAATTCTTTTGAAATGCATTTTCCCTCATCTCCTATTTGTAAACCTGTACAATAAATAGGAAAGCTAAGCAAAGAAAAACATTAGTATGTGCACTTATAAAAAAGAAAAGAAGTGCAAAAAAAAATGTCTGGCCAGCTGGTAAAAGAAGTAGAATTAATGTGCCTGTGCGTATCAGATTTGCAAGAATGCAAATATTGCAGCTTTTGGTCAGCTAGTTTAAAGAATAATTTCAAAGCAGTAACTTTTTTTTTCCTTAAGGAAATAGACAGGTCATAAGTATGCAAACAGGGCTGACTCTGCCATAAAAGCAGAGGATGTTGCCAAGTAGAGCAGCAAAATATTGAGTGCAGCAAAATTAATTGTGAGCATGCTTTGTGTACCTATAGGCCTTTTCACCTTTATCTTAAACTTCATGTCTTTTGGACTTCCATGCAACTGGTCAACTAGTAGATCCAATGAATTTATTTTAACTGATGTTTTAAAACTACAGAGATATATCTAAAAAACCTTAGTATTATAAAATATATTATGAGAAATGTAAATTTGATTTGAAATACATCCTTACCTGACACAACAAACTTTTCTTCCACTAGTTTTGTTTCTTAAAATAAGACTGTTAAGTACAAAATTTTCATTCTTCTTCTTTGAAATAAGACCATAGAAGAATTGCAGACCGGATGAAATGGAATCAAAATATATATTTTAAACACACAACAAACAAAGCAGATGATTTAGAGGCCTGTCTTCTAACTTCCAAAAGGACTCAAGCCATCAGTGCTTTGATTGACAATAGGTTGCCTAAATCCAAGTGCCTCAGTTTTTACCTACTATTTGCTGCTTAGTATTATGAGTTTATTCTGCAATTTTTATTTCTAATTAATTCTAATTTTAATTACCCTGAATAATTCAATTTCCTCAATAAACATTCTTACACAGAACTTTGAGTAGGAATCAGTGTAGGAGACACTGTCAGAAATAGAAAGAAAGAAATGCAGAAGGAAGGAATGTAGATGGAAGGAAGGAAGGGAGGAAGGAAGGAAGGAAGGGAGGAAGGAAGGGAGGGAGGAAGGAAGGAAGGAAGGAAGGAAGGAAGGGAGGGAGGGAGGGAGGGAGGGAGGGAGGGAGGGATGGAGGAAGGAAGGAAGGAAGGAAGGAAGGAAGGAAGGAAAGAAGGAAGGAAGGAAGGAAAGAATGGAATTATTTTGTGTAGAAGGAGTAATTTCAGGTATGAGGTAAGAAACAGAAAACGGCATCTAGAAGCAAACATCCCCATCTGCCAGGCAGAAATGATGAGAGGGCTGGAGAATGACAGGAGCTTTAGATCTATGGTTAAAAAATTCCGGTGTTTCCAGTTGTTACTGTAAGGTTTAAGTCGGTAGTGACATATGATTTTGGCACATTGTCATTTTTACTTTCATTTTAGTTAAGATTTAACAGGGATGTTTCATCAGTGCTGTAAGGGGCTATGTTTATTAAAGGAACTTCAAGAGCACATTGTAGTGCTGCTGCATAATATAATTTACACATATTTTACAGTTTACATTCATCTGTGTCATCTGGGGTTGCTATAAAACACAGGTTCTGGGATTTGGACAGTTTGCCACTGTGCAGCTATGATATAACAGTCATGATATACCAACAGTAATTTTCTTATTAATTGTGCTAAGGAAATTTGTACTGACTTAAATAGCAACTTCATCTGCTCTAGAATGTAATCACCTTTCCAGGCTATGTAGTTAAATGCATATTATATTCCAAATTTTACATGTAACTACAATAAACAAATGTGTTTACAGTGGATGTGTAATCAAGGATTTTTTTTAACTGCTAGCCTTCTTTTATAAGTTGTAAACCACAGAATACATAAAAGAGAATATTTGGAGTTTTGTTCCTGGCTCTGAGGAATTTGTGGCAGGAGTTCTGTAGCTGAAAACCAAGCAGTGAGAAAACTGAAGGGGTTTCTCTACTGCAGAAGTGGCACTTATCATTTAGGAACTGACTGTCCCAGGCTTTTATAGTTTGATGTTCCAGATGAAACTGTCAGAGACAAATGGCAATATTCTTGTGATACCATTTACCTCAATATTTCGAATACATCTGAACTTACAGTATTGTGACTGGTCTTCTGACTGACCTTACAACAATATGTAAACACAGGTCAGTTTATTGCACAAATATGAAGAAAAATCAAGTGGTAGAAGGGCTGCCTGGAAAGCTCCTGAAGATCAGATTGAGTAATCGGTTTATAAACTACAATTGGTCAGGCCACACCTTGAGTACAGTGCCCAGTTCTGGGCTCCTCAATTCAAGAGAGATATTGAGATAATGGAACATGTCGAGAGAAGGGCAACGAAGGTGGTGAGGGGCCTGGAACACAAACCCTGTGAGGAAATGCTGAGGGAGCTGGGGTTGTTTAGCCTGGAGAAGAGGAGGCTCAGGGGAGAGCTCATTGCTGTCTACAACTACCTGAAGGGAGGCTGTATCCAGGTGGGGGTTGGTCTCTTCTGCCAGGCAACCAGCAACAGAGTAAGAGGACACAGCCTCAAGTTGTGCCAGGGGAGGTCTAGGCTGGATGTTAGGAGGAAGTTCTTCACAGAGAGAGTGATTGGCATCGGAATGGACTGCCCAGGGAGGTGGAGGAGTTGCCATCCCTGGAGGTGTTCAAGAAAAGACTGGGTGAGGCACTTAGTGCCATGGTCTAGTTGATTGGATAGGGCTGGACTATAGGTTGGACTGGATGATCTTGGAGATCTCTTCCAACCTGGTTGATTCTATAATTCTATGATTTTATTGGCCAGTGAGACTTGTTTATCTCAGGAATATTCACTGGACTTAATAAGTACAGGCATTTAGGCTTTCAGTTACTTCCCATATTAGCAGATGCCAGACAGCAGAACAGTCCAGATGATCTGTAGGTGAATAAATAATATCATTTTATTAGAATACTTCATATAATTTTCTAATTCAATGATTACATGGATTGCAAAAATGTGTAGTTTAGTGTAATTGAGAGATTGGTAGGATTATCTGTCAATCAGGATTGAAAAGACAGTATTTAACAATACTCATTAATGAGCTTGGGATGCAAAAAATATTTTCAAAATCATAGAATCATAGAATGGTTTAGGTTGGAAGGGACCTCAAGGATCATCCAGCTCCAACCCCCTGCCATAGGCAGGGACACCTCCCACTAGAGCAGCTTGCTCAAGGCCTCATCCAGCCTGGCCTTAAACACCTCCAGGGAGGAAGCATCCACAACCTCCCTGGGCAACCCGTTCCAGTGCCTTACCACCC
>WAAF01010201.1:0-42980 GCA_013400475.1 Tricholaema leucomelas | reverse complement strand
GTTGCCCTCCCCCTGTCTATTGCAGCTGTGACTACATCATAAAAAGCCACCAAATTTGTCAGGCATGATTTGCCCTTAGTGAAGCCATTGCTGGTTGCCGCCAGTCACCTCTGCCTGGTTTTCCATTTGCTTTTGCAGAGCCTTCAGGAGGATCTGCTCCATGATCTTTCCAGGCACAGAAGTGAGACTGACTGGTCTATAGTTTCCAGATACCTGTTAGTTGGTGATTACTAGTCAAGAATGTGTCATGAGTAAGAAAGTAAGGAAGATGTTGGTGTGATCATCTTAAGCCGAGGTAACACTGAGAGGCAAAAAACCTAATATCATTCTCCATATCCTTCTCAAAGGAGCAAGTCTGAGCTGCCCTCTATGTAAATTGTTTCACACTTAACAATCACTCTAAATGGCCCCTCTCTAAACTATGTCCTCAAGTTTCTCCACTTCTCTCTCTGTCTAATAGAGGTAACCACTTCAGTAAAGCTGTTTAAATTCCCCCAATGAAAACTAATGTGCGTTATGAACGTTTTGGTGGAATCCAATTGTGTCCCATTTAATGTTCCTTCTGTCTGTTCTTACCAGTAAAATGGAAAGATAAGGGAAGAGAACTCCTTAATCACAACTTCCAATACGTTTGTTTTGAATTTTACTATTATGTTACATAATTTTTAATAACTTTTGTTCCTCTTTTTCCTCTCTACTTCCTTGTCTTTATCTACAACACCTCAAGAATAAAATTCTCATGCATGCCTAATTTGGAAGTGCCATCTACAAAAGACTGGCTCAAGCACAGCAGAAATTCATACACTTTCTTACTTTACTCCTCAATGGAAAAAAGAAACAGGAACTGATGGGCAATTCACACCAGGTTTACTATTTCCAAAATGTCTTCCCCTTTTTTAACCATCTGTAGAAATAATAATGTCTCTCTAGGAAGATCTGCTAGGTTTTAAAATTTCTTTCAAATCACCTTGCTGTGGAAAAAAAAAAAATAAAGCGGAAAAAAAAAAGATGAGATTACAAAGAGAAGCTCCACACAGGAATCCTTTGGTGCTTCCACTGCTCTTGTAATGCCAGAGCAGATTCATCTCAGGAATTGCTCTAATCTGTCCCTTTTGTACATACATAACATTAAAAATATGTTGTTCTTTCTAAAGGATTTTTCTTTCAGTACTTTTTCTCATTATTGTATCATCCATTCATTCACAATAGGTTATCTTATTCATGTACTGGATTAAAGTGTGCAGTGAGAGAATTCTTATGTAGAAATAAAATACTAGTTTTTAACTGCACTTGAGAGCCTTCAGATACAATAAGTCCTCCACTGAATAAATGAATTCAGGATGAATTCATCTTACCATAGTTTGCCCATTTTTCTTAATGACCATAAATAGATATATCTACATATACACACACACACACACAAAGAGGGAGAGAGAAGAAAACACAAAATATAATATGATCTGATTACATGCAAATCATGAAGAGAGACCTAATTAATTGTCTTTCACACAATTAATTAATATACCAACCCCCAACTTCTCCTCTTTGCAGTTAAGAAGAAAAATCACTAAAACAAAATGACTCACCTCACCTCATCTTTAAACAGAAACATTTTAAAAGTACATAAAGTATGTTAAAAAAAAATACTTACACTGAAACCTCACAACCTACCAACATGCTAACGTTTTTCTCAGCTTTGCATAGATACATTCCATATAAACCTCTGAAGCATTATGTTTTGACATTTTTCTTAGCCAAACAGCTAGAAACACAATTTGTATCTGCTTTTGGCAAGAAATGAATAAATATTGTTTCTGCTAATGCATCACAGCACCAGAACTCGACCTTCCCTGACAAATCCTCTTCCAGCAATATTTTATACTGACCTCCAGTTCTCCCTTTCTTTGGCCTCCCCAAAATCCTTAGATACTTTAAATCGCTACATGCCTACCTCATAACCTTAACAATAGAAATGTGTTGGCCTTACCTTCTCCCCTGCCCATCAACACAGGAGAGAGAGAAGGAACCTCTGCATATGTACACAGAAAGCTATTGAATCAAACCTTTTTCCAGATCCTGAATGTTTATAACCACACACATCCACACAAACCTCTGAACTCTCTATTTCAGCAAGAGCTCCTTCCCTATATGTGCTCATTTGCCTTTTTGGTAGGGCTGGCTCAGAGAGTCCCCATTTCACTAGATTCCCTCATCCATATCACAGTCTTTCCCAGCCTACCTGTCCCAATCTAGACAACCGGGTTCTTCACACTGTCTCAAAGACTCAGCCTAGATAACCACCCTGCCATGCCACTCTTTCACAGCCTTGCTTTGCATGCTTTGCAGAGGTAAGGGAAAGTACGAGGAAGTGGTAGACCTGTCCCCAGCGTTTTGCATGCATGCAGCAGTCCTCATTAACCGGTACCTTTGGTCCCTTTGCCTCTGTCCCTGACAGGCTTCAAAAAAATTAGTTCAAGACTGCTAGAAAAGTTGAAATTTTTGGAGATCCCCTTTCCTGCTTCCCTACTCACTTCTCTGTGACTATCAGAAAGTTTTCATCCAGTCTAATAGTATACCCTTCAAATCAAAGCAAGTTGACCCAAATATTGCATCTGCAGATGTTGTAAATCCACATTTTATTATGTCAGTAGATATCTTTTATGTTAACTTCTGTGTTAGTGAAGATTAAGTTTGAACTCTCTCTACCAAAGACAATTCATTTGTGCTTTTGAACATTTTGATTTCTAAATTCTTGCTGTGTAGCCTATATCTAATTCCTCTGTAGACATGCACGTTGTAATTCTACCACCCAGCTTTGATTGCAGTTTTTCTTATCATTTGCCAAGTACAGCTCTGATTTCTGCTTACAGCCTTACTTGGTCAGGATATTCAAGCTTGTTATTTCCATTTCAAAGCACCTTCAGCAAAGTAACAGCAGCAGCAGTAATTCATCTCTTCACAGGATGCCATCTCTGTCTGTAATGACAGTTTCATCAATGTCCAGGACAGAACATCTATAACCCTGATCAGTGTTTTTCTTTCTTTCTTTCTTCCTTAACTTTCTCCTGGTCTTGAAATGTACTTCCCATCTGAATTTATATTAAAGAGATTACTTTATTCTAATTCTAGTTCTGCTTTCAATCCTACTGTAATGTTTGATACAGTATGATTTTTGTTCGTTGTTCTTGGTTTTTTGTTAAATGACCAAACTAATGTTAATGATTTCAGAATAACTTTTCCCTAGAAATGGTGTGGACACTGACTCTGAAGCTGATAATAGCACTAACCAGATATGAACTGAAATTTTGAGGTCACTAATTATAATTTTATTTTTTCTTTTAAGTAGCTTGATGGATTTCCTTGTAATTCATTTTATTGACATTATCATATCGTGTTGGTATTATGATGTTGTGTTCATGCTATGTTGTGATTGTACACCTTAACCACTAGAGCCTTTATGCATTTATATTTACACATAATATTTCTAATTTAATTCTAGAGGGTCTGCATAATATGCACATACTCCTGATTGTTAGTTTAAATGCTATCATCACTATTGAAATCTACTTATTTGGGAGAAAAGTTTGCATTCACTGGTTCTGTGTTTGCAAAAGTGATGTAACAGTTGGAAGAATTTTAAAAGTAATCTGCTGAATAGTAATAACTAAAATTAAAAGTACAATTACTATGAACATATCCTACTATATAATGAATACAGTAGTAAAAAATAGATCAGCGAATTCTCTTTTATATTCTAAATTAATACTACAAGAAAGATTCTTCCTCAGGTTCTTAAGTTTAGTGATATAAACACATCAACAACAATACCATTAGAGTGTCAAGGGTTAATTCTATGCTTATTCTCTTTGCTGAAACAAAAATTGTCTCCAGATCTTTGTTGTAGAGAGGGGCATTGTAAAAGATTAGAAGGGATAGATATTGTGTTTCCTAAATTTGTAAGGATTTACAAAGTGAAAACTGAAACAGTAAGGAAACAAGCTGTAAAATAAGAAGGTCTCAGACTTATGAAAACTCAAAATATGTTCACACAAATTTGTTCATGGCAAGTATTTGAAGCTAAAACTCCTATTTACAAGCCATTTTCCTCATCAAATTGTCAGGCCTCCATTTGCAGATGTCACTTTGTAAGAATACCAAAATGCAGAACTCTTACAGGGTAATTAATCAATCAACACTTTTCAATGCAATTGGTCACTGCAATATGACATAGAATCATAAAATGCATTGGAATGGAAGGGATTTTTATTAATATATATGTATGATTTAAGTAGTTGAATTACTGTCAGGTCAATACATGCCGTCTACTATTTTTCGAAGTGTTCATAAATCTCAAAGATGAACATAGAAAAATATTACTGTGTAGCAGAAATATTATGATAACCGAGAAACACTTTGTCAAAATCAAAAATGAGAAGCATAATACAATGTGATTTTTCAGGCTTTAAAACCAGTCTGCATCAGTTATAATTATTCATTGCCATTGATTCAAGTTCCAAATAAAAACAACCATTAAGGTTGTCCCAGTCATTGCTGAAGAGAATAAAATAGCTAAGAATCAATGTGTGAGGTAGTTTAACATGATCAGTGTAGAAGACACTAATAAAATGTCAGCATTTGCCAAGTTTTCACAGTTGCCATAGATACTTTAGCCATTTACCATTCCAAATAATATTTTTTTTAAGTCTTGTAATTGTTAGCAAATATTTACTTAATTATGACTCTGGACTGTCCCAGTCTGGGCAAGTCCTGGGTATGGGAGGTTCGGATTCTCGGGCACAGAATTAAGGCACAGTGTCAAACACATAGGCTAGTTTTATCGCACACACACAAGGATAGGGAGGGATGAGGAGAGGGAAAGACAAAGAGGGACAGGGGAGGAAAGAGAAAGAAAAGAAACACCCTCACACAGAGAGAAGAAAGGTCACTCTGGAGTCATTCAGTGTTCCAAAAGTCCATTTGAAGAGAGTGGGTGGGGAGAGCTCCACCCGCAGGTTGGAGCTTCTCTTCTTTTCCCTGGCTGCCTCATTGAATATGCATGTTCTTCTGAGAATCACTTAGCATTTTCCAGGAGTTATTTGCTTAGCCAGGCCCACTGTCCAGTTGTATTGGGCATGCTCCATGTAGTAGGGGGTTTCTAGAGTTGAGCCCCCCTTGTCTGGCCAGTTTCTTGGAAATGATCACTGCTGTTGATAAATCAGGAGCTGCTAGACTATGGTTGGCTCAGAATCAACATCACCTCTCACAACGGGAAGCCTTCACCTTCTATGTGTGCTAGGTAACAGGAGCTCAGTTTCAGGTGTGGTGGTCCAGAATGGTGGTCTTTCAGTCCATGCAGGCTGAGCAGTCAGGCAGGTGGTCCCATGTTAGTATGCACAAGCTCACTCTGTATTCCTTGGCTGTTTTCTTGTCCAGTTGTTGCATACTGGGGAGCTCCTGGGAGTCTGAGCTCATGCAAGAGGGGATCTTTGGGACAGTGAGTACAGTCAGGATGCTCACTTAGCACTTCTCAGAAACATAGCTCAAAAGAAGTTTTTTTCTGAGATGTTGGGACATATAGTTTATCTCAGTCTCTGACATGGACAAAACCTTGCCCCTCTGAAATTCAATAGAAATTATTTCTGTTAAGTTCAGTGAGACCAGATTTTCCTTCCATGTGACATTTTACATAACAAAACAAATTACTTCAGACCACAAATTCCAAAACCTGAGCTGCATAGTGTGTGTGTATGTGTATGATGAAGAAAACACATAATGGATTACATAGAAAAATGTTGACTAAAAAATTTAACAGTTTCCATGTAGCGTAACTAAAAGGGAAGATCAGTAAATTGTGGATAATGTGAATTCACCATTAAACAACCTCCTGGCAAATAACTAAGAAATGCATTTTACCATTCTAAAACCAAAAGAAATATTACTAGGACCACGTATGGAAATTGGAAAGGTAGCGCCATCATTTTGTGGAATTGTATCTCTTGATCAAAATGCTATTCACACCTATGTTCTTCTTCTGTAGATAAAATAATAATTCACACTGACATAAATGATATAGTCTGAACAAAGACCTGTAATGAAGAACCTCACAGGAAAAAAAACACAAACCAAACAAACCAAAAAACAACCACCAACAAATATACACCAAAAAACCCAAAACAAAAAAAAATCCCTAAATATTTACCCACTCCCCTCACCCCCCTCCCTCACCCCAAAAAAAATAAATCCAACCAGCATTAGTTCCACACAATTCTCTCTTAAAGTTGGGGACTTGCATTACTTATTTGGCAGCAAAGCTGTAACAGATGCCATCTGTAAGGTCTTGAACCTCAAATTTTGGAATTTATGCTTTTCCAAAACAATAAAACATTTGGTTTGTCACTACTGTTTCATAGAGAAATTCTTTTCAGCCAGTTTTTCAAGCAATAAGCTAGGTATTCTTTTTTTATTCTGACATCCACTATCTTCATGTAAATCCTCTGTAGTCTGTTCTTAAACAGTTCTGTGATGTAAATTTGAATACACTTCAAGTTTGTATGGATGTTTTTGTTCTCAGGAACAATATTGAAATTCATGCTGGAGCTTCATATTGCATTACATATTAACGGTTTGAAAGGCCTCAACTCTCCTATGAGCTCTTTGTTTTAAAGTGTATATTTTATGAACCTGCAATCTAGTGTGTTTCCTACTTTATGTGAACCTTGGAAATATTCCACAGCACAAACTGAGACTGCAGTTTTACCATCTGGGCTTGACTTGTTCAGAAGTACAGGTAAAATTAAACTGTTAAGAATATTAGAGAAAAGCTCAGAGGCTAACCTGTGCCAAGAAACAGAGGTTCATCAAAGAACTCATCAGCTGATGCTTCCGCTTTCTTACCCATTTCATCCCTCTGTACCTTCAAGATCTAGTCTCCAATTCATTCAGAAGCAGGAATATACACAAAATTAAAATGCTCCTTTCATAACTAGTTAGCTGTATTGAAGAGAGGTATCAAGTGTGTGGTCAGCTCTTATTCTGAAGTCCTTATTAAATTATTTCTATGGGAGCTTAAAGTGCTTATTACCCAATTCTTAATATGCCTATGTACAACTCAGTTTATGGTTCCATAACTCAAAAGAAACCCTATTAGATATCTGTAAACCTGGCATTCAGGTTTTATCCTGTAAATGCTGTACTCTAAGCACAAAGTTATCTGTCATGAGTCCCAAAGAATAGTCAGATTCCTCTAATTATGTTTAACTGGAACAGCTCAGCAAGCAGATGGTGGATCCTTACTGAGTCAGTAATGAAACACTCATTGACCTCAGTGGTGCAAGTAATGTACTAAAATAACTTTAAAAATCTATACATCCCTTGTAAGATTCTGCATCTTATGCAGAAAATGCTTTCAGTTTTGTAACATATTTTAAGGCTCACAGATGCTCAATACTGACTACAGAACTAAACTGTATTCTGATAGCCAAGAGGTTTCCATAAAATGCATTCCAAAGTACCACACAGCTTGTGAAGCTTATCTGTATCTGTAATTTTCAGAAGAGGTGATGAATGTTTTCAATACAGAAGAATAATGCTTTTTACCCTGCGTAGTAGGTCACTCTTAAATACTTCTTAGTCTGCATCTAAGTGAAGTACATTTCCCTAAAGTGACAAATTACATACTTTCTCTCATGCCTTCTGCAACTACTGTTACTACAGTGCTTTAATTTTCACTTTCAAAAAATTCCTTGAAGTGAAAAGTATCTACCAGGTATCTTGCAAGACAGGCGTAATATCAGAATTCACTCTCATGGGAATAGCTCCAGTAGAGATATCATAGTAGCCAAAGTCTTGGCAGAAAGTGTAGCTTTTTGAGTAATATTAAGAAAACCACTGCTACTCATAGTTTATTTGTTCCTGGCCTATTATTCATCATATGTTTCTGCTGTTTCAGCGCCTAGTCTCAAACATATTGTAAGCAGAGTTCGAGTGAATTGGATATATTTGCTTGAAGACAAGTTTTGCCAGCTCATTTTCATACTGCAGCTGGGTCAAAATGTTTTGGCTTTCAAATAAGGGGTGAAGTATCCACAGATTCTCCAAACCACATCCAACACAAAGTGACAGCTGCAAAGTTTATCTACAAAACCATGGAGCAAATGGCAATTAAACAACTACATTACAGCCATTCAGCTGGGAAGTCAATGCACCAAAACTGCTGGTACTCAAACAAAAGAGAATTATACTGGAAAGGACATTGATAACTTTGGCATGTTAAGTTTACTTGAAAGTAACAAAGATTGCAAGAGCCTTCATATTTCAACAAAGGTGGTTTTACAAATAGAAAGCACTGTCTGTTCATGGTTCTGCATATTTTTGACTACATTATTCCCTTTGTTATTCTCAATCTCTAGTATTTTTTAAAGAGCTCAGTACTAATATTTTCTGATAGAATTTCCCTGGAATACACCTCTCACTTTTAGCATCAGAATAATCAGTCTGTTTTCATCAGACTTCAGCAGATTGTGTATCTAGCAACTTTGAAAAAACAGACTACATAATTTTGAAGTACTTTCCCAGAGGACTACTCCAAGCAATTGGAAATTGTCCAAACCATTTCAGAAGCCACTTATAAATATCTGGTGCTGACTTCTAGCATTAAATTTCTAGAATCAGGGTAATAGCACAGTAGAAGCAGACAGTGAGAAGCTTAAGTGAACAACATGTTTAGCTAACTATTTTCATTAGTAGTTGGAGAAAAAAAAGATTGGGAATAAAGATCTTTAAAGTTTACCACCTAGCTATTGAACAAGAGATCCATATCACTTAACTGTGTCCACCTTAAAGATACCTATCTAGCTCCAGCTTAACATACATAGATGACATAACCCATTTATTAAATAAATATTTCCTTCTGTGTCTTGATTATCAAAGAATTTTATGCTCTGAGCATATATTAATGTAATTTTCTATGGAAGATGTCAGGGAAAATAAACCACACATGCTTGTGGGCAGATTGCTGCTTTCTCTGCTTTGATTTCCTTGTCTGTTCATGAAAGTGTCAAGGAATCTATTGAAGATTCTTACATTAAAGTTGCTAAATAAGTACAGAGGTGTATTATTATCACACAACTATTATACAATACTTAGTAAATACCATTACACTAAATTCACGTTAGTATAAATTGAACATAGCACGAACAAAACTGAGTTGCTAAGAAAGAATCACCGGATAAGGGATACTGTAAGTGTGATAATGGACAGAGCTAAAAGACAAACATCTAATAGTGTTCTGCAGGTATGTTTGTCCTCTACAAAGTGGGATGCATTTCTCTACTGACCTAAAATATCCTTTGTGATTTGCATCTGCTTCTCCTTGAGATTCACTGTGCTTTGAAAAGAACACTGTTTTCACACAATTCCAACACCTTCACAGTCATAACTTAAAACATTAAAAATTAAATAGAAGAGAAAAATGGAAGAAAATTAAAGGAATGTACTGTATATACTCCCATTTCTTAGGGGAAAATTTAGCTAAGCCTTTTCCAAAAATCACATCCTTTTCTTAAAATGAAGAACTTTTCTACGCAAAGGAGTCATTCTGCCAGAGGCAGATGTGCAATATTATACAACCTTTAGCTTCACTTGCTATGGTCAGCTGAAACTAAAAATTGCAAAAAGATAAAGTGCTCCATTAAATCCCTGTTTTATTGTGTAAGTGCCCTTATGAAACTGTATGACTATACAATAGCATTATACCAGGCTAGAATTAAGGCTTACAACAGACGTTAAACCACAGCGCTACAGTGACCAGATGTAAGGCTTATTTAAACCGGATTTTAGAGTGAAATATTTATGAACTGATTTAAATACTAATGAACAGACACTCCTACAGCTGTCACAGTAGCAGAATGATAAATGTGTTACCTAAGAATCTCTGTGTCATATAGCTGGCCATTTTTCTGTAGTCATGGACACATTTCTTAATAATACAAGCAGAGGATGGGCAATGAACTAGGCAAGCAGAAAGACAATTAAACAGTTGGAGAAGTTTCTTTCTCTTTTCCTCAGTGATCTTATTGGCTCCCTGGGTAATTTTACACTGCTTCTTGATTCCTCTCCCCCTTTTTTGCTTCTGTCAGAAACTTACAATTTCATTTGTAGAGGTGTCAGTGCTAGTTCTGGTCAAGGTTGCAGCTTCCTTATTCACACTGCATGAATGTTAGTTCACTCACGATCTCCACTGGGACTTTTTCCCTCCAAGAGGAAGCTGGCACTGGACATGAGAGCCATCCACTAATTGCTAAGGTCAACCTTGGCTACTTCTAAGGACAGTCCTCCAAACTCCCACAAAATCTTGCACCCCTTCAGCTCTCTCATAACCTTTTATAGTGTGGCCCACGCTTCTCTGTACCTATCTAGAATATCACCTTAAAATTATTTCTCTGACACACCTCAATACTGCCTTACTGATTTTTCTCTGCCTTAGTTCTTCAAGACACAGTATTTATACCTCAGGGTCATCAGCAATTCCTGGGATACACAACATTCCAAAGTCTACTTTTCATACAATTTTCAGGCAGCTACTTTACACGACAGCGTTAGGAAATGAGACAGCCTGCCAGAGATTTTTTTCCTCAGATGCAATGCACAAAGACAATATTGACATAGGAGTAGACCAGCAAGAACAACAGAAAGCTTAGTACAACAGATCCAGTAGCTCTACTGTAAATTTCGTCTTTGATTATGTTGCACTGTGGAAGAAATAGGTCAATAATGCCAATTCTCTTCCCCTTCCTTTACTGGTTTTAATCTTACCTTTGCTACTCTAAGGAAATACAGTTTTTTCTCAGCTGCAAATGTACATAGATACATAAAATGTAATAAAAAGGATGATCTGCATTGAGAGAAAAAATACAATTAAATGTATACTTTTATTGTGCTACTACTTTTTTAAATATTTCCTAGCTTTTAATTAGAGATCACAATTCCTGGATTGTGAAAATAATGGTTTGTTGTTTCAAAGTAATGGAATGCAATTAAGAAATAAGCTAAATATTACAGCTGCTGTTAAATTTATTTTTTTCTCAATTCTACAATGCATCTTGGTAACAGAAACAAATCAATTGGTAAAAATGGTAAACAAAGTTTACAAAGTCTATGCATGATCTGTCAAAAGTATTAGCAGACTAATTTTAAAATTTTAACTCACACTTGGTGTCAATGACAATATACTTAGGATTCTGAATAATTTATTTGTCATGTCCAGATCATTTCCATCATAAAAATAGCTGCTTTATTAAATCATGAATATATAGAGTTAAGAACATCATCATGAGGATAATTCTTAGTGATAGATATACTGGATAAAGACTGTTAAGGAACTCAATTGCCTTCCAAAAGGGAAGGTAATATCCTTGCTTGAAATGTTTTTAAAATAAAAAGTATAAAAATGTTTTAATTACTGAATTTGGAATTTTGAGCAAGCTATTTTTATATTGATCATACAGAGATTTTGAAATAGATTTTCACATTGTATACAGACCGTAGGCAGACTGAGAGCACTGTGACCTTTGAGCAGAAACATTGCTAAAGTCAAAACCACCAACAGGGTGGTTTGCCTTCTGCACTCAGTTTTTAACCTTATCAAATCAGTTACTTTTATTGTTTAACAGAATAAAGCGGGTTATGATCAATACATTGCTGGTTTCAGCTTAGTTATTGATCCTTACTCATTAACATAGGTTTTCAGGTTCCTCAGGACTCTGCTAACAATCTTGAAGTAAGTTAGTCACATGTTAAAATTCTGCTAGTCTCATAGGTTACATGAGTATCCTGAGCACATACTTCATTTAGACATTGTGGAAATGCTGCATTCTGTTGTCCAGTATATGGACAATTCCTTTATACTAACATTTTGTCTTCAGCACTTTTTTATCAGTTGGTGATCACATCCTTGTGCAAAATTCAAATGTCATTATGCAAACACCTTCATGCCACTGTGTAAGAATTTGTATGTTTGCAAAATGGACATGGACTAATGTTGCTTAATATTATTTTGGCTAATCCATTTCCAGGTGTGAATGAGTATGTAAAGGGCTAAGCAGTGGAAATACAACATCAGGTTCAGAAACTCACAGACACAAAAATAGCCATTTTATAAATCTTAATTTTGCAAACCAAGTTTATTCAGTCTTTCTGATATCTGCATAGTGAGTTCTTATTAATTTCAGATAAACTTCTTTGGTCTCATGAAGTGTTCTTATAACCCATTTAATATCTAAACTGCCTGCAGACTTACCTGAGCAAGTTGGTCACCGCCTCCTCCACTGGTGGAATAAAAGTAAATGTAGTGCTGGGAAAGACATTTCTGACTATCTGTTGGTTTAGGGAGAATTGTGATGATTTCTGACTCACTGTTGTAGATGGAGACAAAGTACATTGTACCTGTCTGAAATGAGTCCAGCTGACCAACAAAGATGAAAGGAACCTAAATGGCATCACTAAGGAAATATGGAAAGAAGGAACTAGACTTTAAGAACCTGAAGGATGTAGGAGGACTGAAGGTGGGAAATAAGAGAAAAAGTAGAGGTAACTACTGAAGAACTAATTAACAGGACACTTAAGAAGCATGATAAAAATATAGAGACATACAGCTCCTGAAAGATCAAGGGACGCTTCTGTGGAATATTGTTTTTATATTGCTTTATCTGCAAATATCCCAAAGCAATTTCTAGTGCAAACTGAATAAGTGTTGTGGAAGGCCAAAATAGGCCTAAACATGTCCTGGCTTGCCCAGACATGTTTCCTTGTTCTCCGTCTCTCCTGTTGTTGGGGGAAGCAAGGGTGGGAAAGGAAAACAAAGTCCCTGATGCCTTCCAGTCTTCATGTTCCTTACGAATTTGCAAACAGGATATCCTCATGTGTTTATACACTTGTTTGTGTTTTGCCCAAATGAGGATAAGCAAGCCCTGGTTTCACCTAATATAGCCAGTTTTTGGCAAGCTGCTGTTCTGATTGGCTAGTTTGTGGCCAGAGGACATTAGTCTCAGGCTACATTGGTAAAAAGAGATGAGCAGGTAAACACAATGTGCTCTGCCTCAATGTGCTTCTGCCTCACTGCCCTTGCATCCTGTCATGCTCTGCTAAGCTGCAAACTATTCCTGCTGCATAATAAGAAGCCCTGGTACTTTGGGTTTGCATACCTCGAAACTGCCTTGTTTCAGTTTACCAGAAGATTAGCATTAAGTATCTTCACACAATAGGCTTGCTTAGCCAGTGCGACATTATGCCTATCTGCACATCTGCAAGATATCTGTGCCAAGACTGCACACCTGCAAGTCTTCTGCTGAGACTGGGAGCCCTGGAAGGGACACAGATTGTCCAAGAGGGACCAGGATCAGGTCAGAGATCATCTGCCTCTCTCCCAGCACCCTCGTTAGAGCCTGGAAAGATCTAGAAGCCTGAACATCTAAGACAACATCCACAGAACTCCCTGCAAGCATTTGTGTACTGTTGGGAAACTGTACTTAGCTCTGGGAATCTGGAGATAACTTTTGTGAGTAAATACTCAGAAGCCTCTTTGCAAAACTCTGCCTCTATATCTGATTCCAAGTGCCTTCTGCCTTAACCAGAAGGGAGCTTCTTGAGTCCCTCTAGCAGGCAAGTGGTATAATCAACCACAAGAACTTCTTTGCACTTCTAATGGTTGAATGTTTGTTGTATTATTGCTAGTTATTCCTTAGGTGTTCTAGATTCTGTTTTCCCCTGTGTAATACTTTTCATGACTGCTGCAAAGAACCTATTATTAAAACTGTGGCCGGTAGCAAGACTCCTGAATAACAAAATTAATAAATTATACTAACTTTGAAAAATCCTATCTCACACCATAATACTTGCTGTTACAACAGGGTGCATTTTGGCATGAACACCATCACAGATATTTATGTGTTGCCCTCAAGGACTATACTTCATCTTGTATATAGTGCATTCACATGCCTGTTTTAGTACCAATCTTTGAGAAGAGCTGAGTGCCATCACCCACTTTGTCCCAAAGTGAATGTCAAGTTCATGTATGTGGTTGTGGTACAACAAGAGAGACTTCAAGGATTTTTCAACAGTGGAATGGGAAAACCTGTCATCACTGAAGCAGGGTCTTCATGCTCTCAGCAAAACTGTCAGATTATCTTACACCTTTTACTGTAATCAGCTTCACGATAGTCAACAGCATGCTGAGAATAAAGCTGAATTGTAGGTACAATCCTTTCTAAGATTAGACCACAGTGGACTCATATCACCATCCAGTGGTTGACTTGCATGATCATTGCATATAGGGTAGCCAATGGTTGGCCTGTTCATTTCATTGCAGACATGGCTATTTTTAGTTATGTGAGACCTGTGTAGAATATGGACAGATACTTCAGACAACCAGAGAAATGTAGCAAGGTTTCCGTTAGCAAATCTGTGTTAGCCACTGCCTGTGAGAAGACATGAAGGGCTACATGTTAGTTGGCTCACTTTCACCTGGCTGTCACCTAAAATACTCTCAACAACTTTCACTGCTTTCCACAGAAATGTTACCCTAAGCTGGACTAAAATCATCAAACTCCACATACAGTGTCCACTACAGTGTTCATAACAGTTACAAGTTAAAGGGTCATGTAAGTCATCAGCAGCTATGAATGGACAGTTTATATAGAGCAGCCCTGTGGCTTTTTGAAAGGTATGTTCTGAAAATTTATTCAGTTCCTTATGAGCCATGCTGTCACCTAATTCTGATGCAGTGATAGACGGCTGTCAAGGCAATTCAGTGGAAATGAATCTAGTACAGGAACTGTCATATATAAGGCCATCTGCAGATACATTGTTAGTATCACCTCCCTCTCTAGATCCAAAACTATTTTCAACTATTCATGCTTATTAGTGTGAATCTCAAATCTTCTTTAGCATCATTTTTTGCATCTCTTTCTTTCCTGTTTCCATATTACTCTGTTTTTCTATCTTCCTTTTCTTTCTAAATTTATTCTGCTTCAATAACTATATGTCATAGCTTGGCCATCACAATTCATTTTGGCTGTCCTAAAAGCCTAATGTACACTGCCAGCCCTATAATCAAGTCCTACTGCCATTTAACTTATACACACACTCCCTTTCTCAAATTTTTGATGCATTTTCTTTTATGTGTGTGTTAGAATTTCAGATTTAGCAGACACTCCTTATTTAGGGATAAATAAGGATAATAAAGATAAATAAGGATAAATAAGATAAATGAAAACCCACATTCCAAAACAAAACATCAATTTGAAAACAAATGCTTTCCAGTTGGTTTACCCCTGTCATAGTAGGCCTAAATAGGCCAAAATAGGCTTATACATATACTGGCTTGCCCAGACATGTTTTTCTTCTCTCCCTCCTTCTATTTCAAGGAGAAATGATATGGAAAAGAGGACAAAGAACCTGGAGCCACAGAGTTTCTAAGGACTCTGGCTTGCAGAGACTTGTTTTGCTCCTGTGGAAAACAAGGTACACATTCGGCTTGTGCCTACCTTGAGCAAGGTCTATATTTTTCCCAAATTTGGGTAAAGCAACCCAATGGTTTCACCTAATATGGTCAATTTTGGCTAACTGCCATTCTGACTGGCTACTCTGTGTCCAAAGGCCCATTAGTCTTAGGCTGTATTGATGAAAAGAGATAAGCAAGTAACACAACGTGCTCTGACATGGTATACATGTTTACTTGCTGCCCTGCTGCCTGATGCTATTGCTGTCTATCACTGACAGTGATTCTACCATTGCCTTCTGCAGCATTATGCTTGGCTAAACTATGCTTAGGTTTCCCAAACTGCCTGGAAACTGTCTGCCTTGAGTTTACCACGAACAGGCTCTAAATGCCTCCATGTGATCGGCCTGCACAGCCAGTGTGACACTGTGCTAAGACTGCACATCACAAGACATCCTGCCTACAGCTGAAAGTCTCCTGCCAAGACAGGAAGTCCTGAAGATACACAGATCATCCAGGTGAGCCAGGACCAAGTTGGAGATAGTCTGCCTCCTTTCCCCAGAACCCTGTGAAGCCTGGGAAGAATTAGAAATCTCAGCAGCTGACAAGACCGTAACAGAATTCCCTGAAAACACTGGGGTACTGTCTGAAGCTGTAGCTAGACCTGAAAGTCGAGAGATTAATATTTGGTGAGTAAATACTTAAATCCTCTTCAAATTCACCATTGCTTTCTGCCATAAGCAGAAAGAATTTGCTTGAGTCCATCTAGTGGACAAGCAATATATTGACCTCAAGAACATTCTTTTCCAGTTCAATTAATGTTTACATATTTTTGATAGTTATTTCTAGATCTAATTATTCCTCTGTATAATGTTTCCATGGCTGTTGCAGAAGAACTGGTTATTATTAAAACTAGTGGTCAGGGATGGTGAGAGTTCTGAATATCAACATTAATAAACATTAATTTTTGAAAAATCATAGCTCACATGAATTAATTACCCCTTCCTTACAACCCCTAACTTGTACTGGTATATGGGCTTATTCTTTCCCAAGTACAGGACTCTACATTTGCCTTTGCTGACCTTCATGAGGTTCACCTTTGCGTAACTTTCCAGCCAGTCCAGGTTTTGCTGGATGGCAGCACAAACTTCTGGTGTGTCAGCCCCTCCTCCCAGATTCATATAATCAGGAAACTCATATATTAACACTTAAATAACATTAAAGGCTTTTTTTCCCCCCTTCATATTAGTGTTGGCCATCTTTTATTCCTACGTATCACTCTTTTAATGCTAACACCATTCAATTGTTGACAACTTTATTGGCTAGCACGCTCTAGTACAGGCAAATGGACCATTCTATTTTCTCTATGTTTTTGACTCCAAGTGGGATATTGGTGCTTAATCTGCAAGATGCAAGAGTTTTTTTTCCACTTAACTGATTGAGAGCTTGCTCGGTCTGGTACTCCTGTCAGATTTTCTTTGTTTAAAACTTTTCAGGGATGACACTTACTGGCTTAATGTCCTCTAGGCTCTTGCCTCTGGCTCTCCCTTTCCTTTTTTTCCTTTCTTTTTTTTTTTTTAAAGTCCATACACATTATTAGTCACTCTGACTATTAAAGGTGACTTAGTCCTATCAAAGCTTTCTTTCTAAACAATCTCACTAATTTTTTTTTCAGTTATGTCTACTTCAGTTCTAAGCATTCGGTTTCACTTTTACAGTTCTAGTCTTCTGATCCACGATTTCCAGTACCAAAAATATATTCAGTTCGAATTGCTAAGAGCACAATGTATCTTTTTTTTCTTCATTGTGCTTTTCCTCATTAGCACTTAAAATATTGCTTTTAGAGAAGTTAATCCTCAGGTTTTGTGCATTTGCAGCTCAGCCTGTTCTAATATATGTTGTTTTTTCTGCAGCCTGACTCACATTGGGAAATGTGTTCAAAGTCAAGATAATTACTGACTTTTCCTTAAAACTACTTCACTCCAGAAAGCACTTGCCTAATTATGAAATTAATTAGAGGACAAGCACAAAACAGGATCTCTCAAGTTTTCCAACCAGAGATGATACATATTGCTTTAGTTTTGAATATGCATGGAGTTAGACGTCTCTGCACAAGGCTGAGTTACTGAGGAGTGTTCTGCCCTGGGATGCATTTTCTACTTTCACATCAAGTTTTGGCAAATAAAACCAGAAAACAAACAGAAAACAAAATCCAAACACCAAAAAACACAAGCAAAACCCAAACCAACAACCAACCAAACAAAAAAACCCAAACCATGAAAGATTACTACATATTTTCAATAAAAGTATTGCAGTAAGTGACATTATTGTGACTGCAGAATTTTACATGATTTGCAGCAGCTAATGGAAAAAAATCATGTAAAACAAGCTTTGGCACTTTGAATGGACCATCTAAAATTCAGCTGACCTGTTAAGAAGCTAAGGAACTAGGCAATAAAAAGGAATACAATGTCCAGTTAAGAATGAATTCAATACAACTTAACACTCTTTTAAATTCAGTTGTGCGGAATCTCTGTGTTAGTGCTGCGGACATTTCTTAAATTGTGTTCTGTGAATGCAATATGCATAACAACAACAGAATTATCAGCTGCCAAATGGAAGTATGCAAAACCAAAATTTGTTCAAAACAAAACATAAAACTTTAATAGAGAATTCAACAGATTAGGTGCATTTCATGTAGAAGAAATAACATAAATGAGCGTCTAACCCTTATTATTTAGCCTCACCAAAAAAATCTCAAGTACTGTTTTTTGTTGTTGTTAAAACACCCAGATGAATATATGCTTGTGAGTCATTAAAAATAATTTTTACAAAAATAAAGAACTTGTGACAAATATAAACATTTTTTTGCCTTTTCTTTCTTTATGCTTTGCAAATTGGACCTGATTAAATTTAAATTTTACAGGTATTTTTTTTTAATGGAATAAAAATAGTTGTAAATCAGCAATATATTTATCATGCAAAATAGTATTTAAAGAGCTTACAAGAAGATTATATTGAATTATTAATTGAAAACAATGTTTCCTTAGAATTTGTCCCCTAAGTATGGTTACAAATTATCAATGAACACTCATGAATTTTATTAATGCACTTTATTTAAAGGTCTCTGATGTGCATAAAGATTATTTGTGGACTTTCTGCTGTGTTAGTTTATTTAAATGTTTATGATCCTGAATGCTTTTGGTTGGTTGGTTGGTTTTTTGGAGGGGTTTTTGGTGCTTTGGTCATTTATAAATGCTGATTGTTGTTGCCATTTTTTATTGTTGAATGATGTTACGGTTCAATCTGTATTTTGGATGACTCTGAATCAAACTGAATCAAAACATAAACTTAACTTCAAGGGAATTACTTACCTTCTCCAATTTTTTTATTTACTTGTTTGTTTCAAAAGTGAAAAGCAATTAGATTTTTTGGTACATTTGCCATTAACTTTTAGCTGTTGTTCGGAAGTTGAAGCATGGAATAAAGGGAAAGCACATGTATATGTCTCCTGGGTTTTTTGTTTGTTAGTTTGTTGGATGAAATTTTCTTTTCAATTTCTCTGTAAGAGCCACACAGATTTACACTACTTAGGTGGCACTACCTTTTGTAACAGTCATTCATCACATACAGCTAAATCATTGCTGCCTGCAAAGGCTCTACTTTTCTACCTTTCTCAATTCCTCTTTTTTGTCACACCACCAGCAAACAAGGAACTGGGAGTTTGCTCTATGCTAAGCAGTGAACAAACAAAAGGATTTCACATATTAAATATTCACTGAATTTATGAAACTTTTGCTTCCTGTCACTATTCTCTGTATTTCCAAAGTTCTAGAATCACTATTAGTCCTTGTAATTATTGATCCTAGCAAAGTATTTTTTTAAAGTACTTTTATCTGAGCTATTCAATTATTTACATATTTACTGGCATGGTATAGTCACGATAGAGTTTGTCTCACACAGTGCTGCAGTTTCCAGATTGATAAGAAATTTCTGATAAATGTCACATGTGACATAGGTCACATATGTAGGAATGGCATATCTTAAACCCAGTAAAAATCCAGTGTCAGAACTTCCATCTGATCTCTCAAAAGTGCCTAATACTGCCTAAAAATTTGGTATAAAAATAATTTATACCTCTTTCATGAAGTCAAGAATTCCAATAGTATATAATACACCTAGCATGAAAAGCAAAAATTATGAAAGATTATCTACTGTCTTGTTAGTTCTATTAACTCAATATAAAATTATCAACCAGAAACAGAGAGCTGTGTCTAAGTGCACTTTCCACTGCATATGCAGCCAAATCTGGAACCATCCTCAAACTCCTCCTCAAGCATATACCCTTGATTATCAAAATGCTCTTTCCTCAGGCACACACCTCTGCTCCTCAAAATCCCTCTGCCTAGTTGTCTCAGCAGGCCACAGAAATCACAGAAGTCACAGAAACATTCTGGGTGGAAAAGACCTCCAGGATCATCAAGTCCAGTTGTTATCACTACTCTACAAAGTTCATCCTTAAACCATATCCTCAAGTACCACATCCAAAAGACTTTCAAACACTTCCGGCTTGGTGACTCAACCATGTCCCTGGGCAGACCATTCCAATGCCTGACCACTCTTTCTGTGAAAAAATGTTTCCTAATGTCCAGTCTAAACCTACTCAGTCACAGCTTGAGGCCATTCCCTCTTCTTCTATCACTATTTACCTATGAGAAGAGAATAGCAGCAGCCTCTCCACAGCGTCCTTTCAGGTAGCCGGAAACAGCGATGAGGTCTCTCCTCAGCCTCCTCTTCTTCAAACTAAATGGTCCAAAAGCTGCTAGCAACTGAAAGAAGTAGAAAACATTGATCTCAAGAAAAAGAGCAGAAGGATATCCAGGAGGAAAATCTGTGGCTCTTACAGCCCTGGCCCTGCCCATTGCCCTCCCCCCAGTCCCCTGGGAAAGGGGTGTGTGGAATCAGCAGAAAGTATAAGGGCTGCTGGAGAAGCAGCAGTAAGTTTTCTACTGTGCTTTTGATTTAACACTTGGAAAGCACTGAACCAGACAAGTGACCCTTGCAGGGAACAGCAAGACCTTTGCTTGTACTGCAACTATATTGGATGTGATGGCAATGTGATGAGTAAGTAATTATGTTTTCTGGAGCATAGCTAAAGACAGTTGTGCTAATCCACATAGGAAATTAGTTTAATAAATGTAGAAACAGCAATGTTATCAAAAATCATGTGCTTAAATTTCCTGTTAAAAACACAAAACTCTGTGAGGTTGCACTTCATTTCCAGAGACAGGATATCAGTCATTATTATGTAAAATTCTCAAAATAATGGCTTTGTCTGTTTGTCCTTTTGTTCTGTAGGAATATTGCATGTATTCTACAGCTGCCCTTTTTTTTGGGGGGGGGGGGGGGGGGTTGTTTCTATCCTGATTTTCAGACTCATTCACAATGAAGATACTAACTTGCTGCTGGATCACATATATTGTCCTTCTGTTGTTTGGATTTACCACTAGAAGTCATTGGAAGAAAGAGAAGAATTAAAAAAGCTGTATTCATTTATTGCCTAGATCAACAGTCAAGACTGTGCTACTTTGTCAATAGTGTATATATTTATGTTTATATTGCTTATATAATATTCCAGGTAACTATATAATATTTTCAGAATTAAACCCGTTTTTATTAGTATTAAAACTGAGTACAGAATGAATACCAGAAGGCACTATGAGCTATTTAGTCTATGCAATTGGTCTGGTCACTGTAGAGGAATAGGTCCTTCCAGAAATGACAATGTAATTTCAGCATACATGTCTGTGATATTGATTGAATGAGCAGTCTCCCTCTTCCATCGTAAGTACATGGCTGAATTTAGGTGAGATATACCACATACCTAGGACTTTGTGTGAACTTTCATTATAGTGTACTGTAGCTATTGCAATTTACTTCTGCCTGGCCTCTATGACAAATGTGTGGTCTCCACACTTTCTGTGCAGTACACTGCTGCTGCAATGGGTAAAGATAGCTGTATACCCTCCATGGTTACAACTGCTAAACTCTATAAAGAAGTGAATGACATTTCATAGCCATTGATTTATGACCATCTTCAAATTTCTTCTACTGCTGGGGTGTATACTAGAGTTTTTTGTTTCTTGATTTGCTTTTTGTTGGTTTAGGTCTTTTTTTAATGCAGAAATTTTCAGGATATTTTGTGAAGTACTATGCTGTTATAAGAGGATCGAGGGTCAACTTATAATTACTTATAATCAGTCTGGTGATTTTAGGAATCGGAGCAGGAATAGTGATTGTTGTGTTCTTCCTTCATACATGTTTCCATTTACCTGGTTCAACTTTGCCTGCCTTCCCCTTTAACACATCCACAATGACCTGGTGCCACAGCCACTTCAATTATTTTTTTTAAGATTTGTCAAATAGTAATTTCCAGCCATGAAACTGTACTATTTACTGACCCACTTTGTAGAGACACAAAATGCATCTTATAAAGTACTTGCAGAGTCTTTTTTTTTCCTGAGGAAACGGACATCTGAATCTCTTTCTATCTAGAAGTCTTTATTTAAAAGCAAAAAATATAGTTAAAAAAATAAACTACTCCTGTACTTCACAGACGATTGCAATTTTATGGCTATTTAGCATTTTTTAACCTGTTTGTTCATTTTTCTTACCAAATCCTGCCCTGAGCTACAGATATCATTTCTTTATTCAGCTTGTTGATCTGTTTCTTACAGACATCCTGCATGGGTAATGTACAAATCAGATCATTTAAGTAAGAAATAGTTTCTCAAAGCCTGTTATTGGCTCCTGTGCATTCTTTATTCAGTTTGTCAGTTTGTTTTGTTGCTTGGGCTGTTTCTTTTTAACCTGTACTTCGGATCTTTAATACAGAATAATAAATACATTTAGTTTTAAAACTGTAGCCTCAAAAATCTTATTTCACCTAAAATGATAAACAATATCCAGACCAGTCAAGTCTAATTTTTATTGTAGTTTTTCATTGTTTTAGTTTTCATTGCTTTTGTTCATTGCAAATAGAAGAAGTTGCCACTGAAACAGTATTAATTCACTGACAATTTTGCTTTTTAAACAAACAATGTTACCACTTTAATGTTCATTGTTAAGGGAAATCTTTAAGTTTCTTGCCTTCACAGTATTTAGAACTTAGAATCAATAACACCTTTTCATGTGGCCTGAAGACAATTTATTGGAACCTTTAAAAACTCTCAGTGGCTTTTCTGCAAATAAATAATTCATCATGGTAGAAATGAAGTGATTGAAAAATTTCTGGCCAAAGGCTTCCAATTATCTTTCAGCAGGCCTGAAAACTGGACTTGTGTGTACTACTTTATCAATGAACCTTTAAACACAGAGAAGGATGGTGTATATAAAAGCACCTTAGTTTCTCATGATTTTGCATATTTCATTGTGCTAAATAAGGTAGAAGACCTCCAGTAGTACAAAAACGAGGCGAAAGATAGTGACTCTGTTGTGGTGTTCCACAAAAGCCTACTCCTTCCCCATCACAAATTTCTTTTCGTACACCCTTATTAGAAGTTCTTCAGTGCTACATTGTATACTTATACTTTAAATAACATGAGCTTATTTCTTACCTTGCCAAAGATGATTTTTCTACCCTTGTATTTGATGATTCTGAGCCTGTCTACTTCTGATGTCTGCCGGAAACCCTGGAGGATCTCTGAAAGAGGATGTGACAGAACTCTGAGTAACTGAGCAATTTGAAGATTTGTTTTTTCCTGTTTTTCTTGCCTTTCCAGAACTTTTAAAACATTGGAATTGTCCAAAGGCCTTGCAGATAACGCTGTGTCTCAGAAGACTCCTACTGTGCTTTAATGGCTTACAATTTTCATGATGATGTCTACGATTAGTGAACACAATCTAAAATTATCTAGTTCCATACAACCATCTGATATGTGTACACATAAATGTGTTTTAGAAAGTGGTCTCTGATCTGTGAAAATCGTTGTACATCTATGTAACACATAACACATACTTAAAACCTTCAATAGACTTTTACATGCAGTATTTTAATATGGGCACTTTATACATGTATGGACATTCACCTCAGAAAGATAAATGAATCCTAATGAGTTATTTCAGCTTTCTGGTCACTGGTGTATCTGGAGGATATTAATGATGCAAGATAGGATTTCTTTCAAAATTAATTTTGTTTATGAATTTTGATATGAAGGACTCTCACCACCTGCCCAGTAATTTTTAATGATAATTGTTTTTTTGCACAGTCATGAAAACATTATACAGAGAATAAACAGAGTCTAGAACATTTGAGAGATAACTAGCAATAATACAACATCAAACTTGATTAACTAGAGTTTCTTGAGGTCAATTGTACCACTTGCCCACTAGAGGCACTCGAGAAGCTCCTTTCTGTTTAGACAGAAGATTTGGATTCAATTAGAGAATTTACAGAGTTTTGCTTAAGAGGCTTTTGAGTATTTACTCACAAAATATTAATCTCTGGACTCCTGGGGCTAACTACAGTTTCCAGACAGTACCCAAACACTTGCAGGGAGTTCTATCAGTGTCAGTCATTGAGGTCTCTGATCTTCCCAGGCTCTTGAAAGGGGTGCTTGGAGAGAAGCAGACTATCTCTGACCTAATTCTGGTTTCTCTTGCCTCCTAACTCGGCAGAAAACATACAGAGAGGCAGGCAGAATGTCTTGCAGGTGTGCAGAGGGGCACAATGTCATGATGGCTAAGAAAGCCTATGACATGCAGGCAATTAAGGCTCATTCCTGGTAAACTTGAAACAGTTTCCAGGTAGACAAGCCCAAAGCATCAGGGCTTGTTATTATGCAACAGAGCTACCTTATAGCTTAGTAGAGCATGGCAGGATACAATAGCAGTGAAGCAGAAGCAATGGCAGCAGCACATTATCTCTACCTGCTCAACTCTTTTTATCATTACAGCCCAAGACTATTGGGTCTTTGGCAACAGATCAGCCAATCAGAATGACACTACTCCAAGCTTAACCATATTAAGTAAAGTACGGGCTTACTTTTCCCTTTTTAGGGCAGAACACAAACAAGTGTATAAACACAGTACTCTCATGTGTTTACAAGTTTGGAAGGAAAGAAGGAGACTCTAAGGCACCAGAGGCCTTGGTTTTCCTTTCCTGCCCTTGCTTTCCCCAACAACAAGGGAGAGGTGGATCAGAAAAACGTCTGAGAAAGCCAGGACGTGTTCAGGCCTATTTTGGTCTTCCACAACAGTATCATGTAGTATCCCTGGGATTCAAGTGTTTCCTCTATCCTCATTCTGGCAGAGTTTTGTAAATTAGAGAATCCTTTCACTCATCTACTCATTTCTTTATTGTCATGACAATCCCATTTCATACTGAAAATTGATCCACTCTGAAATTTAAACATAGTTCTATATTTTTTATGGCTTCTTTATTCCATGTGAAAACTGAGATTTATGATGCACTGGAAAGACCAATTGGTTTCAGTCCTTCAAAGGAAACTGTTACATTAAAGACAGTGTTGGTACACCCACAGCATATGAGAAATTTATTATGAAATATGTACTGCACAAGAAACAAGAGATAACAGTGAACATGGGTAAGGAACTCTCATAGAGTACTTAATTTTTGTTTTAACATAGAGTTATGAATATTTATTTGTGGAAATTGCCATTTCTATGTGTAGACCACTTTTTAATAGTTGTGTTGCTTTTTGCCATAAAGTGGTTTTCCATCTTGATGTCAAGTTCCCCAAAACATTCCGCGTATGTCACCATTCAGAAAGTTGTTAAAATCCTCCAGGGTTTTAATCAGCTGTCTTGCAACAGAAAAGATTCAACTTTTCGTTTTTTCTCTAAATTACTTCCAAAAAATCCACTTAATAAATGCATCACATTTTTTATCATCAGTGTAGGCAAAAGCAGCAAAGATTATCAGTCGCTTGATACTGTGTGGTTTATCTTTCTTCAGCAAACACAGCTGCTCATGAACTTTTTTTGGATTAATGTGAGAAATCCCTGGGAGAGTGTCATCGTTTGAGGCCAGGAGCAACCCAGGACTGGACAACAGGAGTGACCGTTACTCCTTTGAGAGAGTAGGAATGAAGATACTGCACACTGATTGGAAGTTTAAAGAGAGATTCCGCTTACTAAGGTATATATGCAAAAGGCAATCAAGTAAAATGAATAGAGCTACCAGCTAAGCCAAGTCTATTTAACTAAAACCATGTAGAATCCTTCACCCCTTCCACCCATGGCAGGCCTGAAAGTAGGCCATAACTGCTTCCTGCCCCCATCTTAGGCCTACAAGGCCTCAGTAGGCCACATGACACAGTTCAAAGTTCCCTGTCAGCTAGGAGCCATCTCCCCCACACACACCACGAGGTAAGAAGGAGCTTGTGCTCTTCCTGAAGAAGTGAAGGGGGAAGAGGCAGGGAGGGAAAGAGAGCATTATTGCTCAGACACTGGCTTAATAAGCTGTGATACTAGAAAATGGAAAGGGATAACGATATTACAACACCCTGGGATGCCCAGATCTGTCCCCTGGGATGGGTCTTGGTCCCTGCAGTTTGCTTAGGGGACCCTGGGATCCCTCAACAGAGAGCTTTCATGCCTGGTGTCTGTTAAGTTACAAGGTGGTGTGGTTTAAATGGTTCATCACCTGAGGCTCAAATGTGGGTTTTTAGCACCGCATCTACAGACAGACAATTAACTTGTGCACAAATAGAAAATATCGAGGCAAATGGAAAGAAAAAATTAAAAGTAGGTTCAAATTGTCCAGTGCATCTGAAAAATAACATCTTAAAATTTAGATAATAAGACTGCTAAGCATCAGCTAAACAGGCACAGAGAGGACAACTAGACACATTCATATAGCATTTTGGAAAGATCTGACACGGCACAGTCAGAGCAGGAACCACCAGCAGCTTAAAACATTTGCTGAAGAGAGCAAATCTGGAATAGTCCTTCAGGCATATATATTGGAAAATAAATGCCAAAGATTTACGAAAATTAACAAACCTTTGAAAAATAACAGTGGTCTAGACAGCAAAGAATGTTTTTCAAAGCCAGTCTTACAAGAATTAAGGCATAAATAGACTTTGATTCAATGGTGTGGTAAGGAAAAAAGAAGGGACTGAGTTGGGTCAGATTACATCAAATTATTGTGTTCAACTAAACTTTGGTCTGCACTGAAGATTTTCTGGACTCTAATAATTAAAACTTAGACTGATTAAATTTTCACTCTCTCGGTCAGAGTCTTACAAAAGGCAGGGTGTGAGGGGTGTTAATTATCACTAAAAGATAACAAAACAGAACAAAACCCCAAGCTTTCTTTGCGTGTTTGGCAGTTATTGCATACATTTTTGAGATTTTTACTAGAAGTAATGGGACTTCTATGCACCAGCATCAGAATGATATAGCCTAAACAGCATGGCCAAATACTACCAACCCACCAGCAGTTTTCACCTGTAATATCTTTGCTATAAAAATGTAAATTAATTCAATATCCTCTTTTACTACAAATTTGTTTTCATACTACCATTATTTTATCTTTTTTTTTTTACATTTTTATACTTTATATTTTAAAATATTTTTATTTTTTAAAAATAACTTAATTTTTTTTTTTATATTGTCAAAACGGTGCATAGAAGCTGTAGGAACAGAAAATCTGTTGCCACCATAGGAAGAGATCCTTTGGCCTAAAGGAGTGCTCCAAAAGTCACAGTAAACTTTTGTGTTTGAACACTGACCAGAAGCCTTATATAAAGGCAATTATACTCAGTGAATCAGAATTCAATTTCCTAAATGACCTTAAAATATTGATCAAAAGATTAGTTATTCCACCAAGGGAATCTAAATAAGGTGCCTTTTTTGTTGTTGTTGGGTTTTTTTCCCCCTAGTCTTTTGTATCTTTGTAAACGTGAATAAAATAGCATGAAAAAAAACCTCTTGAAATACCTTTAATTAGCTGCCTTGCAAATCTCTTGTATAGTTATGATCTGTCCCAAGATAACAGCAAAATACCCTGAAGCAGTCAACCAGCTTTCACTCTTGGTTTCCATTTTAACTTACACAGTCAAACTCTTCTCCACTGTAGTGCAATTCTGAGCATTTTCATTATTTCAGAAGGAATTCTATGTGTAGAGTGCCTGTAGAGTCAGATTAATATTAGTCTTTTGTAGCAAGTAATTCACCACAATATTTAATTTCTCAAAAGAAATTATTACTCTCACCATCAGAGCCACAAAAGGCAAACTAAACATAACCAAGCAAGACTGCCACAGTTTCCTGACACATCAATGTACAGCTATAACACAAAAGGGTTTTCACACAAGAGGGAACCAGGACAGAACCTGGCTGGTGGTATTACCACTTTTTTTCAAATAATGGAAGGAATCCCCTGAAGAACTTACGTGGCCTCAGGCTTTTCCTATGTAACTCTTTTGAGAGAAAGTCAGTATCTGAAAGCCACAATACAATATCAAGTATGAGAAACAAAGATGCAGACGGACAGTGGGAAATTTCAGTGGTTCTACCAATGGCTGCCAATCGAGCGAACAACATTTTGCTCATAGAGCCCTTACATGGCTCAGAATTCCACCTTAAATTGCCAGGCTGTTTCTGCCAACATTCTCTTTTGTTTCAGAGTATTTTAAATAGCTGTTGGGTTTTTCCCAACATATTTGTAGCGTTTCATTTCACATCATGTTCAATTTCAAATACTACAGCAAATAGATTTATTTTCCTGGTTTGTATTATTCATATAGCCATTCAACAGTTTGAGATGGGGCACTTTTGTATGACCTTACTGCATGTTCTGACTCAATACTGTCTTAAAAGCAGTTACAGGAATTTTCATTTAGTGAAGAAGTGCAGACTGTATTTCTTTTATTTGACTAAGCTGTTTCCTATTACTTAGTGTACTCTCTTGAAAGTAATAAATTTTATAATGATTGCTAGATTTCAAATCAGCTATTACACTATCTAAATGGAACAGTAAATCAATAATGGATGATATACAAATTGTATCTAATAGCTAGAATGTGAGAGTGAGGGGGGTTGCCTTAAGGTGTCACAGTCAGTAATCACTGTAATATTTATTGGAAAAAATATCAAAATGATACAAAAACAGGAGGAGAAAATGTACTGTTAATATGCATACCCCTACAGATCACTATTTTTGAAAACCTGATCAATCGGTGTGCTTCATCACATACCTCATTTTCTACGGTTCTTTTGAAACCAAATGAAACTGGATTACAGCTTGGTGGAATACTCTAACAACAGATGTTACCATTTGTACTTCAACAGAACTCAGTGCTTCACAGTTTTGCGTAGAAGTTGTTTCTAATGTGAAATTTGTCATGTATTCATTTCTATGTGGTACTCAAAAAGAAACATAGTAACTGCACAGTAAACATTGGCATTGTGGTTAACATTACTAGAAAATGTAATACTGGTATAGACACAAAAAATAAAGTTCAGTTTTGATTCTGTGTTTCATGCTGCACTTCTTTTCTCCTTTACTAAAGAGAAGATGGGAATTTACAGTCATTGCACAATGAAGCCCTAGATTGCTTATTGGAAAATGATACCTAAGTATAACCCACTTTTCACAAGTTCTTATGTAGCCCAAGCTTGAATTTTATTGAAAATTATTGACAATACAACAGTATCCCATGAGGTTCTGTAGCTAATTGAAGCTTATTAGTCAAACGTATCTTTTTTTCTGCCTCACTGTTTCCATCTCACCTGGCAAAGAAGCTTGGAATGCTTAAGTATACTTTTACAAGTAGCTTGGTTCATGATATAATGCACCAAATAGATTGCTGAAAAAAAATGGGACAAATTCCAGTTGGACAGCCACTATTCCAATTGATAGCGACAGCTCATTCTGAAAAAAAATGTTATTTTCTAATGATTGATATGAGCTCAAAGGGGTGTGAAGAACTATAGTGTTCATATTGTTCACGAGCTGTTGACAGTTTGGCACATCTCTAACGCTGATTAGGAACAAGCCAGGACACTGCAGTTGGTTTTCACAGCTTATAGCCCACATTAAATTATTTGATTCACAAGGTCTCTCAATACACTAAGATATGTGAAAGATTTTGGAATCCAGTGACCTTTGTACCCAGTATCTCAGTGTCTATGAGGACAGTATTGAGTGACAAAAAGGTAGTAGGAGAATATTAACAGATAATAATTAAACTGAGCAAGTGACCTTGATGATACTCGGTTCTTTGTTGAACTACAGATATTTTTAGAGATAGAATACAATGAAAAGCCATTTGCAAATGAAACTCTTTTAAAGACTTGTGTGCCTTCTTCACTTTTGACCTGTGAATAGAGGAGCTGGTGCTTCAGAATGCTTTTCCAGATATTTATACATTTCATATTTCACCTGTGCAAATGCTACTAGAACTGTTTTATTAAAGCCCTTTGTCTGACGTCCTTCCTCCACATCAGTACTAGTACAAGGATGTTTTTATGTAACTTCTTCAGCTAGCCATTATTTCTCAGTTGGGGTCTGCAAAATGTCAGCATCAGGAAAGGCAGCATTCACATCCACCTTACAAACATAGCTAAAATTTCTGTGGATGGCAACCTCTGTGATACCTCCTATTTATTAATGAATCAATATTGCCCCCATGCACCCCAAAATATGATGATTACTTTTCACCTGCAATTGAATTCCAGGATATACCGCTCCTAACACCATACCAGCAATACTCAAACATCTTTCTTTTTTCCTATATATCAGTTTTTCCACTGCTTGGTCACAGAGAAAATGAGGTATTTCACTAGACTGAAGAAGGTTCTTTTCCCTCTCAAAGCAACCTGCAGACAGAAACCACTTCCCAGGAGTCAGATGATGAGCAAAAGACCTTGTCACCAGATCTTGGCAGGGAAGAAAATCACTACCTTGACTTCTTAGATTCCAAGTGGTGAAGGCAACCATCTTTCCATTTGTCAAACCTTTCAAAAAAACCTCAAGTGTATTTCTGTATTCAGAGATACAATGAATAGATGTTAGGCTACAGGACAGTAACTGTGCAGAGTTTCTATAGGAAAAAAAATTACCTGGTTGAGGAAAATGCAAATAGTCACCTCTGCATGGACAGAGCAAGCTAGTACCATAACCATGTTCTGAATGCCCTGAGTGAAAAATGTGCACTGTATTCATAACCAGCTTCACATTCACTACTATCTTACAGTTTATGGATTTTTTTTGTGTTTGAGATTTTTATGGAGTATGGAACATGGACTGATATCCATGCTATGTGACAGTGTACAAACTGAAACTGACCTTGGAGATTGAGAAAAATGGAAAGTGTTAGAGAATAAGAATGGTCATTCATAGATCAAATTGAACTAACATTAAAAGGGTAGTAGGCAAGTTACAGTGACATAAGAGAAAGTTTAACTTGCATTTCTAGTACTTATGCAGCAGGTAGCTCAAGTTCTCACTGACCTTGGCAGAATTTTTTTGTGTAACATTGTCACTAGAGTGAGCTACCCTAGAGTATTGTTCAATGTACAGCATTGTGTTTTCCTTTTCAACATTTCCTGCTTTATTGCTGCTGGATGTTGCATAATTGAATGAATTTATACTTTTTGCTACTGTATACACAATGCGTGAGCACAAAATTTTATCTTGACTGAATTCCTTGACATAATGTCCCTCAGGTAGAATGTAAGAGCAGGGGTGAGATACAGCAATCCAATTTCTTATTAGTACTCCTCTATCCTCCACTACAAAAGAGGAGCTTTGAGTATACAGTGACCTTCTACACCAATACTGCTTTCTTGAATGAATCAAACTGACTTTATTAACTTTATTACATTAAGATTCAAAGTACATAGCTCTCTCTGTCACTTCACTCTGAACAGTAGATCCACCTTTAAAGGATATGAATAGCAGTACAGCTTTCATGAAATTTGTGGTGCAATATATCAAAAGGCAGCAGGAACAAACTGTTAGAACAGGAGCAAAGAAATGTTAAGGCCAGATTGTTCCTATTTGATTCATTGCCAATAGCAATAAAGTCTGTCAGAAAGATATTATAGTAAGTATTACAAAATCATGGATCTAGTCATGAAATGTTAGCACTTCCCCACCAGGTGAGGTCTAAATACCAAAGGAATAGTTAAAGCCATTCTAAAAATTCTCTCTTTTTCTTCATTTAATAATTAGATCTCCTTATGACAATGGAAGACAAGTAGTGGTAACAGACAGATTAATTTTCTGAGGATGCCTTCATGTTCAATCTAGATGCCTACATAAGTGTCTGGATCATTTGGATCTCCCCGAACCTTTGGCTTAATATCTGGTGCGCACTTGATAACATTCTGCAACTACTGTCCCCCCGGGGTTACCCGTTAAATATACTGCTACTTAATGTGTATAGTGATCCTAAGTCTAATTTGACGGCAGTTGTCATTACAGCTCAATTAGATTTATGCTTTTGTATAATTGTCTCTGTATTCTATGTATACAGGCACTAAACATACGTACAGTGTGCATTTTTTCCAGCCTAGTGCATCTTTTTCAAACGTGTACCTTCCAATAAGGGGTGTTAATTAAAAACAAACAAACAAACCTCAATTAACTTACACTTTGCAGGTATGGATCTTTCTGTCTTCTTTAGGTTTTTTTGATTCTTCAGTAAGAAATTTCTCTACAGCTTTTTTCCAAAACTGAGCAAAACCACAAAAGATGAAACTAAACATAGAAGGCTACAAGAGTGACTGATAGTTAAATATACCACAGAAACATTTATTTATTGCTTAAAAGAATGGCAATAAGTATGGTAGCAGAAGTCTTTTGACTGCTTTGAAGATATATGATGTGCAAAAAAACAAAATAGGTAAAAATGTCAGGTTTGTGTTTTCTAATTTTTTCCTTCTCTTTCCCATGTAGCAGCAATCTTTTCCACAATATTTTCTTGTTGGGAATTAGTATGGATTAAGTTTCACTGCCCTTATTTTTAGAGACAGCATAGAGGACAGCACTGAGAGGGAAAATTGGTAAGGAGGACAAAGAACAATTTGTAAGTAATGAATCAAGGCTTTGCTGCTCCTCATCCCCCGAACATCTGCTTTTTGGCTTCAAGGAGGAAGGTGAGCTTTCTTTTAGATTGTGGGAGAAAGTTTTGTTTTTATTCCAATTATTATTACAGATTGTCTGTTGCTTTCCTGTGCTGTACCTGACATGATAAAGATATATAAGCCCTCAGACTTCTAGAATAAACATTCTCACTTAAGTTCTTACTGGATCTGACATGTGGACCGTGACTTTCTCCTGCATTTTCTGTTGAAAAGCCTTCAAATAATATTTTCTAGTCTTATTTTTCTCTTATTTACATTATTTCTTTAGATTCATTTTTACTTACCAGAATAATTTCAACATGAGGAGGAAGCTAAGTGTGTGGAAACACATATCCACAACATTTTAATATTTTTTCAAGTTTTGCTAATCAACAGCAACAACATACTAAGAAAACTTGGTATAACTTTTCCTTACCTTGGTTATTTAGACTCCGGTTTCCACAGGATAGGGGAAAAAAATCAAACAAAACAAAAAATCAATAATAATCTACAAAACTTTTTTTTTTTTTTCTTAAAAAGGCTTATGTATTTTATCATATTTTAGAATCATAGAATCATAGAATCAGTCAGGGTTGGAAGGGACCACAAGGATCATCTATTTTCAGCCTGCCATGGGCAGGGACACCCTACCCTAGATCAGGCTGGCCAGAGCCTCGTCCAGCCTGGCCTCAAACACCTCCAGGGATGGGACCTCAACCACCTCTCTGGGCAACCCATTCCAGGCTCTCACCACTTTCATGGTGAAGAACTTCCTTCTCCTGGCCTGTCTGAATCTCCCCACCTCCAGCTTTGCTCCATTCCTCCTAGTCCTGTCACTGCATAATATCCTATCCTCCCCAGCTTTTTTGTAGGCCCCCTTCAGATACTGGAAGGCCACAAGAAGGTCACCTCAGAGCCTCCTCTTCTCCAAACTGAACAGTCCCAACTCTTCCAGTCTGTCCTCATTGGAGAGGTGCTCCAGCTCTCTGATCATCCTGATGGCCCTACTCTGGACACTCTCCAGCATGTCCACATCCTTCTTATAATAGGGGCTCCAACTTTCTGGTTGGCATTTTCACTTGTTCTGTCATTTCTTTGTGGTTGTAAAGTAGTTTCTTTTCAAAAGTGAAAAAAATAAGGGGGTTTTATATTTAGATATATTTTTGTGTTGAGACAAATTCTTGGTCACTTAAGTGCCCTTGAATAATGATGAAATTAAGTTAGTTATGTAGCCCAATACCCAGAGAAAGGAGTTAAGCATATGTAGAAAGCTTAAGTAGAAAAACTTTATGTTCTAAAGGTCTGAAAGATCTGGAGTTTCAAGCTTTATTTAGTAATATACAATGATGCCTTCTGTGTTTTACATACAGTTTTTGGAGAACTGTGGTTTTCCTAGTAGCCAGTATTCTGTCTTTCCTTCTTTCCTTCTGAAAGTTCAAACTGCTAGCCTGTTCTGAGAGCAACTGCCACCAAAAAAAAGAAAAAAGGCAACTAGGAGGTACTACGTGAGTGTCATCTTCTTTCCTTAACACAAAATTCTGGTCAGAAGATTTGACCTGGTTGAAGACAGTCTAGATTTAGTGTTTTACTCACTTTTAAGACACACAGACTAACAAATGTTCTCCAGCTGTGGTGACCATAGCTAACCTGCTTTAGACTAGCAGAGAGCCACTTAACTTCATCGTGAGTGTCTCAGTTTTTGATCCTTCAAATAAGTTCATCTCAATCTTTTATTAAATGCTTATTTGAGGGAAAATCACACAACCTAGCTTGGAGGAGAAATCCAAATGCAAGCCTTTCCTTCTCTCAGGTAAGTGCCCTATTCACTGAGCTAGAAAGTTATGGTCTGATGAATCTTAAATTCTTTCTGCACAGTGGCACAGCTTTGAGAGGAAAATCGCCTTAAGCCTAATCATTAGGTACTCTCCCAGGAAATGACTGTTTTTTTAACATTCTAACACAGAGAAGGGCACTGAAGTGTGTGTGAGAACAGCCTAACACCAGCTTGTTCTGCAAGAGAGTAAGCAGCTTTACCATCCCTCAAAATCTTTAAAATAAACCTGACTTTTTGCTTTTTTTTAGGGAGGGACAGATTGATATTAAGCCCCATGAAGCTGTGTGAATTCTGAGCTAATATAACAACTCCTTACAAGGTCTTGCAGGTCCAACAGTGCCTTCCAATGTCTTGCGAGGCAATGAAGTTGTAGTGGAGATTCACATAGGCCCAAATAGGCTTAGATATGCCTTGCCTTGCCTGGACATGTTTTCCTGCCCAAACATGTTTTTCTACCCAAACCACAGGTAAACACATTAAATGCACAGAAGGGGCACAATAGGCCTGATGCCCCAAAGTGGCCTGCCTAAGGCCCAGGTTGTAAACAGGTTATATAAGGTGGTTGTAAACATGTTGCATAAGCCCACGTGCCTAGCGTGTGGCCCACCTATGCTCTCCCCATATTTGGGGGTACTAGACTTTTGGACCCTTCCTCATTTGGTGTGTTTTGGCCTGCTGCCAGAAGCCTATTGGACAATGTTGTGGCCAAAGGACCATCAACCTCAGCTCATATCTGATAAAAAGTGCAATCCAGGTAAACAAGAGGCTCTTCCCACCTTCTCCATTCACCTCCCTGTCTGCCTGCTGCCTGGGGCCACCATCCTTTGTTCGCTGGATGTGACCCCTTTGTCCCACGACACCCTGCACCGATCCAGTGGATGATCGATCGAGGCGTTCCCAGCCAGCAACCATTCCAGCCCGCCGCATCAGCCTGATCGTGTCCGTGGAACTTGCTCAGGCAGCGCACCCCAAATTTGAATTGAACCATTAGCTCCACGTGAAATCAATCATGTGGCTTCCGCTATATATATCTTTTGGGAGCACAGATACTGAGCCTTCCAACTAGTGAGTATTCAGACTCTCTTGATCCAAGAAATTTTATTAACTTTACCAGCGGCAATTTATGCCGCCAGACTCTCTGACCAGAACGTTTCTAAAACCTCTCCCATGTTGCTTAATTCAGCTGTAAATAGACATTCTGTAAAGCAGTTTCACTAACCGTGTACAAAGAATTTGTGTGGGTTAACTGTACATAAGTTTGGGGAAAATTCTCTTTGTGTATATTAATAAATTATTTAATAACCTTCAAATCGGCCTCAGATCTTACCCCAAACTCAAATTGAAACCCCTCCACAACAGAAGTCAATGATAAGAAAGTGAAATTAAAAGCCTCCTCTACCTAACACCTGTTCCTGTTTCCAGAAAAGGCAGCTTAAACATTTAATGCATGGGTTATTCATAAAAATTGCATTGGGAAGATTCACACCTCTCTGTATGAATGACCCAGGACATTTGGAAACCTGCTTGGCAAATGGATGACAAAGTCAGCTGTTGCAATGCTGAGCTTCACACAGACAGGTAGGTATTTTAAAAACATCACTAGATGATGACTTGTCTAGTTGTCTAATGAAAGAATCCCCATGAAAGTATGTGTTCCATTAGAAATGTAGTGCTGTACAATTCTGCATTCTATCACGAGGGCATGATATGTATGGTTCTTTGAAACGCCTCTTCATCTTTGTATTTCCTTCTTACAACAGTCTAAAGTACATTTTATATACTCAAAATAGGAAAAAAATGCATTTCTCTCTTCTGTGGTAAATGTTCGTTCTGTACTGTCACCCACTGTGTACAATCACTGATAATTTCATGCATTATTATTTGTAACAGTGTGGTAGCACAGCACCACACAAACTTTTTCAGCTAGTAGGACATACTTAAAAGAAAAGTCAAAACTTAGTGTGAAAAAATCTTTTGTGTGTTTAAAATTCCATATTCAAGATCATACCAAAGTCTTATGCAGCTTCTTAACACACTAAGGTTCATTTTCAGAGACACATCTCCTGTGAACTTGATACTGAGAAAAGGTACGGTGTATTCATCCTTGACAAACTCCAGACAGGCTTTCTTTAAAGGGCATACAACCACAGGAGTTGGATAGATCTAGGCAATACAAACCTGAGTTTTGAAGATACCTTGCACATATGTAGCTGCATTGTAAAGGCAGCTAATGTAGAGCTTATATACAGTGGTGAAATGTCATTACTAACCTCTTCCAGTAATGTCTGTTCTTAAAGAACAGGAAATCCCAAATGTTGCCTCTATTCATATATAAAGATAACATAGGAGCTACTGGCTAACTATTTTAATGATTATCTGAACATAATTCCACAGCATTTTTAGTCACAAAGTGGGAAGGCAGGAAGCACAAGTATGTGTGTTTGTATAAACAAATTCTGAACTACATCAACCAACTATCTTCTTTTGCTCTGACAGGAGCCATTCAAACTAACATGGAAACTATTTTGTATATCTTACAAATACTAATCTAGTGAATGAATATTCAAGATTTAGATAGTTCTTTCATGGTAGATGCAATGTGCCTTGAATCATCTGGACTTGTAAAATTTTAGTTAGATTGTTTTCTCTTTTAGTTTTTTGTCCCACTGTCTTCAAAGCAACCAAAGCACTAACATCTGTGTGTGTCTCAGGGTTAGAAGCTCTTCCTGAAAGTTTAGAATTAACAAGTTCTTCTTTTCTATTCCCTTCATCTTGAGCCATCTTCTGAGTTGAAGCCTTTTTTATTCTGAAACAGCTACAGAATTGCCAGATTAAGCTGCTATGAAACCTATCAGGATAGATATATTTTCTATTTACAGTATAGAAGTTTTCAGATTCACAATGTTGGAGGTTGCCCATTGTTATACAGTTAGTTAAAAAAAAAATAAGATGTATTACTTTTAAATTAGAATAAAAGAAGGAAATTGTATTAAGTGCCATGTTGATAAAATTAGGAAATAATGGAATACTGTAAAAATAAACACAAGTCTGCAAAAAGTAGTGTCCTTATGGTTGATATCTCTTCCTAGTACATCCCAGTACTTGAATTTTAAAGCCACACTGACTGAACAAGCTAATTACTGACAGAGGAAAAGAAAGCAAGTACACTAAGCTGCATTCTGCAATAGCTATCCACATGTCAGTGTAGACCTACATCAATAAATCCTTGAAGGAGAATAAAAATAAATTTAAAACTTATATTTTTCCCCTAATGGCCTCTCTGTTGTTCACTAATTTCAGTATTTGTGAGTAAATACAAAGAAGTGTGTTTAAAAGATATAAAATACAGAGTTGCTTGGTCTAGGAAGAATAGTGAATATAAAATATGGTTAAAGAATAACTGTATGATAGTAAGGAACTCAAGACGCAGTGAACTCAGCTATGATGGATAGACTTTTTTGAAAAGCTTTTCCATCTGAAAAAAAGCAACTTCTTTTTAATAGAAGCATGCCAGATGGTTTAGCAGAACATCCATTAGTCAATCTGATAGCAGACTGTGTAATTTACTGCCTGTGATGCTAATGATAGTGCCCAGATCTATGAAAAAGGTCTGAATCATTTTTATACAGAAGCGTGGTGGGCACTGAATTCCAACACAAGAGAAGAGGAAGAACTCTTGAGATTGATGGTGTGTATCATTCTGTTCTTTCGTGAGGTTCTGTGGCCAGTGTTATCTCATTGTACTAGATTCAATCAACTAATTTATGGATTAACAGGTTGCAATGTGAAAAAGTAGCTACCAGCATGTGTCAATCAATGATTTAAGAAAACATTTGTGCATGTGTAGAGTTATATTCATAAAGAGGAAATCGTTGAGGCTCAATTAGCTAAAAGAAAAATTCAGTATCTTTATTTCCATCAGGCTCCTGAACACTGTCACTTGTTATTTGCTTAGCCCCATGTCTGTTTTACAGCTGAAGAATAGCAGTGATAAAAATACTTGTGGGGGAAGAAATAGAGTAATTGAGTGATTCTGAGAGTGGGAGACATGCACATATGAACGTATATTTTCTGCTACTCACTGGAAAATGGAATAATCTACCCTGCTTTAAATATTGCAAATAGTAAAATGTAACCAAAGCTCAACTGTTCTTTAAAATATTGTAGCACTTTGCAAAGTTGGCAAATCATTGCAAAATAGCACAAATATTTTTCTGCTACTCATCAGTATTGATTTAAAGATTCTTTCTTTTGCTAATGTTTAATTCAACATAAAAAATAAATATACGATACAAAATCAAACTCTATGTTATTAGTCTGTTCCTACATATATGACTTCTGCTGGTACCTCCACAACTAATCAGGTAGATCCTGTTTTGTTTTGTTTTTTTTCTTTGCTTGCTGGTAAACTCTAATATTCAATTTAGTGCTGAGCTTCACATAATCTTTCACAATCATGCAATAGAGATTTTTTTAAATTAATACTACATGTTACCAGTGCAAAGAAGTTTACTTAATGAAAGAAGAGTTCAAATTTTTGCTGTCTTAGAGTTCAGTTTAAGGTGTTAACTTGGGACAGTCTAATTACTTTCTATTTAAAAATATATAATAATAATAATAATATAATGGGAAATTACAGGAAATCTATATAAAAAGTTCATGTGAAGATGGTAGTTTTGGATGAAGGCTAATATATTTCTGTAAGAAAAGCAGGAAAACGGAATTACAGCTAGAGGCAAGCTCTCCCGTTGAACATCAAATCTGGAAAATACTGTCATGAGTAGCACTTACAGCAATCAATAGTGATTTCTTCAATTAAGATAAAAGGAGAACAGTCTAGACCCTTCATATTACTTCTCCAAGTTGGACCCCAACTGAAAGCCTGAGTTTTGATAGCACTGCTTTTTCTGAACTCTACTAAAACCGCTTTCTCAAATTCTGTCTTCAATATATTTATTTCTCTAAATTCTGAAATGAATAATATAAAGTATCTTGAAGAAAAGAGAGTAAAGGAAGAAACTCATTAATAAATGGGAATATTGTTCAAGGAGAGAAAAGCTTGCAGAAGATGACTGCCAATCAGAAAACAAATACCTGAGATGTAAAAAAAAAATTAATGATGATCAAGATGGACACAAAAACTAATTTGGTTTGGAAATGATCCTCTGCCACAACTCTAGACAAAAGTATTCATAGGGAAGTATTGATTCCATATGTAAGAGAAATTCTTTCCACAGGAAATGGTTCATATCCTTAGCAAAAAAAAAAAATTAAGAAGTAGAGAGCTGATTGGAAGGTGTTTTATCAGTGGGAGGCAAAGTCTTATTTTACTATTTCAAAACACCTTAAAAATGTTACGAGATTTGTCTGCCAAAGCTCATTCTTCAATGACTTCTATGTTCAAAATCCAAGGATTTTCACTAATATTCATTCAATCAAAGTATATGAATGGAAAACAAAATATTGTTTTAGTTAAGTAGCTGGATAGTCTCAAAGAAGATGATCTTCGACAACCACATGCATGAAGAGATTCCTTCAATATTTTTTTTGCTAGTCTCCAGCTACTAAGCAATTGCGGACCCAGTGTTAGTACCAGACCAGGAGCTATGCACTTCATCATAGCCTGATAAACTAAATTATTGACTGCTGATTTCATACAAGGTACCACAGTGAAAGGATTAAAAGTAAGCTATATGTCATTTTGTATAAACAAGTTTCACAACTTTTTTCTTCACCTTGCTCCCCTCTTGTTAAGACAGTAGTAGTCAATCTGAAGTTGCAATTGATTTTTCAGGTAAATGAAATTATTTCTTCCAAGCTTCAAAAAGTGAGCCATTTGGTACCACAGTCTGTGTGATACTTAGTGTGTATGATTCCTTTAACACTTTATTTGTGCTTGCCTTTAAAACAAAAATGCATGTATAATACAGTGTTTTGCTCTCAGAAGAGTGTCTGCAACTTTCTCCATATTATATAACAGCTAACATCATGAATCCTGAGCTACATTACAGATTCAATAATAAAACCCAGTTCTGCCAATTGTATGTATGAACAGCCTGATTATAGTCAATACAATTTTTTAGATTGAATTTATGCAGAAATATTTGGAGAATGAGAGACATGGATTGCAAATCTTATCGAGCAGAAATCTCATAAAGATCTCTACTTTTGTTACTGCCCTAATTGACCACTATCAGCTTAAAAGTTGTATTTCAGAAAATAAACAGAGTCAAGGCTATGGCATTTTTATTTCACCTCTATGAGCAAAATTCTAAAAGAGAAGGACTTCTGTCATAAGTTCATGTTTTACTTAAATAGAAACATAAAATACTTGAGGTCTGTGTGAAGGTCATGTTTGTAAACCGATGCAGATCTTTAGAGCCCTGAAGCAAGTTGCCTATGCAGAGCTGCTTATGATTGAATGCTTATCTTTCTTCCTCACTGCTGATGTGTGATATCTAATTATTTTCTGTCCGTTCTGTGAAATGCTATACCATTCGATGGAGATGCTGGAGATCATAATCTGATATCAACCCACTAAAGGTCTGTAAGATGCTTTTTACCCACTACTCAATGAGATCCCATGTGCTTTCTCATAGCCTATTGCCTGCAGGACCTCGATGAAGTAGCAAAGATAGTTGCTATTAAACAAAGAGCTGACAGAGTTAAAGCTATATCCATTGGTAGCAAGTAGAAAAAAAGGGGACAACTTATGACCATAAGATAAGATAGCTTCCTTTATATTTAAAGCTTTATCTTACCGTAATATTTTAGACCTTTTTTTCTGTAGAAATAATTTTTATCTTATGATGACAATATTTCTTCATACCATGGTGAATATTTAGATTTTTTTGGTAGTGATTGGATTGGGATTGCAGCTTGATTTTAGTCTAGATTACCTAGGATTGATATTACCATGTTGCAAAATAAAATGTATCAGAATTTTACTCCATAACCTTGTGAAATACTATAGGAAGAATATATCTGTTCACTTTGATCTTCATGTTTTAGTGTTTACATTAATTCAATTTCTTCACAAAAGCCATCTTTTAATATCAGGGCATCTTTAACTGGCTTTGAAACTGTATTCTAATGGAATTTTCTCAGATAACCTTTAACGGTTTAAACAGGTTAAATTTTAATGTCATTTATACTGGAAAGGTGTTCAAAATATTATACTATTAAATATTTAATGACATCATTATGGAAAATTTAGCTATTTCCACACAAGACTCAGGAGGCCAGAGGTATCATTACATACTAGTTCTTGAATTGTTAAACAGGTCTTCTGAGATTTGCACTCTTTTCCAATTTTTAATAATATGGTTTAGTTTGCTGCTAAGTTTGCAAAATGCAGTATTCTTGCACAGATGTGATTGTTAATTAAAAAGTCTCCTGTGCATGTGAATGGGTTTCAGGGTGATGTTTTTGTGCATGTGGATATCATTTAGGAATAGTTGGAGTATTCAAGTATTTGCGTATTCATAAAACCAATGTGCGTCAATGTCCACAGTTTGTCCGAACTGTTGCATAGAACTATAAGAGAATCATATTTACATGTAAGTGCCTCTGGTGGCTTATATCTATAATACTGCTGTGTCTAAAAGAATTAATCTGTGATTCTTGTCAATCAGTAATTCAGTAATAATACTTGTACTGTAACACCAGTGAAATACTAACTTTTTGAAACGTCTCCAGACTGTGCTTATCAAGAAACCCAAAAGGAACAAAAATATGTTTATTTTGTGAGTGATTGAGAGTACTTTAAATAAATCTTCCAATTTCCAATAACACATGGAAACTGGCAGGCTGTTAACAGAAATCTAAAGAACACAGCTATGTTATGAGCTACTCTTCATTTCCTTTGAATTGAAGGAATATTAAAATGCTTATAATATCGGAATGTGAGTTTAAAGTGCATTCTTACTGAAGTAGTATTAGCAATAGCACAATAAGAAGCAGAAATCTTATACATTACAGTGATTATTAGAGAAGAAGGCATACCTCATCACAACTCATCCTTTTAAAATGCTGAATTTTCTTGAAAACACACTTCAAAAGAGGAATTAATTATCTAGGTTCTATATAACTATGTTGAAGCAGAACTCAAATGTAATATATGTCAGACAAGATAGTTAACTCCTTTCAAATTATCTTCCAAATGTACAGAAATATTATTATTATTATTTCTCCTATTTATTGATTCTTTTAGTTTAATACATAGGTAAAAGATGTAATTTTTTTCCACAACTCTAAAAAAAAAAAAAATCCCCAAGCCAAAAATGCTTCACAATCCTTCAATCATTAATTGAGGAACTCTTCAAGTAAAAGAATGAAAACTATATAGAAGAAAATACATATCATAGGACTAGGGAAATTCTACTTGGTGTGCTAGTTTGAGCCTAGCTAGCATGTTTTGGTGATTAAATTACAGCCTGTGAAAGGAAAACAATAGTGATGTCTACTTCGCTCATAGGCTTGCTGAGATGTATTAGAATAAAAAGCAAAACCTAGATAACACAATCGGGAGTCTCACTTCTGCTGGGGAACTGGCTG
>WAAF01010200.1:140067-192537 GCA_013400475.1 Tricholaema leucomelas | reverse complement strand
TTCAAAAAAAAAAAAAAAACAACAAAAAAAATCTCCATCCTCTTGAAAATAGCCAGCTGCAAATCCAGCGAGTTCCAACCACTCCCCAGCAGCTTGTCCAAACCCCCCACACTGCTCCAAGGGCTTAGGAGCATCCCTTGGGCTCCCCACCCCTCTCCCTCCCCCCCCCCCCAAAAAAAAAACCCAACAAGGTGGGGATGTAGATGTGGGGGGGTGTGGGGGTGATGTCAAGCCCAACCAGCAGCTCACTCCAAACCTGATGGCAGGGCAGGAGGGGGGCTGGGGCAGGCAGGGGGCAAGCTCTCTCCGCTCCCACTTGTCTACATCTAGCGCAGGGAACCAGCGAGCAGGTCTTGAGATGCAGCAGTGACAGCAAACTGGACAAGGGTGAAGGCGACGAGGGGAGGAGGAGGGGGGGCGAGGATGGCACGGGGTTGGGAGGGGTCGCCCCTCGTCAGGTGGTGCCCTCCAGCACTGGGGAGAGAGAAGAAAGGAGGGATGGGGCTGGGGGTGGGCAGCAGAGGAAAGCAGAGGAAGGGCTTCCCCTCCCCCTTCCGTGAGCCCCCGGCCGGGCGAGGGACTGACCCAGCAGCAGTTCTCTAAGTCATTTGGTGAGGTGCTTCCAGCATTTCCATCAGGAAGGTGTCGATGGGTGTGTCGCCTATTAGCTTGAAGAAGAAGAGGTGCTCCAGGCATTTCAGGCCGATGGACCGCAGGGCTGGGAGGCGCAGCAAGAGCTTTGCGAACCTGGCAGGTGAGAGACAGGACACAGGTCAGTGCTCCCCTCCCTGCCACACGCACTCCTTCCTCAGCCTCCAAAGCTTCTGTGGCTGCTCCTGCTCTGAAGGGCTCGGGGGCAGACACAACTGCTTTTGCTACAGCCAGAGCTGTGCAGAGAACCTGCAGAATCACTCTGGGTGGAGAAGATCTTATGGTCATCAAATCCAACCGCTCTGTAGCTCCAGCACGGCTGGTGCTAAACCACGGCCCCCGGCACCGCACCTCTGCAGCTTTAAACACCCCCGGGCATAGGGATTTAGACACCTCCCTGGGCAGCCTGTGCCAGTCTTTGAGAGCCCTTTCAGTCAAGAAGTTCCTTCTAATCACAGCATTAACCAGGTGGGAAAAGACCTCTGAGATCATGGAGTCCAACCTAGCACCTACCACCTTCCAATTAACTAACCCACGGCACTAAGTGCCTCATTCAGCCTCCTCTTAAACACCTCCCGGGATGGGGACTCCACCACCTCCCCGGGCAGCCCATCCCAATGCCAATCACTCTTTCCACGAAGAACTTCTTCCTAACGTCCAGCCTGAACCTGCCCTGGCACAACTTGAGGCTGTGTCCTCTTGTTCTGTCCCCGAGTGCCTGGCAGAAAAGATCAACCCCTCCTGGCTACAACTTCTTCTCAGGTAGCTTATATCCAAACCTAAACCTCCTCTGGTGCCACTTCGAGGGGCCCTTTGCTCTTGTCCTTGGCTCAGCAGTGCCCCTTTCCCTGCAGGCACCGAGCACCTCTCAGGCAGCTCCAATCAGCCAGCACTTGGGCTGCTGAGCCCTGGGGGCTGGTGGTACAGCAGGAAGCCAGCTGGCAGCCAGGCTGGAGGCACTTTGGGGGTGATCCAATGGAAGGAGATGCAAAAGCTGGCAGAAGCACTACACATAAGCCGGGACACAGGGTCCTTCCCTTCCCCCTGCCCCATGTGGGGCTCTCAGGAGCCCCAAGCAGAACAAAAGCCCTTTCTCTCCAGCCTGCCCTGCCCAGTGGAGACACTTGTCAGGTCACACCTTGCATGATGGCTTCACAGCCAGGCAGGGGAGAGCCAGGGGGCTGGGAAGAGCCAGGGGGGCTGGGGAGAGGCTGACAGCTGGCTGTGGGGAAGCAGACCAGCCCAAGGGCCAAGCAGTCACACTGGGAAAGGGGCTGCTGCGTGCTGCACTCTGAGAGCACCGGGAGGCAGTGGAGCCAGAAGAGAGCCACCAGCTCCTAGGAGGGTGCTGTGGAAGCAGCCCCACGGTATCCTCACCCTGCTTACCCACGCCCCAGGGTGCGGGCAGCAAGCCCAGGAGCCGTGGGATGGATGTTTTAAACTGGGGGAAAGGCCTTCCACTGGTCAGCAGCAGGTTTGTTTGTTTTTCCTGCTGCACAATCGGGGCTTGAACATCAGCAGAGGCTGAAGGAACCCAGGGAGAAGGAGACTGTCTAGAAAACACAGAGAGAGAGAGAGAGAGAGAGAGAGAGACACCACAGGCACACAGATATTTCACATGCACACTCACTTCTCTCTCCCTGTTGGCTTTATTTTCTTCTGCTGAGCTGGCGAGAATGGTGGGAGCCCAGCCAGGAAAAACAAATCAGTCCCTACCATCCCATTCAGGAAGTTTCACTTTAAACCAAACCAGATGATGGCTTCAGCCCTTGGATGTGTTTAACTGTGAGATAACCAGCCTGCAGCACGGCCTGCCAGGGCTGCAGCCAGGAGGGGAGAAAGCAGCCCCTGACTGCCCCACGGCTGCTGCATGTGGCACGTAGGCACCTTGCAGGGGAGCTGGGGCAGGGCAGCGTGGTTGGGCTCTTCCCAGGAATGCCTCCAGCCACCTGGGTGATGCAGGGAAGCTCCCTTTTGGTGTTAGCACTGTGCTCTCAAGCTCAGGATGGCTGAGAACTGGGCTGAAGGGACCTTCAAAAGTCATCTAGTCCAACCCCCTCTGCAGTAATCATAACGCTCTGGGGAAGAGGAATCAGTCTGAGGGTCACACAAACCACCCCTGCTCTGTGCACTGCATCCCCTTCCTCACTGCAGAGTCAAACACACTCAGTGCTGCCCTCAGCCCCAACAGCTGCCTTCAGCCCCAGTGGTTATGGTCAATCCCAGTGGTTACCTTCAAACCCAATGCTGCCTTCACCCTCAGTGGTACCTTCAGTTTCAGTGGTACCTTCAACCCCAATGCTGCCTTCAATCCCAGTGGTACTTTCAGCCCCAGTGGTGCCTTCAACCCCAATGCTGCCTTCAGTCTCAGTGGTACCTTCAGTCTCAGTGGTTACCTTCAACCCCAATGCTGCCTTCAATCCCAGTGGTACCTTCAACCCCAGTGGTACCTTCAGTCTCAGTGGTTACCTTCAACCCCAATGCTGCCTTCAGTCTCAGTGGTACCTTCAACCCCAGTGGTGCCTTCAGTCTCAGTGGTACCTTCAACCCCAGTGGTACCTTCAGTCTCAGTGGTACCTTCAACCCCAATGCTGCCTTCAATCCTAGTGGTACTTTCAGCCCCAGTGGTACCCTCAACCCCAATGCTGCCTTCAATCTCAGTGGTACCTTCAACCCCAATGCTGCCTTCAATCCTAGTGGTACTTTCAGCCCCAGTGGTACCCTCAACCCCAATGCTGCCTTCAATCTCAGTGGTACCTTCAACCCCAATGCTGCCTTCAATCTCAGTGGTACCTTCAACCCCAATGCTGCCTTCAATCTCAGTGGTACCTTCAACCCCAATGATGCCTTCAACCTACCTCTCCCTGCCACAAGCCAGCCATGAACATCCAAGAAACCCCTTGATGGAGCATCTTGTTTTAATCCGCCAGCACATTGGTACCCAAGGGGAGGGGAAAAGTAAGTCCAATATTACATCTCAATGTATTACAGTCTTGAGTTGTGCCAGGGGAGGTCTAGGCTGGATGTTAGGAGGAAGTTGTTGTCAGAGAGAGTGATTGGCATTGGAATGGGCTGCCCAGGGAGGTGGTGGAGTTCCCATCCCTAGAGGTGTTGAAGCCAAGCCTGGCTGGGGCACTTAGTGCCATGGTCTGGTTGGTTGGGCAGGGCTGGGTGCTAGGTTGGGCTGGATGAGCTTGGAGCTCTCTTCCAACTTGGTTAATTCTATTCTATCTATTCTATTCTATCCTACCCTATCCTATTCTATCCTACCTGAGGGCATGATCACAAAACCAGAGAACCATTTTGATTGGAAGAGCCCTTTAAGACCACTGAGTCCAGCACTGCCAGATCACCACTAAACCATGGCCCTCAGCATCACATCTCCACAGCTTTGAACCCTTTCCAGGGATGGGGACTCCACCACTGCCTTGGGCAGCCTGATCCAGGGCTTGACAACCCTGTGGAGGGGGCAAAGTGCTGTGCCCACTGCATCCACTGCCATGGAAACAACCCTTTCTTTCACACAACCCTCCAGACAGGCAAACCTGGGAACACAGGTGAGATGCAAATCCCAGTTTGCTGGGACTGGTGTTCCCAACATTCCCAGCTCAGCAGCAGTATGCACCAGCAGCAGCTCCCAGTGCTTTGCTTGGCTGCTCAAAGGGCTGTCAGTCACTCGACTGGCAGTTGCCAGCTTCAGGCTGTAACTGGGAAAATGCGCCCACTCAGCTCTGGAACAGTCCAGGAAAGCATTCCTAATTCCCCCTCCCATTCCCAGCTGGATTGGGGGAGGAGGGGAGGGGAGAAAAGAGCATCAATTGAGGCTTTCACTTCCCAGCAATGATGCTCATCTGCCACCGAAAATTAACTCCGTGTGCGTCTTATTTGCGCTGTGGTTTGCTCGCCGTGGCTGCCAGAAGGGAAATGATACCCCCAGCCCCCAGCTGCTCAGCCCACGGCAGAGGGGGCTCCTTGGGGCTCCTCAGGGCTCCTTGCAGCTCCTCAGGGCTCCTCCAAGTTCTTAGGGTAGCTCTTTGAGGTTCCTTGGGATAATATAGGGCTCCTCTGAGCTCCTTGCGGCTTTCTGGGGCTCCTTAGGACAGCTCTTTGGGGCTCCTTGGGATAATACAGGGCTCCTCTGAGCTCCTTGGGGCTTCTTGGTGCCTTCTGGAGCTCCTTAGGGCTCCTTGGAGCTCCTCAGGGCTTCTCCAGGTTCTTTAGGGTTCCTCAGGGCAGCTCTCTGGGGCTCCTTGGGATAATATAGGGCTCTTCTGAGCTCCTTGGGGCTTTCTGGGGCTCCTTAGGACAGCTCTTTGGGGCTCCTTGGGATAACACAGAGCTCCTCTGAGCTCCCTGGGGCTCCTCAGGGCTCCTCCAGGTTCTTTAGGGTTCCTCAGGGCAGCTCTCTGGGGCTCCTTGGGATAATATAGGGCTCCTCTGAGCTCCTTAGGGCTTTCTGGGGCTCCACAGGGCAGCTCTTTAGGATCCTTGGGATAATATAGGGCTCCTCTGAGCCCCTTGGGGCTTCCTGGTTGCTTTCTGGAGCTCCTTAGGGCTCCTCAGGGCACCTCTTTGGGATAACACAGAGCTCCTCTGAGCTCCTTGGGACTTTCTGGGGCTCATTAGGGCTTCTTGGGGCTCCTCAGGGCAGCTCTTCGGGGCTCCTTGGGATAATACAGGGCTCCTCTGAGCTCCTTAGGGCTTTCTGGGGCTCCAGGACATCTCTTTAGGATCCTTGGGATAATACAGGGCTCCTCTGAGCTCCTTCGGGCTTCTTGGAGCCTTCTGGGGCTCCTTAGGGCTCCTCAGGGCAGCAATTTGGGGCTCCTTGGGATAATATAGCACTCCTCTGAGCTCCTTGGGGCTTCCTGGGGCTTTATGGGACTCCTCAGGGCAGTTTGGGGCTCATCATTACTGCCCAACCTTCTCCTTGCTGTGCTGCAGTTAGTGGCCTGGGAACAAATTTCACTCTGCACTTCCCAGGGGGGTTTCTAAGGAGGTCCAGCAGCAAAGCAGGCAGACATGGGTGTGGGTTTCTCTGCAGAGACCTGTTGAAACCCAGGAGACCTGGAGCAGAGAGCCCTGAATGGGATCTCACACAGCAAGCCTGAGGGCACTGGGATCCTGCCCCAGGCTGCAGCACCTTTTAACCTCCTCAGGCTGCAGCACCCTTGGAGCTCCCCCCAGGCTGCAGCACCCTTTGAGCTCCCCCTAGGCTGCAGCACCTTTTAACCTCCTCAGGCTGCAGCACCCTTTGAGCTCCCCCCAGGCTGCAGCACCCTTTGAGCTCCCCCTAGGCTGCAGCACCTTTTAACCTCCTCAGGCTGCAGCACCCTTTGAGCTCCCCCCAGGCTGCAGCACCCTTTGAGCTCCCCCTAGGCTGCAGCACCTTTTAACCTCCTCAGGCTGCAGCACCCTTTGAGCTCCCCCCAGGCTGCAGCACCCTTTGAGCTCCCCCTAGGCTGCAGCACCTTTTAACCTCCTCAGGCTGCAGCACCCTTTGAGCTCCCCCCAGGCTGCAGCACCTTTTGACCTCCCCAGGCTGCAGCACCCTTTGAGCTCCCCCCAGGCTGCAGCACTCTTTGAGCTCCCCTCAGGCTGCAGCACTCTTTAACCTCCCCAGGCTGCAGCACTCTTTGAGCTCCCCTCAGGCTGCAGCACTCTTTAACCTCCCCAGGCTGCAGCACCTTTTAACCTCCTCAGGCTGCAGCACTCTTTGAGCTCCCCCCAGGCTGCAGCACCCCTTAACCTCCCCAGGCTGCAGCAGCCAGTGCTGGGGGCTTTGCAGGGGTGGGGGCTGCAGGAGCAGAGCAGGAGCTGACCTGCCAGGCTGGTCAGGGTATTTGTGTTTGCAGTATGCCTCTAGGGACGCGTACACCTTCTCCCGCAGCGCCTCCACCTCAGCTGGGTTGGAGAGACCTTTGGAGTCTGAAAGGCAACGAAACAACCATCAACCAAAAAAGCAAAAATCCCTTTTCCAAACACCCCTCCCCCACCCCCAAGGCTTTCCAGGTAGGCAAGGACCAACCTGTGCACTCCATCAGCCCTCTTCATCCCTTCCCAGCACCACCAAACCAGGGCACGGTGTGGATGCAGGGTACCTAACACCCCTCCTAGGGAGCATCCAAGCCCTGAGAGGGTCACTAGATCCATCATACCCCAAACCTCAACAGTTTGGGTTCATTCCATTGGTCACAGACCTCAATTTAAAGGTGAGATTTCCCCTTCCAGCACAGGCTAAGTGGAAAGCCTCAGGGTAGGTCCCTCCTGACCTGGTTTTGGTAGGGTGAAAGGGGCACTCAAACAGGCACCACAGGAACGTCTCCAGATTCTCTTTCTTTTACTATAAATGGCTCATCCCAAATTACACACAATAAATTACTGCTGATTGCAAGTAGTGAAGGGGAGAGGAGAGGAGGGGGGGAAGGAAAGCCAAGCAGAAAAACAAATCTAAGGAGGAGCAATAAACCCTGGCCTGGTTTTGGTGGGAAAGGCCAGAGAGAAAGCTGAGCTTGGGCACAAACCATGCTCCTGTGAGAGCAGGGAAGGCAAAGGGTGGCTGCAGATGTGGAGGTCTGATCTTGGCTGGCTCTGCTCTGGCCTGAGCAGCTCTAAAAATCTAGAGAACCCCTTCAATATTGCTGCACAGGCTGGGGGGCTCCTTCTTGCTGCAGCAAGGCTTTGCTGTCTGAAACACCAGAGACAACTCCTGGCACTGAACCACCTTCTTCTTCATCTTCCCTCGGGCAGCTGGGGCCAAGAGGGGAATGCAAGTGGTGTGAAACCTCCTGGAGTCTGTAAAACTAAGCAAGCTGCAGACCAAAAAATAAAGCTCTTGTGGATTTTACAAGCATGTTTGATGCCTTTTGCCCTCTCCAGGTCTGCAGAGGGTTGTTTGTTCTTTTCCAGCAGCACAGTTAATAAAAGTCTTTGGATGGTGAGGTCAGGAAAGAGAGGACCACAAGGTCCAGGCTCCAGGTTTGCTCTAAGCCATACTCTGGGACTGCTAAATGAATTTTTGCTCTTGTTCAGAGACAACAACTGCCTTAAGCACCTCAGCTTTGCTTTTTACAGGGTTGGCTGAAGCACTGTCAATAGGAAAGCCCAAAGCCCCTCAAGCTCAGCAGAGAACTGAGCTCATCAGCAGGAGTCAGCTTCACAAGCAGCATTTTCCACCTCCTCGGGTGATGGCAGCCAAGTCCTGGCCAAGGCTGAGCCCTGCAGGGAGATATATTCTGGACCATGAAACTGTGCAAAGGAGTTGTTCAGTCTGGAGAGGAGAAGGCTTCCAGGTGACCTTATTGTGACCTTGCAGGATCTTAAGGGGGCTACAAGAAAGGTGGGGAGGGACTTTTTAGCCTGTCAGGGAGTTATAGGACTGGGGGGAATGGAACAAAGCTGGAAATGGGGAGATTCAGAGTGGATGTTTGGAAGAAGTTCTTCAGCATGAGGGTGGTGAGAGCCTGGAAGGGGTTGCCCAGGGAGGTGGTGGAAGCCTCATCCCTGGAGGTGTTTAAGGCCAGACTGGATAAGGCTCTGGCCAGCTTGATGTAGTGTGAGGTGTCCCTGGGCATGGCAAGGGGGTTGGAACTGGCTGATCCTTGTGGTCCCTTCCAACCCTGCCTGATTCTATCATTCTATGGAAACACCCCTTGAAAAGAGAGGTTTAGAGAACAGCCCTGGGCAGGGACCCAGACTTATCTCTGACCTGCAAAGGACACGCTGGAAGGTGGCAGAGGCATCGAGCAGCACTTAAGCTGACTTCCATTCTTGCCTCTCCTCTTTCTTGCCCTGTCCTTAGGGGTTAGGTGCCCCTGGTTATTTTCAAGGGAGCTGTATTAGGTGAGCAAAGGAGCCAAAAGGACACAGCATCAGGCAGGAGAGGAGTGGAGAGAAGGTAAGAGCATGTACCAGGGTTGAAGAGGACAATGGCTCGCAGGCAGCCTAGCTCTGTCTTGTCCATCTGCATGTCTCGCATTTTTGACACGAGTTCTGTCAGTACTCTGCAAAGGACACAGAAATCACAGGCAATCAGCAATCAGAAGGTGTAGGGGTAGGGGAGAGGGAAACCACCACCCAGGTGTTAGCTCCAGTGCAGGGATGATGAAGGCCAATGGGACACTGCTTTGCACAGCCCAGCTCGAAGCTGTGCCCTCATTTTCCTCCTGTATTAAAAAAGAGCTGATTAGGAACATCAACAGTTCCTGTGCTGGTACAAGAGGGAGCAGAAAGAATTGGCTCTGTGCATTCAGCAAGAGGGCTTTGGGCAGCACCTGAGAGAGCTGCCTAGAAATAAAAAAGCACTATAAAATAAAAACCCCTTCACAAACACAACCCAACAGGTACCTAAAAGCAATTTCCTCTGCTGGTAGTTTTTATGGCTCCCTCTGCTCCTCCTGCAGGTGCTGCTCTCCAAATGATCTTCCCACTGATTGCTCCGTTTGGAGCCCGTTAGATCCTGCACCAAAGTCAGGATCTTGCACTTTGTGACCTCCTAGGGAACCAAATAGATGTCACCCAGGTCCAAAGGACAACTTTCTCTCCAAGCAATCAACAACCACCAAGAAAAAGAAGAAACCAAACCCAAAGAGGTGATTTGGTTTCAACGAAGTCACCTCCAGATGAGGCTGGGGCAGAGGAATGAGAGATTTCAGCGACGCCTGGAGCCACACTGTGGGTCAAAGCCCCCTGAGATGTCTGGTTTGAAACCACTTTTCCCAAAGCAGGAGATTAAAGAGCCCTGGGGATCCTCATGTGGAAGCTGCTGGGTACTTTGGGGGCTTTTTCATGGTGCAAATAAAATCACGGCTTGGTCCAATTAGAGATGAAAAGGAGGAAAGGAGCAGCCTGCTCGTAACGTTGGAAGGCATCTGGACCCCATGAAGAAGGGCTTTGATTTGCCCTTTCCCTGCCTATTTTGGGCTGTTGGTTTCTGCAGGTTTAAGAGGAAGGGAATTCATGTCCTGCAGTAAGGGCTGTGATATGTGATGGACACACCTCAGCCCAGGCTCCTCTAGTCATGAGCCCAACACGTCTCTACCCAGCACCTCAAGCAGGTGGCAATGAAGGTGATAGGAGAGAGGTCAGTGTAGAGACAAAGAGTTGGGGAAGGCTAGACAAGGTGGCTTGAGGTGTGTTACCATCCATCATCCATCCATACCTCCATCCATCCCCCATCCACATCCATCTTCCATCCATCCATACTCACATCCATTCTCCAGCACCCACTATCCATCCATCCTCCATCCACATACATCCATCTATCACTCATCCTCCCTCCATCATCCATCCATCCACCCTCCATCCATCTATCCATCCATCCATCTATCCATCCATCCATCCATCCATCCTCCCTCCATCATCCCATCCATCCACCCATCCATCCTCCATCCATCCTCCATGCACCCATCCTCCATCCATCCATCACACATCCATCTATCCATCCATCCTCCATCCATCCATCCTCCATCTACCCATCCTCCATCCATCCTCCATCCATCCATCCTCCATCCATCCATCCTCCATCTACCCATCCTCCATCCATCCATCTATCCATCCATCCTCCATGCACCCATCCACCTACCCATCCATCCATCCATCCATCCATCCTCCCATCCATTCTCCATCCATCTACCCATCCATTTATCTTCCATCAATCCATCTACCCATCCATCTTCCATCCATCCACCCATCCCATCACCCACCTACCCCTGCCTGTGCCCACCTGTCGAAGATGGCTCCGACGCCAGCGCTGTGGGCGCTGTTCCGGTGCACGTGGAGCCCAGTGGCCAGCAGGATCCCATCCTTCACGGCTATGGAGCGGTGGGAGAAGGAGGCAATTAGGAGCTCATTCCACCCTGGGGAGCAGAAAACAACCAGATTAGAGCCAAGGAATGCTAAGGGAGGTTTGGGAATCAGTGATGTCACCTCCCTGGTGGTTAGAAAGAGAGGAGGAGGCCACTCGAGAGCCACTTTTGCTTCAGTAAGGTGGCTGGAAGTGGGAAGGGAGTCAGGAGCCAGCCCTGTCTTGGATGTCAGGGAAGGGGAAAAAATGTCAAGGAGCAAATGTCCTACAAATATAACAACAATAAGGGAAGTAGCTTCCTCCATGAACCTTGCAGGCACCAGAGCAAACACCTCCCTGGAGGTGTTCAAGGCCAGGCTGGCTGAGGCCTTGAGCAGCCAAGCCTAAGTGAGAGATGTCCCTGCCCATGGTGGGCAGGTTGGATGATCTCTGAGGTCCTTTCCCTCCTGAGCCATTCTATGATGATTGATCTCTCTGCCCTGCTTCTCTCACCATGAACCTCTCAGTGAGTGTGGAGCTCTACATTCCCCCTCTGACCTCCCACTCCCTGCCTCTGAGCAATTAAAAAATCTCTTAATGCTTTCTATCAGCTAATTGGGTTCATTTTCAAGCCATAATGAGGCACAAAAGTTCATTCACCATTATTCTGTGTAAACTGGGACCATGGGAACTCTTGCTTGCAGGTTGCTGCTTTTGTTGGTGCTCAAGGATATGATGGAGTAGCAGCCCTGGTAGAGTCAATCATAGATCATTAAGGTTGGAAAAGGCCTCTCAGATCATTGAGTCCAACCTAAAACCTCCATGACCACTAAACCATGTCCCCAGTTGCCATGGCCACACATTTCTTGAACACCTCCAAGGATAGGGACTCCCTGAGTAGGATGTTCCAATCCCTGACCACTCCTGCAGCAAAGTGTTCCTCATCTCCAACCTAAACCTCTCCTGGCACAATTTCAGGCCATTTCCTCTCCTATCCCGGTACTAGAGAGAAGAGAACAACTCCCACCTCACCCCAACCTCCTTTCAGGGAGTTGTAGAGAGCAATGAGGTCTCCTCTCAGCCTCCTCCTCTCCAGACTTTACTCCCTCAGCTGCTCCCCCCCAGCCCTGTTCTGCAGACCCTTCACCAGCTTCATTGCCTCAACAAGAAGTCAACAACTTGTGGCCAGGAGGGGCAATGCCATTCTGGGGTGGATTAGAAGGGTTGTGGTTAGTAGGTTGAGAGAGGTTCTCCTGCCCCTCTGCTCTGCCCTGCTGAGGCCACATCTGCAGAACTGTGTCCAGTTCTGGACCCCCCAGTTCAAGAGGGACACAGAACTGCTGGAGAGAGTCCAGCACAGAGCCACAAAGATGATGAAGGGAGTGGAACAGCTCTGTTAGGAGGAGAGCCTGAGGGAGCTGGGGCTGTGCTGCTGGGAGAGGGGAGACTGAGAGGTGACCTCAGCAGTGGTTATCAATGTGTGCAGGTGAGTGGCAGGAGGCTGCAGCCAGGCTCTGCCCCAGCACGAGGGGCACTGGGTGGGAGCTGAGGCAGAGGAAGTTTCATTTAAACATGAGGAGGAATTTTTTCCCTGAGGAGGTGACAGAGCCCTGGCACAGGCTGCCCAGGGGGGCTGTGGAGTCTCCCTCTCTGGAGATATTCAAACCCTGCCTGGATGTGTTCCTGTGTGATCTGCTCTGGGTGATGCTGCTCTGGCAGTGGGGTTGGACTGGCTGAGCTTTGGAGGTCCCTTCCAGCCCCTGCCATTCTGGGATGCTGTAAAGAACTGTTGGGAAACTTGCAGGGTGAACATTTGGGTGACTTTCAGCCAGGAACAACATCTTCAGTACCACAAGATGAGCTTTTCTGCAACACTTCCATCATGTGGCTGATTTACCCAGCCTGAAAATATCCTGGGGTGCAGCACAGCTTGGCAAGGTGCAGAACCATCAGGACATTTGATGTTATTTTCTTTCCCCAGGCTGGAACAGTGACACAACAACAACAACAACATCCTTCAGCTCCTCTCCTGCCAGCCAAGCTTGTCTCCTCTCCCTCACTGGAAGAAATCCAAGGTCCACGTGTGCTGTATTTACCTGCTCTTGCAGGGGATGGGTTGTGCCATCAGAAATGTTGACAAGGAATAAAGTTCACTCTTTCCTAAGTGGCCACAGGATGTTTCCACCCCTCTCACAGGAACATTTATTTGGCTATTTACTGGGCGAGACCTGGCACTTGCAGAGGAATTGCAACACTGTGAAACCCAAGGAGGATGGAGGAGAAGACATGGAAGTGCACCAGGAGCCTGCAGCAACTCTGCTCTGTGCTTCCAGGCGACCCCTTCAGACCCCACCTGGAGTACTGCAGCCAGTTCTGGAGCCCCCATTACAAGAGGGATGTGGAGATGCTGAAGAGTGTCTAGAGCAGGGCCAGGAGGATGCTGAGAGGGCTGCAGCAGCTCTGCTGTGAGCACAGACTGAAAGAGTTGGGGCTGTGCAGGCTGGAGCAGAGGAGGCTCCCAGGTGACCTTCTAGTGGCCTTCCAGGATCTGAAGGGGGCTACAAAAAAGCTGGGGAGGGATTTCTGAGGCTATCAAGAAGTGCCAGGAGTGGGGGGAATGGAGCAAAGCTGGAGGTGGGGAGAGTGAGGCTGGAGGTGAGGAGGAAGTCCCTGAGCAGGAGAGTGGTGAGAGGCTGGAATGGGTTGCCCAGGGAGGTGGTTGAGGCCCCATGGCTGGAGGTGTTTAAGGCCAGGCTGGCTGAGGCTGTGGGCAGCCTGCTCTAGGGTAGGGTGTCCCTGGGCATGGCAGGGGGTTGGAAGTGGCTGCTCCTTGTGGTCCCTTCCAACCCTGCCTGATTCTGTGATTCTCTCTCAGAGCCAGACCCACAGAGAGGTGCAGCTGGTGCCTCCTGCCAGCCATCACACAGACCCACAGCAGCTCAACACACAACCTCCTCATGCAGCTCCAACCAGAGCTGGCTCACAATGTCCCTCTGTGGGTTTTACAGCTCTGCTGGCACCCAAGACCCATGGCTCTGCACAGCTCCCAGGGGTGCCCAATCCAGCCTCCAGCTTGCCATGAATACAATGAAGTGCTGAGGCTCCCAGATGCCACCAACATCTCTGCTGGGCTTGTTCCAGCTAAGGAGTGATGGATTAATCAGCATCCTCCATCTGAATGACTCCCATTTAGAGCTGGGATGTTTTGGCTCCAATGAGGAACCTATTTCTCCCTAATGCCTCCTCAAAGAGCTGTTGAGATAAAGAGGCAAGGGAAAAGTAGGAATGATGACAAGCAGGAAATCTGAGCTGGAGATCAAACAAGTCTCCCCAAAGAGTTCTGCACTTCAACCCAAGCTCTGGAGAAGCAGAGCAGATATGTTTGACTCTTGGGATACCCTGATGGTGGCTGCAGGCTGTGGGGATGCTTTGGGGTGGGGGAGGGCACCTGGCAGCACAGTAACCATCTTGTTAATCCATCTCAGCACCAGCTTTGCCCACCAGACCTCTAGAGGGAAGTGCAGCTGCAGAGATGTGGCGCTCAGCACCCTTGGCAGAGATGCTGAGGGTTGAAGGAGGTTCTCCTGCCCCTCTACTCTGCCCTAGTGAGGCCTCATCTGGAATACTGGGTCCAGTTCTGGGCTCTCCAGTTCAAGAGAGGAAGGGAACTGCTGGAGAAAGTCCACAGGAGGTTATAAAGCTGCTGAAGGGCCTGGAGCAGCTCTGTGAGGAGCAAAGGCTGAGAGCCCTGGGGCTGAGAGCCTGCAGAAGAGCAGCCCCAGAGGGGAGCTGAGCAATGCTCAGCAAGAGCTAAAGGGTAGGGGGCAGGAAGATAGGGCCAGAATCCTGTCAGTAATGCCCAGTGACAGGACAAGGGGCAATGGCCACAAACTGGAACCCAGGAGGTTCCACTTGAGCAGGTGGAGAAAGTTCTTTGGTGTGAAGGTTCTGGAGGCCTGGAGCAGGCTGCCCAGAGAGGTTGTGGAGCCTCCTTCTCTGGAGAGCTTCCAAACCCCATCTGGGCATTGTGATCGTGGGCAAGCTGCTGTGGGTGCTCTGCTTTAGCAGGAGGGCTTGGACTGGATGATCTCCAGAGGTCCTTTCCAACCCCTGCACCATTCAGTGATCCTGAGAAAACATCAGGTTGGTCCTGCCTCAGCCAAAGCCAGCTTGGAAACAAGTGGCAAACAGGCTTAAAAAGTTTGGTTTCCTTCTCTTCCAAACATCTCAGAGAGGGAAGATCTTTAAATGATTCAGGATTAGAGCAAAGCTGCTGCCAGCCCACCCAGCCCTGCTCCTCCACAGCTGCGTGCTCCACTTAATTCTGCCTCCAAGGATGCATGACTGAACCTGAGTGATGCTGGTAGCTAAATTTTAATACTTCAATATTTCATGGGCAGCTGTTCTCAGCAAGGCTGCTCTCCTCCACTCAATAATAGATAAAGCCACTGGTTAAAAAGACTTGGGGGAGGTTATCTGAGGCCCCAGTGGAGATGCTTGGAGCAGGCAGCCCATTGGAACCACTCCAGAGGCTCAGCCCACCTCAGGGCCATGAGATCAGAGCCAACAGGGAATCTGCAGCCCCCTCTCCTTCCCCATGGAGTGGCCTCTGCAGAAGGCTAGCTTGGAGCTGGGTCACAAGGAGCACCAGCAGAAGGGAGAGAACATCAGGTCAGAAAATCTCCAGGTCAGCTTTCCTCTAAAGAGAAAGGCAAACCTTGAGCTGCTGCTGTGGCTTTTGTTTCCCCTTCCCTTCCGTACTGTGAGGAGTGGAGGTTGGTGTCTCCTATTGCCAAGCAGGTCACTGGGTGCCACCAACAGCTATCAAAAGCCTCCTCCCAGTCTCACCTGGCACATGGAGCCTGTCATTTGTGGGAAGTCACTTTGCCTGTCCCACTGCCCCCTTTCTTCAGGGCTTAGCATCAAGCCAAAGCCCTTGGAAGCACTTAGCTGACAACAGGAGCTAGGCAAAGAGCTTCCTGCAGAGACGTGATGCTGAGGGACACACTTTAGAACCAAACCTGGTAGAATTTGATGACCTTCATGGTCTTTCCCAAGCAAAATGCTTCTGTGACTCTATGATTCCATGCCTGAAAGGCAGCTTTATTGCCCCTGCTCTTGATTTCTTGCCCTCCCTGGTCTTTGTGCACAACCTGCCAGCAGCAAGGGCTCGGATTTACTCAGCGGAAGAAGAATCCTTTCCACAGCTAAACTGCTTTTCACTTCCCAAAGCATCTGCTCCTGCAGACCTCCTGCCACACAAGGAAATTTAAAAGGAGCCCAGAGAAAATTTGATTTTCATCTTGGTGGGTGGGAGAGGGAGGGCAATGTAGTTCTCTCCCCTCTCTGGTTTTAATTACCATCAAAGGTTCCAACGTGAGGAAATCTCACAGAGACCCAAACCCGTTTGTCACCCAAACCTCAGCCTGGGAGGAAGGCAGTGTGGAACTCCTTTGGTTCCAAACACCCAGCACCACATCTCCAAGCACCTCAGACTCATCAGGCTGGGGCCATTTTTTGTTGTTGTTGTTGTAGAGCTGATTGGCAGCTGGTGCAACGTTTTGGATCTCACTCCGCAACGCATCCCCCGGGGGCTTTTTAAACTCTGTTGAGCAATTGACTTATCAGAGGCTATTACTCAGAATCAGTTAGCAGCTTGCAAGTGGCTGGGACCTAAATCTAAGTGGAATACACAGTGATGGAACCCACGTGGGGCTGGCTCTCACTCACCTGCTCTGAGCAAGATGACCTGGTCATCCAGAGGCAGCTCGGAGAAGTGAGGGATCCTCTTGGCCCACTCCACCAGGGTGAAGAGCTGTTTGTCTGCTGCCTGGCAGATGTTTGTCACTGGGTCATTGGGCTGCAAAGGCAAAAAGAGGCCAAAAAGGCTCAGAGAATCATAGAATCAAGCAGGTTGGAAAAGAGCTCCAAGCTCAGCCAGCCCAACCTAGCACCCAGCCCTGCCCAAGCAACCAGACCATGGCACTAAGTGCCCCAGCCAGGATTGGCTTCAACACCTCCAGGCACAGAGACTCCACCACCTCCCTGGGCAGCCCATTCCAATGCCAATCTGCCAACAACTTCCTCCTAACATCCAGCCTAGACCTGCCCTGGCACAGCTTGAGGCTGTGTCCCCTTGTTGCCTGGGAGAAGAGCCCAACCCCACCTGGCTACAACCTCCCTTCAGGTAGTTGTAGACAGCAACAAAGTCACCCCTGAGCCTCTTCCAGAGAAGGTAGAGAAAGAGTGAGAGGCTGGAAGAGCAGCTGAAGGGGTTTGTTGCCTCCCAAAGCTGGGAGACCCTCAAAACCAGCCATAACCAGTCCCAGGGAAAGCAGGTGACTTGGTTTCTCCACCATGGAGTTTCACTACCTTTTAACCAGCTTCAAAACAAGTACCAAGAGTGCTGTGACCCCAATATCCATCAGCCTGACTGAGGAATCAGCCCAGGGAAGGTTCCTGCACCCATGCTGCACACATGTTCCCTGTGTTCCCTGTGCCAGCATCTCCCAGCTCCATAAAGCAGCACCAGAGGGGGCATGAGAGGGGGGGGAAAAAGCAGAGGAAAAAACTCCTTTCCTTTGAAATATTATCCAGTAACAAAACCCATCTGCTCTCCAGGAGGACAGTCAGCCTAAACACACCAAATCCCTGTTTAAAGGAACTGCTAACAGCTCAAGTGGGCTTGTGATTAGGAACTGGAAGAGCCTGTCTAACCCTGACAAAGACAAACCTTGCTAGTCCAAGTGTGTAGAGAGGGTTTACCTCTCTGGACAGGGATCTATGAGCTCCTCCACATAACCCACCATAATCCCTACTGATACCTACCAGCTCTGCCTGCACGATTATCTTTCTGCCATGTCCTTAAAAGAGCAGTTTCCAACTGGGAGGAGGAGCATTCACCTCACCCCTGGCTTGCAGGGGGATGTGTGAATTCAAGAGGCAGAGCAGACACCAACACCAGCCTAACCTCCTTCTCCTCCTCCTCCTGCAAGTCTCAGTTTCAGCAGGACAAGGCCATTCCTCACTAGGAGCTGGCTGCAATGTCCCCTCCTAGGCTGAGCTGTCCAGGACCATGCTGCTACCATCCCTCAGACCCCTCTCCAATCCCCTCCCCTGTTCCCTGGCAGCAAACACAAACTCTGTGCCTCAGTGATCAATGTCTCCTACTCTCCAGGCTTAAAATAACCAGCATCTGGCAAGCCCTGGGGCCTTCAGAGTATTTTCACCTGTTGCCTGCAGAGATGGATGGGAAGGGGCTCATGTTCAGCAGCGCTGCTGAGGAGCATCGTTCTGGGGATCGTCCCTCCTTGCTCTGCCTGACCCCAGCAGCTCCTCAAGGGGTGCAAGGACAGGGAAGTCTCACCCCAAGGGAGCTGAGTGTCTTCCCAGAGGAAGGAGATGTGAGCAGGGACCAGGCTTTTCTCCAAGAGAGGGAGATAAGACAGGATTTCCTCCTGACAGCAGGAAAAACCTAATCAGGGTGTGAGGAGGAGCTCTGCAGGGTGAAGTGTTGCACTGGAAAGCAGGGAACATCAGCATTCAGAGGAGGGGGAGAAGGGACACATGTGGCTCAGGCTGGGGGAACATCACCAGCTTCAAATCATCCCAGTTTGGTCAGCAAGCTGGAGCAGCCAGCTGGAGAAGCTGGTATCCTGGCTTCTGTAAAGCAGGATGGGGATGGAGTGGGACACAGCTCATGGGAGACCCCAAGCTCCAGCAGAACCTGACCCACACAGCAACAAGTGCCTGCAGAGCCCTGTGGAAGGGGCATTTGGGGGAAGAAGTTCATAGAATCAGCCAGGATTGGAAGGGACCACAAGGATCAGCCAGTTCCAACCCCCCTGCCATGGCCACCAACACCCTACCCTAGAGCAGGCTGCCCAGAGCCCCATCCAGCCTGGCCTTAAACACCTCCAGGGATGGGGCCTCAACCACCTCCCTGGGCAGCCCATTCCAGTGCCAAGATGGATGAGTTTGACAAAGTTTTTAGCAGGAGTGGCTTCTGGGCAAGTTGTTACCAGTCACTGGAGAGGGACTTTTCATGAGGGTGTCTAGGGACAGGCCAAAGGGGGAATGGTTTGAAGCTGAGGCAGAGCAGGGTTAGAGTGGAGCTGAGGAAGAAGTTCTTCAGTACAAGAGTGGTGAGACTCTGGAACAGGCTGCCCAGAGAGGCTGTGGCTGCCTCTTCCCTGGTGTTGTTCAAGGCCAGGCTGGATGAAGAAAAGGCTGGATGAGGCACTTAGTGCCATGGTCTAGTTGATTGGCTAGGGCTGGGTGCTAGGTTGGACTGGATGATCACAGAATCACAGAATCAATGTGCAAGAGAGCTCCAAGCTCAGCCAGTCCAACCCAGCACCCAGCCCTGGCCAACCAACCAGTCCATGGCACTAAGTGCCAACCTAGCAGCCAGTCCTATCCAACCAACCAGTCCATGGCACTAAGTGCCAACCTACAGCCAGTCCTATCCAACCAACCAGACCATGGCACTAAGTGCTCCAGCCAGGCTTGGCTTCAACACCTCCAGGCACCAAGACTCCACCACCTCCCTGGGCAGCCCATTCCAATGCCAATCACTCTCTCTGCCAACAACTTCCTCCTAACATCCAGCCTAGACCTGCCCTGGCACAGCTTGGGACTGGATGTCTTGGATGTCTCTTCCAACCTGGTTGATACTATGATTCTAAGCCTTGAGCAGCCAAGTCCAGCTGAGAGGCATCCCTGCCTATGGGGGAAAAGAGGGTTTAGAGTAGATGACCTCTGAGACCCCTTCCAACTTGAGCCACTCTAGGATTCTATGATCTTCTCTTGATGCAGCAAGCCTTGTTCCAGGTCCCCCCAGCCCAACTGGCTCACTGCTGCTCTGCAGGCAGCACAAGCTGTACCCAGCCTGCATAGAAAGCCTCAGCCAGGGACCCAGCTTTTAATTACACCTCAGATGGCAGTTCCTGGAACCACCACGGTGCTTCCTGGCAGAAGTTAATCAGGGGAGCTTGAGAGGCAGCTGAAAGTATCATGACTGCAGCTGAAAGAGCTGTTTCCAGGGGTGGGGGTTGGGGGGAGGGAATCTGCAAAGTGCTTCTAGAAACCCTCCCCGTGCAGGGGGTAAGCAAATCCCCTCCCGCAGTAAATAGCAAGGGCACAGTGCCGGAGTGTGACAGGATGAAAGGACACACAGGCACCTGATCCTGCTGGAAAACCAGAGCTTGGAGACCTCTTCCAGAAAATGGTGACTTGAAACCAGCAGCTCAAAGGCCAATTAAGAGCTAATGGGGATAAGAGCTCTCAGTTACAGGCTTTGCCTTTCAGTGGCCAGGAGCCCATCCGAGGTGGTGCTTACACTGCTGGAGCCCAGCTGCACGGCTGCTGGGGGCACAGGGCAGGGGCAAACTCATCCTCCTGCCTCCATCCTACTGCCCAAGGACTGCCAAGGAGGAGTTGTGGAGTCTTCTTCTCTGAAGACTTTCAAAGCCCACCTGGACAAGTTGCTGTGTGGCCTGCCCTAGGTGATCCTGCTTTTGACTCGCTGATCTCCAGAGGCCCCTTCCAGCCCCCAGAGTGCTGGGATTGTGTGATTCTGTGGTTAGCAAGGGGCTGGAAGAGGCTCTGACGTTGATCAGGCTTAAAAAAAAAAAATCCTTCAGGGGAGCTGCAGCCAGCATTGTGCTGAGTGGGAAAGAAACCCCAGAGAGGGAGCTGAAATAAATGGCTTCGTCTGGCACTGCATCTCCTCAGCCTCTCGGAGCAAATTGAAAGCTGGTTCCTGCATAATTCAGCCTGCATTACCGTGAACAGGGATGTGTGTTGCATCTAAATAGAAGCAGGAGGCTTGTTGAAATGCCCTATTATTGTCAAGCAGCTTCTGTCGAGGAGGTGACATTTGTAGCAGGTTTAGCAGATGTATGAGATCAGCAGCTGGCAGTGACGAGGCCACCGGATGAGGAGAGGGAAGACAGAGGAGCTGCCCTCCTCCCAGCCCTCCCCAGAGAGCCCTGTGATGGAAGGGCAGCCAAATGCAGTCCCTCATAGACACCAGGTACCAAACAATCTGTTTCCTATCAGCCTGCTCTGTTGGGTCCTTTCATTTGTGTCCTTGCACCAAACGCTGCTGGGGAGTTGCAGTTCTCGCAGGGTCGTTCTTTACAGTGAGGGTGGTGAGACACTGGCACAGGTTGCCCAGGGAGGTTGTGGGCACTGCTGCTAAAGCAGGGATATCTTCAGCCCCAAACGACCTGACCTGGGATGGTTCCAAGGTCATAGAATCACTCAGGGTTGGAAGGGACCACAAGGATCAGCCAGTTCCAACCTCCCTGCCATTGGCAGGGACACCTCGCGCTAGATCAGGCTGGCCACAGCCTCATCCAGCCTGGCCTTAAGCACCTCCAGGGATGAGGCTTCCACCACCTCCCTGGGCAACCCCTTCCAGGCTCTCACCATGCTCATGCTGAAGAATTTCCTCCTAACATCCACTCTGAATCTCCCCACTTTGGCTTTGTTCCATTCCCCCCCAGTGGTATCACTACCTGACACCCTAAAAAGTCTCTCCCCAGCTTTCCTGCAAGATCCCTTCAGATACTCAAAGGCCACAAGAAGGTTGCCTCAGAACCTTCTCTTCTCCAGACTAAACAGCCCCAACTCTCTCAGCCTGTCCTCACAGGAGAGGTGCTCCAGCCAGATCTTCAGCTACATCAGAGCCCCACACAACCTGACCTGGGATGGTTCCATGGAATCAAGCAGGTTGGAAGAGAGCTCCAAGCTCAGCCAGCCCAACCTAGCACCCAGCCCTGCCCAATCAACCAGACCATGGCACTAAGTGCCTCATCCAGGCTTGGCTGCAACACCTCCAGGCACGGCCACTCCACCACCTCCCTGGGCAGCCCATTCCAATTGCAAATCAGTCTCTCATCCTCTAGGATGAAAGACAAGGATTTGAAACTGGAGCATGGTTAGGTTGAACCTTAGGAGGAAGTTCTTTACAAGAAGGGTGGTGAAATACTGGAACAGGTTGCCCAGAGATGTGGTTGAGGCTCCATCCCTGGAGACATTCAAGATCAGACTTGATGTGGCCCTGGGCAGTCTGATCTAGCTGGAAGTGTCCCTGCTGACTGCAGGGGGCTTGGAAAGGATGACTTTGGAAGGTGCTTTCCAACCCAGTGCAATCTGTGAAGCTGTGAACGGGGTTGGCTGCCACCTCTCTGGGCAACCTGGGCCAGTTTCCCACCACCCTCTCTAACTCCAGCTTTAAATGGGGAAGGAACTTGAAAGCAAACTTCTCAGCCAACTTCCCCAGGTGCTATCTTGCCCGGAGCCAAGCAGCTATATCATTCTGCATCTGAAAAGTTACACCCAACTTTTACAGCTCTTATCTCTCTGCACTTCAGCCACACAAGGCTGTTAACTGGCTTGGTTGGACTCTGAGCTCTTCAGAGCAGGGTGTCCTCCTGCCTTTTAGCACTAAGGGCTGTTAACTGCAAGAAGATCTTTCTGGGAGCCTTTCTAATTCCACCTCATGCTATCTGTTCCTTCCCTATAGCTGTGAGACAGCAAAGCAGCAGTGCTGGCGGTGGAGCAGGGGCAGAAGGATTTGGTTACACACAACCCTAGCCTGGCTTGAGTTGGAAGAGACTTTCAAGACCATTTATTTCCAACCCCCCTGCCATGGCCAGGGACACCCTCCACTAGAAGACACTGCTCAAAGCCTCACTCAGCCTGGTCTTAAACACTTCCAGGGGTGAAGTGTCCCAGCTGAAGAGGGACAGGGATCTGCTGCAGAGAGTCCAGCAAAGGGCTATGAGGATGATGAGGGGACTGGAGCACTGCTTGATGAGCAGAGCCTGAGGGACCTGGGGCTGCTCAGTTTGCAGAAGAGAAGACTGAGAGGGGATTTAATCAATGTTTGTCAATATCTGAGAGCTGGGGGTCAGGAGGGGGGGACAGGCTCTGCTCACTGCTGCCTGGGCTAGGACAAGCAGCAGTGGATGGAAGCTGCAGCACAGGAGGTTCCAGCTCAACACAAGGGGGAACTTCTTGACTAGAAGGGTCCCAGAGCACTGGCACAGGCTGCCCAGAGAGGTTGTGGAGTGTCCTTCTGTGGAGCCTTTCCAGGCCTGTCTGGATGTGTTCCTGTGTGCCCTGGGCTAGATTGTGTGGCCCTGCTGTGGCAGGGGGGTTGGACTGGATGATCTCTTTGGGTCCCTTCCAGCCCTGACATCCTGTGAGCCTATGAACTCCTCTGGGCAACCTGTTCCAGTGTCTCACCACTCTCACAGTAAAGAACTTCTTTCTGATGTCCAGTCTAACTCTGCCCTGCTGTAGTGTGAAACCACTGCCCCTCTGCTAAGCTCACACATGGTACCCACAGCAGAAGTTGCACTTCTGAGCTCTACTCTTTTCCCATAAGATAACTGCAGAGCAAGTTGGACTGGGAGACCTTTGGAGGTCCCTTCCAAGCCAGACCACTTGATGATCCTATGAAGCCCTCTCTGCCCTGTGCTGATGATCCTATGAAGCCCTCTCTGCCCTGTGCTCACTGCTGTACTCCTGCCAGCTGAAGCCTGATGTCCCAAGCACCATCCCTGCTGCCCCAGGTGCCCAGGCTGGGGTTGGGGCCAAGGTCCCTTACCGAGCTCGGCGTCAGGCCCATGTTTGCCTCAATGTATGTCTCTGTCTTTGGCTCCACTGCCAGTTCAGCTTCCAAGATCTTCTCCACGGGCATGTCCTCGTTGGCGCTGCTTGTGGACTCCACCTCGTTCTCGTTGCGGTCCTTCCCCCGCTGCCTCTCCTCTTGGACAGCTGCAAGTGGACAGAGAAGGGACAGTGTGACTCTAGAGCTCCTGGCCACAGTGTCACAGGCTGAGCTGGGACCCTGCTGGAGTCATAAAGACCTAAAGCATCCTCAGACCAGTAGGATCACATCTGATGTCTTGTCCTCTAACCCAACCCTTCCACCGGTATGGTCGGTGGGTCTTCAGCTTGGATAAGTCCAGGAAGGTTTGGGGGAAGCCAGTGAGAAGCTTTGGCCTGGGAGAGCTGCTCCATGTGTGCTGCTGTGGGAGCAGGGCAAGGGAAGCTCCCACTCAGACCTGGCCTCTGTTGGGAAACTGCCCTTTGGTCCTGGAAACCAAAAGGTTAAAGACAAGCGAGGAAAAGAAAAGGAGGCAGCACCACGGGAGAAGGAAATGAATGGGTGAGAAGAGACAACAGAAAGAAAAGAGAACTTGGGTCACTTTGAAGCATTAAGCCCAAAGTTCAATCATCTTTTGGGGCTCTTTAATGCTGAATATCCACAGAGGTCATCTGGTCACCTGCTCCCCTGCTCCAGCAGCTGATGCTGGAGGCTGCAGGGCAGAAGGGTGGTACCGTGGGACAGGAGCTGGGGCAGGGATGTGCCTGCAGACACTCTATGCAAACCACCCATCCTGTCTTTGTCTGTGGGCAACATCTAAACAGACAGGAGAGACCTGTCCCAAAGCCTGTGTGGCAGGAGTAACCTGGCCAGAAGCATGTCACATGCTGATGAGTTAAGGTCTGAGCAGTACCCAGATGAAAAGCAGCTATTAGATGCTAACGTTGCTGTTCATCAGCCTCCTTTGAAACCAGCAGCAGGTTTTGCCCCCACACCTGGAAAGCAGCTGTGTGCAGGCAGCCACACCCCTGACTTTCTCAGCCATACCCTAAAAATCACAAACTTTTCCACACTTTTCCACTGGTTTTCCCAGAGGATGTTTCAGCAGCCCAGGCTGGCTGAGAACAGCTCAAGCAGCAGGAGTTAGAACCATAGAACCACACAAATGTTGAGTTTGGAGGAGACCTTTGAGACCATCAAGTCCAACCACTCACAATCCCACCACTACTGTTGAGCCACCATCACTAAACCACGTCCCAGAGCACCATGGCCATAGGTTTCTTGAACCCCTCCAGGGATGGGCACTCTGCCACCTCCCTGGGCAGCCTGTGCCAATCCCTGACCACTCTTGAAGCAAAGGAATTGTTTCTAATTTCCAACCTAACCCTTCCCTGGCACAATTTCAGGCCATTTCCTCTCCTATTATCTGATACTAGGGAGAAGAGACCAACCCTCACCTCACTCCAACCACCTTTCAGGGAGCTGTAGAGAGCACAGAGGTCTCCCCTCAGCTTCTTCTTCTCCAGGCTAAACAACCCCAGCTCCTTCAGCTGCTTCTCACCAGAGCCTTCATCAACTTTGCTGCCCTTCTTGTCCTGTCACTTGTTGCACATGAGAAGAGACTGACCCTCACCTCCAACCTCCTTTAAGGTAGCTGTAGAAGGTGATGAGGTCTCCCTCTCACCTCACTCTCCATGAGTTTCCATCACTGGTCATGAAAGGCAAGTCCTGAACTCCTCCAGGTCTCTGCTGAGGACCACATGAGGCATTCAGTAAGGAGAAATGAGGCATTCAGTAAGGTGAAAGCCCTGAGATTTACTGACAATCACCCTAAAGCCTCACCTGGACCTGAAGCCTGAGACTGGATGTTAGGAGGAAGTTGTTGGCAGAGAGAGTGATTGGCATTGGAATGGGCTGCCCAGGGAGGTGGTGGAGTGGCTGTGCCTGGAGGTGTTGAAGCCAAGCCTGGCTGGGGCACTTAGTGCCATGGTCTGGTTGACTGGCCAGGGCTGGGTGATAGTTTGGACTGGATGAGCTTGGAGCTCTCTCCCAACCTGCTTGATTCTATGAGTCCTCCATGGGCATTGATGCCATTAACCCACCTCAGGGCTGGTTTCCACCACTTACCCTCCCCTCCTGCAACAGCCTCAGCGTTTGCTCCACCTCAACAGTGCTCAGGCTCTAAAACCAAGATGGTTTGGGTTGGTTGTTGTTGCAAACTGCTCTTAAGTTCCCAGGCTGCAGAAGCTCCACAGGACCAGGTCAACCTTTTCTGCTTGGGCTGCCAGAGTCAGGTAAAGTTCTGCAGTCAGACCTCAAATGTGTTTGGTGGCTTTTGTCCACCTGGTGCTGAATCTTCCCTTCACTTCTTCAAGCCAACATAAAATCCTCTTTAAATCTTCCTTTCCCCCTCCACTCCACTCCTGCTTTTTTCAATCATCAAAAAAAAAATAATACCCCAAAATTGTTGCTTAATGCCAACCCTTCTTCAACAGCCCAGATGCATCACAGCTCCTTTGGGAGCATTAGAAGAGATTAAAACACCTCCTAAAGAAGAGAAAAGCCAAAGAGAAAAGCAGAGCCCTGGACAAATGAGATCTTATAAAGTGACCAAAATGCCAAAGGCCTGATGCAAAGCCACAGCAGGTGTCAAGGATAAAGGTGCAAAGTGTGGCTGCTTGCTCTGAGATCAACCACCCCCACCACTGGGATCACTCTTCCAGGAAGCTTTGTTAGTCCAAAACACACAGAAGGAGGGGGGTGGTGGAGGAAGGGACCTCTGGAGTTCAGCCAGAACAAACCCTGTGCTGAAGCAGGGCACCCACAGCAGCTTGCCCAGGAGCACAATGCCCAGCTGGGTCTGGAATCTCTCCACACAAGGAGACTCCACAAGCCCTCTGGGCAGCCTGCTCCAGGCCTCCAGCACCGTCAAACCAAACAAGTTTTTCCTCATGGAAACACCTCCAGGGATGGGGACTCCACCAGCTCCTTGGGCAGCCTGTGCCAATCCCTGACTGCTCTTGAAGGAAAGGAATTTTTCCTCATTTCCAACAGGTGGAACCTCCTGGGTTCCAGTTTGTGCCCACTGCCTCTAGTCCTGTCCCTGGGCACCACTGACAAGAGTCTGGCCCCATCTTTTTCCCCCCACTCTTTAGCTCTTCAGCAGAGCCCCTCTGGGGCTGATCTTCTGCAGGCTCTCAGCCTTTGCTCCTCACAGAGATGCTGCAGGCTCCTCAGCATCTTTGTAGCCTTCACTTCACTCTTTCCAGCAGTTCCCTGTTCCTCTAGAACTGGGGAGGCTACTAGGAGAACATTAGCTCCTTTGCTACTCCTACTCATCAGACCCCACCTAGAGTGCAGTTCTGGAGCCCCCAACACAAAAAGGACATGGAACTGTTTGAGCCATTCCAGAGGAGACCACCAAGATGCTCAGAGGGCTGCAGCAGCTCTGCTATGAGGACAGGCTGAGAGAGTTGGGGCTCTGCAGCCTGGAGAAGAGAAGACCTTGGAGTGGCCTTCCAGGATCTGAAGTGGGCTACAGGAGGGCTAAGGAGGGACTACTGACAAGGGCTTGTAATAACAGGAGGAGGAATGGGTTTAAAGTGGCAGAGGGGAGATTGAGAGTGGATGTTAGGAAGAAGTTGTTTGCAGTGAGGGTGGTGAGAGACTGGCACAGGTTTCCCAGGGAGGTTGTGGAGCACAGAAGCACAGAATGTGATCAAAGTCTGCTTCTTAGCAGACTCCTCCAGGTCTCTGATCTCCACTGCCAGAAGCCAGGTGGTAGATATCTACAACTTGCTTCAGTTAGGATTTGCCCAGCCCTGCTGAGGACCTGACAAGCTGTTGCTCCTTCTTAGCAGAGCTGCTGAGGGACACGTAGCCATTTCAGCAAAGAATGGGGACTGTGTTTCTTGTTTCTAGGAGAAAAGAGCAGGAAGGAAAGAAGGAGCAATGACTTGATTAAATCAGCTGGGACCTTTGTGTGAAGGGAAAACTTCAGCAGTGAGGAGAACACTCACCAGCAACTGGACACTAGGAACAAGCTCTTTGCCATGAGGGTGGTGGGACACTGAAGCAGGTTGCCCAGGGAGATGGTGGAAGCACCATCCCTGGAGATATCCAGGCATGATGGAGCAATGTGATCTAGTTGGGCACATCCCTGCTGACTGCAGGGATGGGCTTTGAAGGTCTCTTCTAACCCAATGGGTTCTATGATAAAGACCTCAGATCTTATCCCTGGAGTCCACTCCCCTACACCCAACTGGGGATCAGTCAAATAAGCCATGGTGGAGGTGGCCAAAAAACCTCACAGCCTTTTTACAGAGAGTGTTTGATCTGGGAGCTGAGTTTGAGGAGTGAGGAGTAAGGAGAACACTCACCAGAAACTGGACACTAGGAACAAGCTCTTTGCTATGAGGGTGATGGGACACTGGAGCAGGTTGCTTAGGGAGATGGTGGAAGAAGCACCCCTGGAGACATCCAGGCATGATGGGGCTCTGAGCAAGGTGATATAGTTGGGCAGTTAGCAGAGATGAGCTTCAAAGGTCCCTTCCAACCCAATGGATTCTATGATAAAGACCTCAGATCTTATCCCTGGAGTCCACTCCCCTACACCCACTGGGGATCAGTCAAATAAGCCATGGTGGAGGTGGCCAAAAAACCTCAAAGCCTTTTTACAGAGTGTTTGATTTGGGAACTGAGCTTGAGGAGTGAGGAGTAAGGAGAACACTCACCAGAAACTGGACACTAGGATCAAGCTCTTCGCTATGAGGGTGGTGGGACACTGGAGCAGGTTGCCCAGGTAGTAGAAGAACCATCCCTGGAGACACCCAGGATTGATGGGGCTCTGACCAATGTGATATAGTTTAGCACATCCTTGATGACTGCAGGGATGAGCTTTAAAGATCCCTTCTAACCCAATGGATTCTATGACAAAGACCTCAGATCTTATCCCTGGAGTCCACTCCCCTATACCCATTGGGAATCAGTCAAATAAGCCATGGTGGAGGTGGCCAAAAAAACCTCACAGCCTTTTTACAGAGAGTGTTTGATTTGGGAGCTGAGTTTCTTTGTGGCTTTGGTGGAGGTTTTAATATGAAGGGAAAAAAAAAAACCCAACCCAACAACCAAAAACTAAACCAAAAGAGAGAGAATTACAAAGGTGGCAGCTGCATGGCAGCTGGCCTGGCAACAGGGAAATGGGAATACCTTGTTCCTCTTGGCTTCCCAGAAGTCTTGTGTGCCAGGATGGATGCTGTTCCATCTCTGGAATACAGGAAAATTTACAGACAGACATCATTAGAGCATTTGGGTCTGGTTGCTTCCGTTGGGTTTCTCCTCTCCAATGGGCTAAAGACACAAAACCAGAGGGGTTCTGTGCCTGCTCCTCCAACCCAGGGCCTCCCCTGGGGGCACAGCCAATGTGTATTCCAAAAAAGAGAAGTATTCTCAGGTCTAGAGAGGCCACAGGATGCTTCTCCCTCCTGTCTTACACATGGGCTGAGCAAGGACAGGGCACAGAGGAGCAATTGGTTCCAGTTCAAGGGGCCTGGTTCTGCTGCTGCCTCCTTTCTCTTGCCCATCATTGATGCCCTCTGCTGCCCTTCTGCTAGATGGATGGGTAAGGAGTTTCTGCCCAAGGGGGCTTTGGGAAGAGGATGAAACTCCAGAGTGCCTGTGGTAACAAGGCACTTGGGAGTGTCACCTATGAGGGCCTTTCCAGATCTCAGATGGGGACTCTTCACCTTTCCTGCAATGAGATGATGGTAACGAGGTGAAGAGCTGGAGAAGACATCCCCACTGCTGCTCAACAAGGAGAAAGAAGGGCTGGCAAGGGTTCTGCAAGACCACCATGGCCCTCCCATCTCCCATCACACTCAATCATTGCCTCAGGAGATGGTTTCATCCAGACAAACCATCAGGAGCAGCCCATGGCCTTGTCCTGTTCCACCTCTCCACTCAGCCCACAGGTGTTAGATGCAATCTGCTCTTTGGACCATGCTGTTCCCACCACTGCTGAGGGTTTTTTTTTGGTCATGAGGGTGGCACAGCATTTGATCATCTCAGATGCAGGAGGTGAGCCAAGCATTTTGCTTGCTGCAACCCAGAAATCATTCTCCTGCCAGGCAGAGCAGCCCCAAGCTGAGATCATCTTCCCCATGCTCTTCCTCTCCGCCTCGATGGCTGTGCCAATGCTTCTGGTTTGCTTCAAGGAGACTTTGTATGGCCCAGAGGTTTTTTTTTTCCCTGGGCTGATTTTCTTAACAGAAGGGAAACATTTTAAAGCTTGTAAATCCACTTGAGGAGAGGGGGAGAAGAGAAAAGAAAAGATAGATGCTGTAGTCAGAGCTCTGAGAGGCAGCCCCACCTCCGCCAGCAATGTCTCAGCCGAGCCAAGGACAGAAGCCTGTGTTTTCCATGGCACCTGATGAAGAGGCTCTTGTGTTATTCTGCTTGATTTGGCTTGTACTTGCCTAAGGCTGCTTGCTGTCATTTCTCATCTCCAGCTTCTCCAGCCCATCTGCACCTCCCCAGGCCATGGTACAACAAGGTATGGAACCCAAGGTTGCCAGGACCAGTTCTCGGTGGCCTCTTTTGCCTTGAAGAACCAAAACGTTTTGCCCTGCGGATTGCAGCTGAGCCTCAGCTGCCCAGGTCCAAGGGATGATGTGCAAAAATGCCAGCTCCATCCCCTGCTGCTGTGCACCTCAACACTGGCCACCTTGCCTTGGCTCATGGTGCAATGTCTGAAGGCTTCATATGCAGGTCTGAATCCACTGCAAAGTGAGCAACCAACCTAGTTCAGATGCCCAAAGCAACCAGTGTGGCCAGCTGAGGTGCAGTAAGGAGCTTCCCAGCAAGATGGTCCTGAGGCTCTGGGGAGGACTTGGAGGACCACAGATTCACAGGATGTTAGGGGTTGGAAGGGACCCAAGGAGATCATCCAGTCCAACCCCCCTGCCAGAGCAGGACAATACAGACCATAGAGGAACACATCCAGACAGGACATCACTGAAGAGCAGCTGCAGCATCTTCTACTGCTGCCACTTCATTGGGAGCCTCTGATGAACGCCTCTAAGCTCCTGCTCTTTTTGCTGTGAGAACAGCCCCAAATCCCAACCCTCCAGCAGAAGTCCTTTCCCTATAAAGCTCTGAGCTCATGGAGGGAAACCACCTCACAAACACAGGGCAGGAAGAGAAACTATTTCAGGCTGTGAAGTTTAATGAAGTCCTGGAGTCAGAGAGCAGGCATGCAACAAGCCAGAGATGTCCTGGATCCTCAGAGCACAGCTCTGGACCCTCTAACTGCAGTTGGAGGAAGCAAACTGCAGCCATGCTGCACCCAGGCCACCTCCATCATGGTATGTGCACCTGCATTTAGGAATCAACTTGGGGCTCAGCCCAAAATCTTAACACAGGCCAAGCCATATCTGCTGGGGGGAGGAGAACCTTCTGCTCTCCAGATGGGTGGAGATGGCTCAGTGTCCACTTGACTTAGCTGGCATCACATACAGTGCTTCACAGCATGCCTGGGCTGCAGGCTTCAGCAGCAAGTGGCAGCCCTGCTAACAAACTGGGCAGCCCAGCAGAATCCCAGGATGTTAGGGGTTGGGAGGGGACCTCTGAATCATAGAATCATAGAAGGGTTTAGGTTGGAAAGGAGCTCAAAGATCATCCAGTTCCAAATCCCCTGCTACAAGCAGAGACAGCTCTCACTACAACAGGTCACTCAAGGCCTCATCCAACCTGGTCCTGAACACCTCCAGGGAGGTTGTGGAGCACAGNTCTCCAGGCTGCAGAGCCCCAACTCTCTCAGCCTGTCCTCACAGCAGAGCTGCTGCAGCCCTCTGAGCATCTTGGTGGCCTCCTCTGGACTGGCTTCAACACTTCCATGTCCTTCTTGTGTTGGGGGCTCCAGAACTGCACACAGTAGAAGATCAGAAGGTCCAAACCCCCTGCCAGAGCAGAGTCACCTAGGGCAGGTCACACATGCAGATGGGGCTTGAAAGTCTCAAGAGAAGGAGACTCCACAACCTCTCTGGGCAGCCTGCTCCAGGGCTCTGCCACCCTGACAGCAGAGCATATACTCCTCATGCTGAAGTGGAACCTCCTGGGTTGCAGCTTGTGCCCATTGTTCCTTGTCCTATCACTGGGCACCACCCAGCAGAGCCTGGAACCTTCCTCTTGACCCTGCCAGCAGAGAAGATTCTCCTCATGCTGAAGTGGAACCTCCTGGGTTGCAGCTTGTGCCCATTGTTCCTTGTCCTATCACTGGGCACCACCACCCAGCAGAGCCTGGCACCTTCCTCTTGACCCTGACAGCAGAGAAGACTCTCCTCATGCTGAGGTGGAAGCTCCTGGGTTGCAGCTTGTGCCCACAGCCCCTCTCCCAGGACACCACCGAGGAGATGCAGGTCCCCTGGAGCCAGCCTGGCTCAGGCACTGAACCGCTGACGTCTGGAGGCAGCGCCTGGGGCCGGAGAGGCTGGAGCCAGAGTGGGGCCAGGGCTGCTCCGTTCCCAACGTCTGCTCCCTGTGAGCCAGCCAAGGGAGCATGAGAAAGGGCTCCTGATGGAATTTCCTGCTCACTGTGCGATCCGCCCGGGCTGCCAGCAGCGCTGGGGCCAGGACCTCCTCACGCCAGGCAGTGATGTGCTGCCAGGGCCAGGACACTGATGACCCCCTCCTCGCCCCCCAGGGTCACCAGCAGCACTGCAGGCCAGCTGCCTTCACCCCCAAACCCGTGGTGTTTGCTTCCACATGACCTAGAATCAGAGAATGGTTTAGGTTGGAAGGGAGCTCAAAGCTCATCCAGTTCCAGTCTCAAGTTGTGCCAAGGGAGGTCTAGGCTGGATGTTATGAGGAAGTTGTTGGCAGAGAGAGTGATTGGCATTGGAATGGGCTGCCCAGGGAGGTGGTGGAGTTGCTGTGCCTGGAGGTGTTGAAGCCAAGCCTGGCTGGCGCACTTAGTGCCATAGTCTGGTTGGTTGGGCAGGGCTGGGTGCTAGGTTGGGCTGGCTGAGCTTGGAGCTCTCTTCCAACCTGCTTGATTCCATGATTCTATAAGGACAAGGATAAAGCTCCTGGCTGGCAGTGTGGATGGGCAGCAGCAGTGAGCTGGGATGGATGCACTGGGAAGGAGACCTTCATTTTCCCAAATCAGGTGGATAACACAGGTGAAACTCAAGAGCTGCTCAAGAATCACAGCTCAGCTAGATCCAACCTCACTTCCACAGGTCCAGGTGGAAGTGACAGGTCTAGGACAACACTAAGCCACCTCCACGCCTGCCACGGCAGAGGGACACCTCTGGATCCGCCACGGCACAGGGACACCTCCGGACATGCCACGGCACAGGGACACCTCCGTGCCCGCCACGGCACAGGGACACCTCCGCGCCCGCCACGGCACAGGGACCCCTCCGGACATGCCACGGCACAGGGACACCTCTGCGCCCGCCACGGCACACTGAATTTTCAGGTTTACAACAAGAGAGAGCCTTTATCTGGGGACTTGGGGAGGGACTACCTGAGGACGACAGCCCAGACACCTCCTGCACCAGCCTTCTGCCCTGCTCCAGAGCCTCTCCTCGGTGCAGTGCCAGCATCAGAAGCTGGTAGCAAGCAGCACTCGAGAGCTCTTCTGGAGTGACAAAGATCCCATCTGTCACACTCTGCAATAATTGGCTGATCGTTATGAATTCATTTGGCATTCATTGTGCTAATGTTAATCAAGATGAATTAATAGAGTCCTCACACTGTATGTGCTCCCTGGGGAATTCCACCACCACTTACAAATTAATTAATGGGCCTCTAATTTTAATGGTGCTGCCCAGGCAATCACCGCTAGCGGCTGGCAAGAGGCAGGTAGCTGCTCGCAGGATGGCAGCACAACTCGAGGCATTGCTGCTGGTGCTGCCATCCCTACAGACCCCAGCTGAGGTGTTGGAGGGCTCTGAGAGCAAAGTAGGGGCAAGCAGGGCCTTGGAGGTGACAGGTATTGGGGATGCTCTGCATCTGCCTGCATCCTCTGCCTCTACTCTGCCCTGGGGAGAACTCATCTTGAGTACTGCCTTCAGGTTTGGGCTCCCCAGGTGAAGAAGGACAGGGATCTGCTGGAGAGAGTCTAAAGGAGGGCTGTGAGGATGATGAGGGGACTGGAGCACTGCCTGATGAGCAGGCTGAGGGACCTGGGGCTGCTTAGGCTGGAGAAGAGAGTGGATCTCATAAATGCTTCTAAATACCTGAGGGCTGGGGGTCAGGAGAGGGGGGACAGGCTCTGCTCACTGCTGCCTGGGCTAGGACAAAGAGCAATGGATGGAAGCTGCAGCACAGGAGGTTCCAGCTCAACACAAGGGGAAACTTCACTGTAAGGGTCCCAGAGTACTGGCACAGGCTGCCCAGAGAGGTTCTGGAGTCTCCTTCTGTGGGGCTTTTCAAGGCCTGTCTGGATGTGTTCCTGTGTGCCCTGAGCTAGACTGTATGGTCCTGCTGTGGCAGGGAGGAGGGACTGGATGATCTCTTTGGGTCCCTTCCAACCCCTGACATCCTGTGAGCCTCTGATCTGTGTTTCTCCCCTGAGAAGCAAGTGCTGCTTGGAGGTTTCTTGGTGTCTTTTCAGCCACTTGGGTCTCCAGTGGCTGCAGATCACTTTCTTCCTCCTGCTGCACACCTCCTCTAAGATCCATCACACTCCATAGCTCTGCCCATCTGCAAAGCATCCAGGGCAATGCCACACAAAACACCACCCTGCACCATGCCTCTTAAGAGTCACCATCCCTGGAGATGTTTAAGAGGAGGCTGGATGAGGCACTTTGCCATGGGTTAGTTAATCAGAAGGTGCTAGTTTGGACTCTCTGATCTCAGAGGTCTTTTCCAACCTGGTTAATTTTGTGTTTTGCAGACATCTCCACACCAGAGGTTTTCTATTTCTCACCAAATGGTACAATCAGGACAAGAAAGGCAGGCGAAAGGGAAGGGCAGAGGACAAGGAGTGGAGAGATCTTGCAGCTGCTCTGTGGCAACAGATAAAGCATCATCTTTATTTTGTCCCAGAGAAGCCCTCTATCAAGAGAATTGTTTTGGGTGGGCATGGGGAAGGGGCCATGAGCACCTCAAGCTTTCCTGGTGTTGTTCCTTGCCTCCCCAAGCCAATGCAATCATCTCTTCCACTCCTCCTAAGCACGAGCTCCCTCCAACCAGGTGTCTACTTACAGCCACACTTGGCCGAGCTGCTGCCTCCTGTGCAACCCATCCTTGCTTGGGGCAGAAAGCTTCATTTCCAAGCACCCAAGGGTTAAGCTCTGCAGGGACAAGAAGGTTCCCTGGGTGCTCACTCTCACCTTCCAGCCCAGTGCAGTCTCTCCACACCACTGCAGTCTCCCCAGATGTGGAGCAGAGGTGGCTTTGACATTTGAAGATCCTCCACATCTCTGCTCTTTTTACAGTTTCACAAGTGAGGAGAAAGAAGCAGCTGAACAGAGAAGAGCTCAGCCTAAGTCAGGAGGCCCAGCCAGCACTCATGGATGATGTCAGAGCAACCATCAAGCCTACTCCTACCTAGCCGGGGGGCCACCAGGCCCCCCGGCCTTTAGATCCCCTCCACCATTCACCCAGTGTGCACCAAGGGTACTCACCAGTGGTGATGAGAGATGAGGATCCCTCTGCCCAACTGGGCAAACTTGAAGTTTCCATCTCTCCTGGGGCTGATTATATAGGGCAGTGGGCAGGGAAAGGAAAAGTGGTCCCACCTGGGGTGGGAGGAGACTCCAACAGCACTCAGATGCTCTGGGTTAGGGGGAAAATAGAGGGTGTGGGTGGGGAAGGTGATGGTTGGTTGTGTGCTGAAGTCAGAATTGCATGTGATGGATCCTGAGTCTGCTGGGGATGGCTCAATCCCTGCCTGCAATGGGAAGTGGGCAGCAAATTCCCTGGTTTGCTTTCCTTGTGTGCACAGCTTTTGCTTGCTGCTGAGAATTGTTTCAAGCTGGAAGTTGGGTAGATTAAAATTGGATGTTGGGAAGAAGTTCTTCACTGTGAGGATGGTGAAGACACTGGCACAGGTTGCCCAAGGAGGTAGTGGAAGTCTCATCCCTGGAGGTTTATAAGGCCAGGCTGGATGTGGCTCTGAGCAAACTGATCTAGTGTGAGGTGTCCCTACCCATAGCAGGGGGGTTGAAGCTAAGATGATCCTTGAGGTCCCTTCCAGCCCTGACTGACTCTATGATCTTGGGTCTGCTCAACCCTCCAGCACTGCCCTGTTCAATCAACAAGCCAAACAAGTCTAAGTGCTCTCCAAAGAGACCCAGGCTGAAGCTGCTCACCATCAACCACAGCCACTTGGTTGAGGGATGTATTTATCAGCTGGTCAGGGAGGCAAGTGTGGCTCTGAAGGTGTAAGAGGAGAAGGCAGCAGAGAACTGAGCAGCACCAAGGGGGTCATTTTCACCTCACGCCTGATAAAAGCCTCTTCTGCCAGCAGCTCAGAACTGACACAGTCAGCATTTGAAAAGAGCGCTTAACAGAGGCACTGCCAGGCAGTTTTGGCTCCTACATTTGAATTCCAGTAAGGAGAGAGAGATCTTTTAGGAGATTGAACTTCTTTCTCCTTCCCAACGAGAGCAAAAACTTCAGTATTGCTACGGCTTAGAGAATGCTACTGAGGCACAGCAGCCAGAGCCTGGCACTGATGCCCAAGCAGTGGACTCTGACAAGCAAAATGGTAACTCCCCAGGTTTCCTGTCACCCAACACTGAACTCAGCCTCGACAGCTTTCACCCCTCTGCTTGAGAAAGAGAAGAGCTCAAGGTATTTGTCATCGCTGCTCCCAGCACGTGGCAGCTGGTGCCAAACTGGGAGCGCCAAGTTCCAGGGCAGTCAACGACCTCAGGAGCACTCTCTGCTTCCACAGCCCATCCCTGCTGCCCAGTGCTGGGCTCAGTGCCTCTGGGCACTGCTTCATTTACTAACGTGCAGCCATCCATCACCCAGGGACTATTCTGGGGCTGTTCTGGGACTGCTTTCATAGAATCACAGAATATCTTGGGTTGGAAGGGACCTGTAAAGGTCCAATCCCTCTGCAGTGAGCAAGGACACCTGCAACCAGCATCAGAGAATGGTAGGAGTTGGAAGGGACCTCCAGAGACAATCCAGTCCAATCTCTCTGCCAAAGTAGGGTCATCTAGGGCAGGTCACATAGGAAAGCATTCAGGTGGGTTTGGAAAGCTTCCAGAGAAGGAGACTCCACAACCTCTCTGGGCAGCCTGCTCCAGGCCTCCAGCAGCCACATGGTGAAGAAGTTTCTCTTCATGTTGAGGTGGAATCTCCTGGGTTCCTGCTGGCACCCATCGTTCCTTGTCCCATCAGTGGGCACTCCCCAAAAGATCCTGGCACCTTCCTCTTGACCCTCACCCCTCAGACATATATACAGCCATTGATCAGATTCCTTCTCAGCCTTCTCCTCTCAGAGCTAAACAGCCCCAGGGCTCTCAGCTGTTTTTCACAGGAAAGATGTTCACAGTATCACAGAATGTCAGAGGCTGGAAGAGACCTCCAAAGCTCAGCCAGTCCAACTTCCCTGCCAGAGCAGCATCACCCAGAGCAGATCACACAGGCAGGGTTTGAGTATCTCCAGGGAGGGAAATTCCACAACCCCCCTGGGCAGCCTGTTCCAGGGTTCTGTCACCCTCACAGGGAGAAAATTCCTCCTCATGTCTAAATGAAACTTCCTCTGCCTCAGCTCCCACCCAGTGCCCCTTGTGCTGGCACTGGACATCACCCAACAGAGCCTGGCTCCAGCCTCCTGCCACTCACCCTGCATATACTGATAACCATTGCTGAGGTCACCTCTCAGTCTCCTCTTCTCCAAGCAGCACAGCCCCAGCTCCCTCAGGCTCTCCTCATAAGAGAGATGCTCCATCCAGCTGGATGATGCCCAGAGGTTCCTTCTGACCTCCACCATGCTGTGGTGCCCTCAGTGCAAGAGCAGGTTACACAGGAACACGTCCAGGCAGGTCTGCAATACCTCCAATCCCTTCATCATCCTCAGAACCTAGAGCAGGTTGCCCAGAGCCCCAAACCACCTGCCTGGGAATAGTTCTGGGGATGAAGCATCCCCAACCTCTCTGGCCAACCTTCCTCCACGGGTTGCGGAGGCCAGAAGAGGCTCTGGTTGCGGCGCAAAGAGGCGAGACGCAAGGACATCCGCAGCGCCTTCGGTGAGGCTCCGAGGGCAGCCAAGGTACCCGCAGCAGCACCCAGGGGTGCTGGGGCAGGCTGTGCCTTACCTTCCCTCTTCATGCCCATGGCAAGACACTTCTGATAGCGGCAGTACTGGCAGCGGTTGCGCTGGCGCTTGTCGATCAAGCAGTCCTTGTTGTCCCGGCAGGTGTAGGTCAGGTCCTTCCGCACCGTGCGCTTGAAGAAGCCTTTGCAGCCCTCGCAGCTGTAAACCCCATAATGTTTACCTGCAGGGGGAGGTGAAAGGCATTCACTGAGTGTTCCATGTGCTGCCAGCTCCCCCTTCCACCACCATCACCACCACCACCACCTCTTTGCTCTCTCTCTCAGCACACAGAGGGTTGCAGTAGCTTTGCTATGAGGACAGATTGCAAGAGTTGGGGCTTTGCAGCCTGGAGAAGGCTTCCAGGAGACTTTGGAGTGGCCTTTCAGTATCTGAAGGGGGCTACAACCTTCTGAACACCAATCTGAAGGGGAACTCTTCCAACCTAAACCCTTCTATGATTCTGTGATTCAGAGGTGCCTCCCAACTCCTAACATCCTGGGATGCTGTGGTGCTGGCTGTGGGGTTGGACTTGATCTTCTACTGTGTATAGTTCTGGAGTCCCCAACACAATAAGAACATGGAAGTGCTGGAGACAGCCCAGAGGAGACCATCAAGATGCTCAGAGGGCTGCAGCAGCTCTGCTATAAGGACAGGCTGAGAGAGTTGTGGCTTTGCAGCCTGGAGAAGGCTTCCAGGAGACTTTGGAGTGGCCTCCCAGTATCTGAAGGGGGCTGCAACCTTCTGAACACCAATCTGAAGAGGAACTCTTCCAACCTAAACCCTTCTATGATTCAAAGGTCCCTCCCAACCCCTAACATCCTGGGATGCTCCACCTTCTTCACCTCCCTGATGTCTCATTTTCAGACAGGCTGTGGGTCTAACACCAGTGCTGAGAAGAGACCTGGAGTCCCTTGGCTCAGCTCAGAGCCTGCCCCAGACCAGATGGGCTGGGGAAGATTGGTCAGTAAGGGACTTTTCATCTCCTCCTCTAAGGGCTTGGGCAGCTTCTCTCCAGGTGGAGAGTCCCTGTTTGTGCTTGTTGTGTGCAGCCAGCCATGGAAACCCTCCTCACGCTCTCCCAGGGCATCCACACCTGAGCAGAGTCCAAGCTCCCTGCTGTGAGCCCCTCCTGAACTCTCATCTTCAGCCTTACCTGAAGATCTGTCCCCACAGATGGCACATATGTGCTTGGTGAAGGAGGCCATCGTTCCTGAGGGGTGTGCTGGCACTTTGAGGACTCCATTGAGCCCTAAGGGTGGCTTGATGTCTTCTGAGCTGCTGACAGGGTTCATGGGTGAGTTGAGCTGTCAAGACAGAAGCAGAGTGCTCAGTGGGGAGTCAGGGCACATGGATGTGGGGCCAAGCTAGCCTCACCAGCAGGGCTTACCCCAGCACTCAGGCACGGGGCAGGAAGGCCAAGCAAGGACCAAGTATCATTTAAAACACCCACCCACAACGCTGAACCAAGAGGATGATTTGGCCATGACTCCAGAGACCAAAGGCACAAGCTCTCATCTTCTGCCCTGGCATAAAAGCTGCTGCAGCCCTGAGCTGCTGGCAGATCACAGAATCAAGAAGGTTGGAAGAGAGCTCCAAGCTCAGCCAGACCAACCTAGCACCCAGCCCTGCCCAAGCAACCAGACCATGGCACTAAGTGCCCCAGCCAGGCTTGGCTTCAACACCTCCAGGCACAGAGACTCCACCACCTCCCTGGGCAGCCCATTCCAGTGCCAATCACTCTCTCTGCCAACAATTTCCTCCTAACATCCAGCCTGAACCTCCCCTGGCACAGCTTGAGGCTGTGTCCCCTTGTTCTGGTGCAGAGCCCAACCCCACCTGGCTACAGCCTCCCTTCAGGGAGCTGCAGACAGCAATGAGCTCTGCCCTGAGCCTCCTCTTCTGCAGGCTGCACACCCCCAGCTCCCTCAGCCTCTCCTCACAGGGCTGTGCTCCAGGCCCCTCCCCAGCCTTGCTGCCCTTCTCTCAACACCTTCCAGCACCTCAACATCTCTCTTCAATTCAGGAGCCCAGAACTGGACACAGCACTCAAGGTGTGTCCTGAGCAGTGCTGAGCACAGGGGCAGAAGAACCTCCCTTGTCCTGCTGCCCACACTGCTCCTGAGCCAGCCCAGGAGCAAAGACAGAGCCAGTCCCCTGTGCATTGCCAGGAGCCACAAAGGACTGACACTGGCCACTCCATCAAGGATGTTCTTGCACGACTGAAGGTGAAGATGAGCTCCTCCTGCACTGCCAGCCTTCTGCCCATGCTCACAAGCCAGCCTGGCCTCAGGCCACCTCAGGATGCAGAGCAAGGAGATGATTTGCAGACATGGTTGATGAGAGAGCTGCTGGCTGGGAGCAGGCACCCACTCTGATGACAAGGACCAGGACACTGTGCCTTAGCTCTGCAATTTACAGACATCCTTTCCGCAGGAGCTCGCCAAAGGAAAGCTTCACAGCAAATAAATAGATCCCAGCTGCAGCAGGGCCTGGCTTTCCACAGCTGCCTCAGCTGGAACATTTGCCTGCAAGCTCCAGCCTTCCAGCAGCCTGTCCACACACCTCACCTGCCCTCCCTGGTCAGCTCAGTCCCCAAGAGATGGTGAAGAAAGTGGAGAACTGGGTGGAAGCTGGGTGCTGGCACAGCCCTGTGCAGCTGGTACTGAGGGGAAGGACTCCTGAGATGATTCCCACATCAGCCCATGCAGGGCTGTTATGCAGAGTCATGGAATCACTGAGGTTGGAAAAGCCCTCTAAGATCCTCAAGCCCAACTGTCAAGCCAACACCACCATGATTGTTTCAGAATTTGTCAACAGGTTAATAGAGCTCATTGCTGTCTGCAGCTCCCTGAAGGGAGCTTGTAGCCAGCTGGGGTTGGGCTCTGCTGCCAGGCAGCCAGCAACAGAACAAGGGGACACAGCCTCAAGCTGTGCCAGGGCAGGTTCAGGCTGGATGTTAGGAGGAAGTTGTTGTCAGAGAGAGTGATTGGCATTGGAATGGGCTGCCCAGGGAGGTGGTGGAGTTGCTGTGCCTGGAGGTGTTGAAGCCAAGCCTGGCTGGGGCACTTAGTGCCATGGTCTGGTTGGTTGGGCAGGGCTGGGTGCTAGGTTGGGCTGGCTGAGCTTGGAGCTCTCTTCCAACCTACCTGATTCTATGATTCTATGATCACTAAACTATGTCCCCAAGTGTCACATCCACACATTCCCAGCAATGGGGACTCCACCACTTCCCTGGGCAGCCTGTTCCAATTCTATTCCAAATCCACAGAGAGAAACTGAGGTGTGGAGATGCAGAATTGATAAGGGACTGATAAAGGTGACAAGCTCACAGCAACCCTGCCCAGCCTGGGAGGGCTGAGAGCAGATGGAGGAGCTGTGTTTGGCCAGATCAGGATGGATGCAGTGCTGGCTGTGAGCACTGTGGCTGTCCTTCTGGGGCCCAGCCTGCCAGGGGCTGTCTCTGAGCCTCCATCCCTGCCAGCTGCTTAAAAGCAGGTTGGATGCAGAGGATTTGTGCTTGGGTTTGTTGTGTTTCTCTCCTCCTAATAGAGACACTCTCAGCAATTGCACTTGTCACAAATTAATTCAGGGAAGTCCCAGGGCTTGTGATCTGTCAATTAGAGCAGCACAGCAGCTCCTCTGCCTTCACAGTCTGCAGGCTGCTGGGGAATATTTGGCAGGCTGATGACTAACAACGGCAGAACAGAACAAGGTAAACCCACCCTGGAGAAATGGGATGGAGCTGCCTCCCTCTCCCTCCCCTGCCTGTGCCAGCTGATGAATGAAAGGCAGCCAGCAACCCAGTGCCACCCAGGGATACCCTCCTGGGCTTCAGCTGCTGTTTGTTTAGGTTGTGATAGGGCAGAGAGGGAAGGGATGAGCAGGTCCCCAGGCAGCAGCAGCTCTCTCTGGGGATCTGTGGGTCCCCAGGCACAGAGCTTCTGTCTGTGGGGAGAAAAGGGCTGCAGGGGCTGTCAGCACTGCTGCAGCACATCCCTGCATGGCTTCAGGGTCACCAGCTCCAGCAGTTCCTTCCACAACACTTCCTGGGACCATTTCCCAGGTGGCTATGGTGGCACCAACTGCTGCCATATGGGAGGGAGGGCAGAAGCCATCAGCTGCCTGCTGAAGCTGAAGCCTTTCACCACCACTTCCTCCAGGCCCAGCAGCCCACAGAATCTACCCAAGCAGCTTCCCAAGACAATCTGGAGGGGGGGAGAGCAATCACAGATTTAGAGAATTGTTTGGGTTAGCAAAGCCCTCTAAGGCCATCCAGTCCAACCACCAACCCAGACCCACCATGGCTACCAAACCATGTCCCCAGGTGCCATGGCCAAAGGTATCTTGAATGTCTCCAGGGATGGGTACTCTGCCACCTCTCTGGGCAGCCTGTGCCAATGCCTTAGCACTCTGGCAGCAAAGAAATTATTCCTAATGTCCAACCTAAACCTCCCCTGGTGCAGTGTGAGGCCATTTCCTCTCCTATCACTTGTTCTTTGGGGGGAGAGACCAAGCCCCACCTCACTCCAACCTCCTTTCAGGTAGCTGTAAGCTGTAGAGAGTCAGAAGGTCTCCTTTCAGCCCCCTCTTCTCCAGACTAAACAACCTCACTTCCCTCAGCTGCTCCTCATAAGAGTTGCCCTCCAGACCTTTCACCAGCTTTGTTGCCCTCCTCGATGGGCAGAGCAGGCCAGGGGCAGCCTCTCCCTGCACCAGCCCACGAGGGTTGGGGGTCCCCCTTGCCCTCCATGGCTCCATGCATCAGCAGGATGCCTCAGGCCGAGCTGAGTCAGCCCTGGGCTGGGCTGGGGGAAGTCACTGGTTCCTCTCACACATCCCCAGCCCCAAATCTCAGCCGGGGGGACCACGTGCCCCCACGGTTCCCACACCACCCTGGCGCCTGCCCCGTCCCTTCCCCTCTTGGCTGGCAGCCACCGAGCGAAACTGGCAGCACGTGCAGGCAGGCAGGAGGCAGAAGGGAAGCAGCAGCCCTCCCATGCCCTCTCTACCCCCCACCCTCCTTGGCACAGCACTTCTGCTTCAGGACAGGACAACCCAGCAAAGGAACAGGGAGGAGGAAGCAAACCTCTGCTTCCCCACTGACACCAGGGCTGCTCCGCTGCTCTGCCTTCCCAGCTCAGCTCGTGGCACCAGGGACCCAATCCTGTCCCTTCTGGCAAGCAAAGCTTTACTCCTCCTGCTATCAAAAGAAAACCCAATTCCCATCTTCAAGCCTTTCTCAGGTCCCTCAGGCACCCTTACAGAGGACAGAAGCTCTGGAAAAACCCAGTCCTGCCTCTGATCTCTCCCCGCTTGCCCCAGGCACTCCCGAGCTGCTGACAGCAGTGCCTGGGGCGGCTGAGCCAAGGCAGCCCTGTGAGCCACATCCAAAGTCCTTCCCTTTCAGCTCTGACTGAAAATCCTGCTCCATTCCCCCCTGTCTGCCTTACTTTTATCTTTTTTGGGTAAGAGGGCTCAGATAGGTAAGAGGTAAGATAGGTAAGATAGGCTCAGATGGGCAAGAGAGGCTCAGATAGGTAAGACAGGCTCAGATAGGTAAGAGGTAAGATAGGTAAGATAGGCTCAGATAGGTAAGAGGGCTCGAAGGGTGACAAAGCTGGTGAGGGGCCTGGAGCACAGCCCTGTGAGGAGAGGCTGAGGGAGCTGGGGGTGTGCAGCCTGCAGCAGAGGAGGCTCAGGGCAGAGCTCATTGCTGTCTGCAGCTGCCTGCAGGGAGGCTGTAGCCAGGTGGGGTTGGGCTCTGCTGCCAGGCACCCAGCAACAGAACAAGGGGACACAGCCTCAAGCTGTGCCAGGGCAGGTTCAGGCTGGATGTTAGGAGGAAGTTGTTGTCAGAGAGACTGATTGGCATTGGAATGGGCTGCCCAGGGAGGTGGTGGAGTCTCTGTGCCTGGAGGTGTTGAAGCCAATCCTGGCTGGGGCACTTAGTGCCATGGTCTGGTTGGTTGGGCAGGGCTGGGTGCTAGGTTGTGCTGGCTGAGCTTGGAGCTCTCTTCCAACCTGCCTGATTCTATGATTCCATGATATGTGTTAAACCTCCTGGTTTGGATGGGACCTTAACTCACCACTGCAAACCACCTCCACCTTCAGCCAGCTCTTGCCACACACACCTCACTCCCAGCCCAGTTCAGCATCACTGTTGCTGGAAAAGGCCTTTAAGATCATCAAGTCCAACCATTATCTAACTCTACCACGGCCACTACTGCACCAAATCCTTGAGTGTTATATTTAGATGGCTTTGAAATACATCCAGGGATGCCACTTCACAGTCTCACAGTATCATCAGGGTTGGAAGAGACCTCACAGACCATCAAGTCCAACCCTTTACCACAGAGCTCAAGGCTAGACCATGGCACCAAGTGCCACGTCCAATCCTGCCTTGAACAGCTCCAGGGACGGCGACTCCACCACCTCCCTGGGCAGCCCATTCCAGTGTCCAATGACTCTCTCAGTGAAGAACTTTCTCCTCACCTCGAGTCTAAACTTCCCCTGGCGCAGCCTGAGGCTGTGTCCTCTTGTTCTGGTGCTGGCTGCCTGAGAGAAGAGAGCAACCTCCTCCTGGCTACAACCACCCCTCAGGTAGTTGTAGACAGCAATAAGGTCTCCCCTGAGCCTCCTCTTCTCCAGGCTAAACAATCCCAGCTCCCTCAGCCTCTCCTCGTAGGGCTGTGCTCGAGGCCTCTCCCCAGCCTCGTTGCCCTTCTCTGGACACGTTCAAGCATCTCAATGTCCCTCTTAAACTGGGGGGCCCAGAACTGGACACAGTACTCAAGGTGTGGTCTAACCAGTGCAGAGTACAGGGGCAGAATGACCTCCCTGCTCCTGCTGGCCACACCATTCCTGATGCAGGCCAGGATGCCACTGGCTCTCTTGGCCACCTGGGCACACTGCTGGCTCATGTTCAGGCGGGTATCAATCAGCACCCCCAGATCCCTCTCTGTCTGGCTGCTCTCCAGCCACTCCGACCCCAGCCTATCCCCTTCCAGGGATGCCCTTCCAACCCCTCATATCCTGTGATCCCAGCACCCAGGGATCCACTTCCCTGGGCAGCATGCTCCAGACCTGCTCTTCAGCCAACAAGACTTTGACCAGCCAGGGAACCACATCTCGTCCTCGAGGGTGTCTGGGGGCTCCCTGAGTGCTGGGATCACAGAGGTTGGAAGGGACCCAAGGAGATTATGGAGTCCAATCCCCCTGCCAGAGCAGGACCTACCCCATCTGATTTCAAAGGGATTTTGGGATTGCTTGTGGAAACCATGCAAGGCCCTGGGAAGTGCACCCAGTGCTGGAGGGAGGGCAGTGGGAGTGCTCCGAGCATCCTCCAGCGCCGGCACCAAGAGCTGCTGGCTCCTCACCTCTGCTGGCCCACAAAGAGCAGAGGGGCAGCGCTCCAGCTTTTGGGACTCTGCTGGCTCCTTCCCACCCCAGCGCTGGCAGGAGCTGGGGGTTGAGAAGCCCCAGCCCGTGGGACCCAGCACACCTCGCTCTCCCCGTGCCCTTCTGCTCTGCTGGCTTTCCAGAGGCGATGAGGCATGGGCTGATGGCAAGTGGCATCTGCCAGCTGATTCAAAGCACCTTCCATCAGTGCCATCCCTGCCCGCCGATGGGGGCCGCACGCCTCATTACCCCCTCAGCTTTGCCGACCGGTGCAGTGTCAAGGGTGGGGGCTGTGCTCCCCTCTGAGCATCATCCCTGCTGCCTCCCTCCCTCCTCCTCCTCCTCCTCCTGCCGTGCTCCTCGGCGAGCCCAGGTAGGCACCTCCGCAGGGTTGAGGACAAGGACCTAATGCGCCCAGACAGGGAGCAGATGGCAGGAGCCATTAGGCTGAAGACCTCCTAACTGTCACCTCTAGGAAAACCACTTAAGACAAGTCCCTGAGCAAAGGGATGAGAGGGTTGGAGCTGCCAGCTCCTTCCTCAGCACCATCTGACCATGCTCTCAATTCCCCTTTCTGCCCCATGGCTGCATTTTATTTCAGTTCCCTTGGCTCCTATACAGCAAAGCCCTCCTAGGCTGGAAGGGGAGTGGGGAGGCGCAGGCATCACCCCTTCCCCATTTTCTCCCCTGCTTGTGGCTCACCCCTGTGTTGCTTCACATGCCCCCTTTCCACTCCTTCCCCACCACTCTGGTGCTCTCATTGCTAATTTCACTCTGCCTGCTCGTTCCCAGGGGCTCTCTCAGTTCCCTCTGCCTTGGCCATGGGATGGGAGGTGGTGCCACTTCCACCCCCCTCATCTCCAGCACCAGGGAGTGGGACTCAGCTGGACCCAGCAGCACCAGGATGCAGGTCACCGTGCAGCTATGAGGGTCATGGAATGGGAGGTGGTGGCATGTCCACACTCATCACCTCCAGCACCAGGGAACAGGACCCAGCTGGACCCAGCAGAACCAGGGAATGAGACCTAGGTGGACCCAGCAGCAGCAGGATACAGGTCACCATTCAGCTATAGGGATCACGGGATGGGAGGTGGTGGCATGTCCACACTCATCACCTCCAGCACCAGGGAACAGGACCCAGCTGGACCCAGCAGAACCAGGGAATGAGACCTAGGTGGACCCAGCAGTGCCAAGGAATGGGACTTAGGTGGACCCAGCAGCACCAGGATGCAGGTCACCATGCAGCTATAGGGATCATGGGATGGGAGGTGGTGACACATTCACCTCCCTAATCTCTGGCACCAGGCAGCAGGACCCAGCTGGAGCAGCAGCACCAGGATGCAGATCCTCACAGATCTGTGGGGGTCATGGGATGGGAGGTGGGCACATATCCACTTCTCTCATCTCCAGCACCAAGGAGCAGGACTCAGCAGCATCAGGCTGCAGGTTCCCACACAGCTATGAGGATCATGGAGTTGATCCTGGATGGACAAAGCCCACCAGAACACAAAGCAAGCTGCCACCTCTCTGGCCAGCATGGACATGCTGAGGCCTGGAGATGCTGCTTGAGGGGTTACTAGGGATGGGAACCAGCCCAGCCCAGCCCAGCTCAGCCTTCCCCAGCCCCTGGGTAGATAAGATTGAAAAAAAAAAAACCCAAACTCTGTTATCTCTGGAAATAAATCAGGCCAATATTTAAAAATAAAGGTGCTGGCAGGTGCTGGACTTCCAGAGAGGGCTGGGAATAAATAAAGCCCCAGCCAGTGGCAGGTGGTGGCCAATTCCTTAAGCTGCCCTTTTACTAAACATACCCTAGGAGCAGCCAGCAACAGGTGGCAGGGGCTGGCCAGAGAGCCCCAAGCCTGCTATTTTTAACCCCAGCTTATCTCTCCCTAGTGGGAGCCTTTTTTTGTTGTTCTACATAATCTTCAGCCAAAGAACATCAGCCCTTCCCCTGCCAGAGAAAACCCACCCCAGGGCAGCCCTCGGTGTGTGCCACAAGCTGCCCAGAGAGTGGTGGTGAATGGTGCCACATCCAGCTGGCAGCTGGTACTAGTGGTGTCCCCCAAGGATCAGTGCTGGGCACAGTCCTGTTCAATATCCTTACTGATGATCTGGAGCAGCGGATTGAGTCCAGCATCAGTAAGTTTGCAGATGACACCAAGCTAGGAGCAGCTGTGGAGCTGGTGGAGGGTAACAGAGCTCTGCAGAGGGACCTGGCCAGGCAGAGACAATGGGATGAGATTGAAGAAGGCCAAGTGCAGGGTTCTACACTTTGGCCACAACAACCCCAAGCAGCACTACAGGCTGGGGACAGAGTGGCTGAGAGCAGCCAGGCAGAGAGGGAGCTGGGGGTGCTGGGAGAGAGGAGCTGAAGAGGAGGCAGCAGTGCCCAGGTGGGCAGCAGAGCCAATGGCATCCTGGGCTGGCTCAGGAGCAGTGTGGGCAGCAGGACAAGGGAGGTTCTTCTGCCCCTGTGCTCAGCACTGCTCAGGACACACCTGGAGTGCTGTGTCCAGTTCTGGGCTCCTCAAGTCAAGAGAGATGTTGAGGTGCTGGAAGGTGTCCAGGGAAGGGCTGGCTCTGGCTGAGCTTTGAGTTCTCTTCCAACCCAAAACCATTCTATCATTCTATGAGCTTGCCTCCTGTGAGCTAGGACTTGCAGCAGAGAAACCAGAGCTGATTCTGGGTCAGGAACCCCTCAGAAGTGGCTTCTCCATGGCCAAACAGGCAGCAGCAACATCCTCACCACCTCCTCCCTTACCTGTGGGCTGCTGGTGCCGAATCCCAGGCTGGGGGTGGAGGGGACAGACATTGAGTGTGGGCCCATGGGGGAGCTGATGACGGAGAAGGGAGGTCCCATGCCATTGATGGGCGAGCTCAGGGTGCTGATGGGTGAGTGGAGCTGGCCCGGGGAGCCCAGGGAGGAGCCGATGCCAGGCCCGATGGGCGGGTGGAGGGAGGGGGTGGCCATGGGTCCCCTGCTCGTAGGAGAGTTCAAGGATGTGGAATTCACTTGGCTGGAGAAATCTGGAAGAGAGGAAAAGAGAGAACCAGAGTTGAGACTCCCATCTAGGGCGGGTTCTGACATCTCAGCAGCCTCCACTCCCTGCTCTGCTAAGAGGCTGCTTGCAACCTGCCTTCCCAATTCCCAGTGCAGCCTCCACCTTCCCAAACCACCTTCTCAGAGAGACTGAGAGCATTCACACCCTGAAAGGCAATCATTCCCCAAGGAAGCTCTGGACACCTCATCCCTGGAAGCGTTTAACACCAGGCTGGATGGGACATAGGACTTTGCACAGCCTGCTCCAGTGAGAGGTGTCCCTGCCCAAGGCAGGGGGTTTGGAACTGAATGATCTTGAAGGTTCCTTCCAACTCAAACCATTCTATGATCCTAAAATCCCTGCCCTCCTCCATTGGAATGGGCTGCCCAGGGAGGTGGTGGAGTTGCTGTCCCTGGAGGTGTTCAAGCAAAGCCTGGATGAGGCACTTAGAGCCATGGTCTGGTTGACTGGATAGGGCTGGGTGCTAGGTTGGGCTGGCTGAGCTTGGAGGTCTCTTCCAACCTGGCTGATTCTATTCTATTCTGTTCTATTCCACCTCTCTTATCTGCTGTACCCAAGCTTTAAGCAGCAGCACTGCTTCAGCTGAGGCACCATGCCCACCATGGCAGCAGACAGATGCCCTCCATGCTGCAGGATAAATCAGACTGATGACAGATTCAGTGCAGCTCGGTGGTGGGACCACCTCTGTGCATCTGCACCTGTGCTCTGTGTGTCCAGCCAGGGCACAAAGCGTCTGCTGGGCAAGTTTGTGTGTGCTGCTGAGGAGGGAACGTGTCTGAAGCTGCCCAGGGAGCAAGGAGCAGCTCTCAGCAGGCAGCAGCAGCAGCAGCAGCAGGAATGGGCTGTGTCTGTCCATGCCCCAGCAGCTCCATGGTCCCTGGGGAGCAGGNGGGGGGGGGGGGGGGGGGGGAGGGGGGGGTTAAAAATAGCCTCTGATTCTCCCGAGAGGAGCCATGGAGCCATTCCTGGCACATTTCCTCCCCATCCTGTCACGCTGCTTGCAAAACAATCCCGAGTGAGGAAGGGGCTGGCTCCTGGCTGTGGGGAGAGGCTGACGGAAGGCAGCATGGGCAGGGGCCCCACCATTTACCAGCACTCACCCCAGCACCCATCAGGACCTCCCAGTTTACACCAGAAAAACACAGGGCCAGACAGGGGGAGGCCCCAGCATGGCTGCATGGCCAGGGGCTGTTCTGGGGGGGGGGGGGATGGGAGCCACTGCTTTTGGCCACAGACCCCAAAGTTAACTCAGTTCTGGGAAACGCTGTCTCCAGGCACCTGCATGGGGTCAGCTCTCTCCATGGGACTCTGGAGCCCTTAGGATATGAATGTTACAGGGTGGGAAAGGTGCTTGCTGAACCCACAGCATGCCCAGCCCCAGGAATGCTCCCTGGAGAGCCAGCAGGGAAAACCTAGCACAAGAAGGCAATGGTCCAGCAAGGCAGAGATGCTCCTCTTACAAAGCCATGCAGTGCACATCCCACTGCTGCACACAGGGTCTCATCACGGCTCCCAGCATCCCATTTCTGCACCCAGAGTCACATCACTGCACCCAGGGTCCCATCATTGCACCCAAAGTCCCATCATTGCACCCAGAGTCACATCACTGCACCCAGGGTCCCATCATTGCTCCCAGCGTCCCATCATTGCACCCACAGTCACATCACTGCACCCAGGGTCCCATCACGGCTCCCAGCATCCCATTCCTGCACCCAAAGTCCCATCATTGCACCCAGAGCCACATCACTGCATCCAGAGTCCCATCATTGCACCCAAAGTCCCATATACTGCACCCAGAGTCACATCACTGCACCCAGGGTCCCATCACAGCTCCCAGCATCCCATTCCTGCACCCACAGTCACATCACTGCAGCCAGGGTCCCATCACAGCTCCCAGCATCCCATTCCTGCACCCAGAGTCACATCACTGCACCCAGGGTCCCATCACACCTCCCAGCATCCCATTCCTACACACGAATTTCCAACACTGCACACAGAATCCCATTGCTGCTCCAAACATCCAACCAGCAGGAGAGGAAGGGGCAAAAGTGGAGACTGGCTCCAGGACTGGGACACTGCCAGCCATGGGTGCCCTGTCCCATAGGGGACAGACCCTGTGCTCCAGCCAGGCTCCACTGCTGAGCCTGTGTGCTGGCACTGCTGGCCCTGGCAGCTGTGACTGTGGTCATGGCAGAGGACAGAAACCCTGTCCCTGTGGTCTCTCCATCCCTGTCCTTGGGGTCTGGACATTGCTGTCTCAAGGATTTGTCCATCTCTGTCCTCAGGGCCTGGCTATGCTTATCCCAAAGGTCTGGCCGGTGATGTCCCAGCAGGTTTTGGCCACCCTTGTCCCCAGGGTTTGGCTATCCCTGTCCCCAAGGTCTGGCCAACTCTGTCCCCAGGGTCTGGCTATTCCTGTCCCCAAACTCTGGCCAGACCTGTCCCTAGGCTCCAGCCATCCTTCTCCACAGGGTTTGGCCATCTCTGTCCCCAGAGTCTGGCCATCCTTGTCCCCAATGTCTGGCCAACTCTGTCCCCAGAGTCTGGCTATCCCTGTCCCCAGGCTCTGGCTATCCCTGTCCTCAGGATCTGGCCATCCTTGTCCCCAGGCTCTGACCTTACATCAGCTCTCTCAGGATGTTGACAGAAAACAGTCCATGGCCACCACATCACCTGTGGCTGAGTGACATGCAGGTGACCCAAGAGGAATCCCCAGAAATCCCTCCTGGCTCTGGGGTCTGCTCCTGGGCTCTGGCACAGCAGGGTGGTGCTTCCTGGCTCTCTGGGTGGTGGTGACCGAAGCGGCTGGGAGGAGGAGCAGGGCTGGGTGCTGGGCTGTGGGCTGCATTCCCACCATCATCCCAGGACCCAGAAGACAGGGAGGAGCTCATTCTGCAGCCACTGTGTGTCTGGGTACGGGGTCCCAGCCAGCCCTTCTCTGCAGGACCTCCAGAAATGCCCCACGAGCCAAAGTGATGGATGGAGCCCTTCCAAGGAGGCAGTGGATCCCTAGCCAGGGGAAACAGGCACTTGACCTGCCAGCACAGTCCTTCCTTTCAAAAGCTCCTGACTCCTTAAGGCAGGGGAGGTCACAGGCAGGTCACTGGCAGCCAGCCCGTGGCTACTCAAGCACATCAGAAAGCAAAGCACGTGTGGGGCTGGCACCTCTCCCCACATCCCCATCCCCTGGGTACCACAGCAGCTCCCCATGCCCAGGCACCCCGAGCCAGCTCCCCTCACCCATCCTGTTTACACACTTGGCTTTTCCCAGCAGACACCATCCCCGGCACCCAGTGAGGAACTGGGTGTGTGTGGTGAGGGCTGGTCTGGAGAAAATAACTCAGGCAACAACAACAAAGAGGAAAGGAGGCGAGAGGAGGAGGAACCCTGCGCTGAACAAGCCCACGGGGGGAAGCGTGTGCAGGCACGGACACATTTGGGTGTGTTTTCACCCAAAACCCCTTGGCCAAACGCTGTGAAATCTGAACCAGACCTGAACTCCTTCAGAGCATCGTGACTCAGAGCAACCCCTCAGACACTGGGGTGTTTCCACTCCTCAGCCAAATGCTTCCTCCTCCGCTGCCTTCAATCCTGCTGCAAGAGCAGCATCGGTGGGAAACAGAATCACAGAATCCCAGCATGGTGTGGGGGAGAGAAGAATCAGAAGCATAGAACCACAGAACCTCAGAAGCACAGAACCATAGGATCACAGAATCAAAGAATCATAGAACCACAGGATCACAGAATCAAAGAATCATAAATCATAGAACCATAGGATCACAGAATCAAAGAATCATAAATCATAGAATCATAGAACCATAGGGTCACAGAATCATAAATCATAGAACCATAGGATCACAGAACCACAGGATCACAGAATCAAAGAATCATAAATCATAGAATCATAGAACCATAGGGTCACAGAATCATAAATCATAGAACCATAGGATCACAGAACCATAGGATCACAGAATCACAGAATCATAAATCATAGAATCAAAGAATCATAAATCACAGAATCAAAGATTCATAGAATCAAATAATCATAAATCATAGAATCAAAGAACCAGTCAGGGTTGGAAGGGACCACAAGGACCATCCAGATCTAAACCCCCTGCCATGGGCAGGGAAGGGATCTCTGGCGACCACAGGATGTCAGGGGTTGGAAGGGACCCAAAGAGATCATCTTCAAAGAATCATAGAATCAGAGAACTAGTCAGGGTTGGAAGGAACCACAAGGATCATCTAGTTCCAAACCCCCTGCCATGGGCAGGGGAGGGACCTCTAGAGACCACAGGATGTCAGGGGTTGGAAGGGACCCAAAGAGATCATCTTCAAAGAACCACAGAACCATAGGATCACAGAATCAAAGAATCATAGAATCAAAGAACCAGTCAGGGTTGGAAGGGACCAGAATAACCATCTAGATCCAAACCCCCTGCCATGGGCAGGGAAGGGACCTCTGGAGACCACAGGATGTCACAGGATGACGGGCTTGGAAGGGACCCAAAGAGATCATCCACAAAGAACCACAGAATCATAGAATCATAAAACCACAGAATCATAGAACCACAGAATCACGGAACCAAAGAATCATAGAAGCACAGAATCATAGAATCAAAGAATCATAGAAGCACAGAACCATAGAATCAAAGAATCATAGAAT
>WAAF01010200.1:117299-139932 GCA_013400475.1 Tricholaema leucomelas | reverse complement strand
CACAGAATCAAAGAATCATAGAACCATAGGATCACAGAATCAAAGAATCATAGAACCATAGGATCACAGAATCAAAGAATCATAGAATCACAGAATCCCCCATGCTGGGAAGGTTGGAGGAGATGACCTCTGAGGCCCCTTCCAACCTGAGCCCTTCTGTGGTTCTATGATTCTGTGGTTTAGTGGCCATGGTGGTGCTGGGTTGATTGTTGGCCTCAACGATCTTAAGAGCTCTTTTCCAACCCCACCAAATCTCTGACAGCAGCACACACAGGAGGGGTTTTCCCAGATGCCTTCTCAGCTCAGGCAGTGTGAGCCTCTCCATTCCTCCTGCCTAGCTTTGCCGTGCAAAGCTGCTGTGTGTGACCATCTCTGCTCCAAAATAAACTCCAGGCCTGTTTCTAAATAAGAGGGGGGGTGGAAAAGGAGCTCTCAAAGCATTTCCCCTCCTGCCCCACCCATAAATTACAGCTCTTTTCTCTGGGTCTCCTTTTCTTTAAGCACAACAACCTCCATCTATCTCATCAGATGCCCCATGGCAGCCAGAGGATGGCAAACAAGAGCTCTTCAGCAGCTAAGGAATTTGCAATGAAGCTTTGCTTTTAATTATTTTTTTTGCTCCTTTTCTTTTTTCTCTCTTCCTCCTCCTCCTCCTCTCTTTCTCTCCACTCTTAAACCAACCAACCACAAGATTTGGATGGGAATTTCCTCCCACAACAAATAAGACATTTAGAGCAGGAGTGGCCGTGCCTGGAGGTGTTGAAGCCAAGCCTGGCTGGGCCACTTAGTGCCATGGTCTGGTTGGTTGGGCAGGGCTGGGTGCTAGGTTGGGCTGGATGAGCTTGGAGCTCTCTTCCAACCTGCTTGATCCTATGATTCTATGATCCATCTCAAGCAATCTGAGTTGTGTGGTGGCAGGGAGCTGGTTCCGTGCCTTCAGCTCAGCTCCACAGCTGAGGAAGATGCCAGGGCTGAAACCATCACACGAAGGCCTGAGCCAGTGGGTTTTGATCTGGTCTCCAGATAAAAAGCTTGGGTCTTGTTTTAACTCTGGCAGGCTGCTGAGTGCTGTCCTTTCCTTTAGCAGATACCTGCCCTTGCAAGATCACAGACACTGAGGGCACCACAGCATGGTGGAGGTCAGAAGGGACCTTTGGGCATCATCCAGCTGGATGGAGCATCTCTCTTATGAGGAGAGCCTGAGGGAGCTGGGGCTGTGCTGCTTGGAGAAGAGGAGACTGAGAGGTGACCTCAGCAGTGGTTATCAATGTGTGCAGGGTGAGTGGCAGGAGGCTGGAGCCAGGCTCTGCTGGGTGATGCCCAGTGCCAGCACAAGTGGCACTGGGTGGAAGTTGAGGCAGAGAAGTTTCATGGAAGCATGAGGAGGAATTTTTTCCCTGTGAGAGTGACAGAACTCTGGCACAGGCTGCCCAGGGGGGCTGTGGAGTCTCCCTCTCTGGAGATATTCAAACCCACCTGGGTGTATTCCTGTGTGATCTGCTCTGGGTGATGCTGCTCTGGCAGGAGGGTTGGACTGGATGAGCTTTGGATGTCTCTTGCAGCCCCTGGCATTCTGTGATGCTGTGTTCCAACCTCCCTGCTCAAGCAGAGGCACCCACAGCAGCTTGCCCAGGATCACCATGGCCAGGTGAGGTTGGAAGCTCTCCACCCAAGCAGATTCCACAACCTCTCTGTGCAGTCTGCTCCAGGGCTCCAGCACCTTCACACCAAAGGTGGTTGATGGTTGGACTCAACCATCTGGGAAGGCTTTTCCAACCAAACCCATTCCATGATGCATCTCAGATGGGCAGGTTGGAGCCAGCGGGAGCTGCTCTCGCTGAAAGCATCCAACTCCCTCCCCCTGCCAGGCCTCACAATATTCCCTGTTGCATTTTAACACCCAGTGCACAGGACTGTGGAAGCATTGCTGCTTGGCCAGGGTACATCTGCAGCTGCCCAACAGCTCAGAAGAGCTTTTGCTGACAAGACAGTATCAGGAGGGGTTGTGATTTAAACATTTCTAGACCACAAAATGTCCCAGAGCAGAAACAATTACAACAGCACAGAGCTGCTGCTTTTTTTTTCCTCCCCTTTTCTTCCTTTCCTTTTTTTTTTTTTCCCAGGATAGCTCATTTGTACCAGAATAAACTGTACCAGCAAAAGCTTTCAGCAGTATAATCTTCATTTATGTTTAAGAGGCTTTGCCAGTAAAACTCCAGTGACCCAGCTCTGCTGGAAAACCTGCCCTCAGATATCCAGGGAGTTTACTCAGCAGCTTGCTGGCTCCACAGCCTGCTCCTGAGAGAGGGGAAGTCAAAAACCTTTCCACATCTCAAGGCACAAGGTCCAAGAGCTGTGGTTTTTTTAGTGCTGCAGACCCAGGATACAACTCTGTAGCCTATCCCAGTGAGATCAGAAGGGAGCTGTGGGGCTCTGGGGAGCAGTCATGGTGCAAGCACCCCATGCACTCAGCCCTGATGCCATTTGAGGTTTGGGAGGCTGCCTGTATCCTCCTCCTTTCTCCTTCTTCCCCCCCCCCACCTTTTCCCCTTTTCCTCAGCACCTTTTCCTCCTTAACCAGAAAGCAATTCAATTCTGGGTAAGAAACAGAAGGAAATTCTAAATTTGGGCTGCCCCTCCCTTTCCTTAAGGCAGCTCTCTGCATTCAGGCTGTGGGGCCACGTTTGGAGGGGATGGAGACCAGCAGCTCAGACCAGGCTTTCTTCCTCCTCCTCTGCTCTCTCAGACTGGACATGAGGAGGAAGTTCTTCAGCATGAGAGTGGTGAGAGCTTGGAATGGGTTGTTCACCCCATCCCTGGAGGTGTTTAAGTCCAGGCTGGATGAGGCTGTGGGCAGCCTGATCTAGGGTAGCCCAACCCTGGGCATGGCAGGAGGGTTGGAACTGGCTGCTCCTTGTCCCTTCCAACCCTGACTGATTCTGTGATTCCAAGTTGTCATCTTGCTGCTGATCAGGTTTCAAACCTTGACACCCCAAGTGCACCTGAGCACTGCTCCTTCTCTCAGTGCCTCTGCTGCTGGTGAGTTCCCCTCAACAAACTCAAGAGTCATCAGCCTGTCACTTTGATTCCTCAAATGTAGGGCAGAAATCTCCATCCTGCTGTTTTCCATCCAAGGAACCTCGACTGATGAAGCTTTCCACCTCTTCCCTTTCCCTTTGCAGCCAACAGAGTGGTCAACAGCCTGTGCCCACCTAGGAAGTGGGATCCTGAGAGCAGCAAATGTGGGCAGGACCTGGGGAGGGGAGGGGTTGACTGCAGTTTCCACTTGAAAAAGTGCCACGGGAATGCAGTGACCACAAGAGGTCAGGTCCTCACTTTTGTCCCTGATCAAAAAAACTGGAGTGAACAGAGTGTTTCCAGCAGATGAATTTAAATAGCCCCTGGCCTACCCTCTTGAGTAAGTTTGCTCAGCACAGCTGAGAACTGAAGCAAGGATGGAGCAAGAGCTGCCTGCTGCCCTTGCACCGCTGCCTGCTGCCATGGACCTGAGAGTGCCAGACTTGGGCCAACTCAAGAGAGGTGATCTGCATGGTGCAACCTGGCTGTTGCCCCCTAAAAAATCCCTCCATGGCTCCAAGAAAGAAGAATCATCTTGTGGCCCAAACACATCCAACTGCATTTACAGCAGAGCAGGAGAGGCAACCAAGCCCCTGGTGGTTGCCAGGCAGGTGGAAGAGGCTGAGATGATAGAATCATGGAATGCATCAGGTTGAATCATAGAATCAGGTAGGGTTGGAAGGGACCACAAGGATCAGGCAGTTCCAAACTCCAGCCATGGGCAGGGACACCTTACCCTAGAGCAGGCTGCCCACAGCCTCAGCCAGCCTGGCCTGAAACACCTCCAGGGATGGAGACTCAACCACCTCCCTGGGCAACCCATTCCAGCCTCTCACCACTCTCACGCTCAACAGCTTCCTCCTCCTGCCCAGTCTGAGGTTGGAAGGCACCCTCCAAGATCATCTTGTCCAACCACCCTGCACTGAGGAGATGCATCTCCAACTAGATCAGGTTGCTCAGGGCCCTAAAATAAAAGTTAACTTGGATTGGGTTTTCTCTTCCCATTTCTAGACTTGAGCGTAAAGACCAACCTAGGAATGTCCCTCTCTGACCCCTCCATGTCTGCCCAGGGCACAGCACACAGAAATGGATCTTTTGGGAGGTGGGAGGACGTTGAAAATAATCACCAGGTGCAATTTCTCTTCAGGAACCTGCCCCAAGGCTTGGGAAAGTTCCCTTCAGCACCTCACTTTCCCTGGGCGCCGCTGCGGCCGTCTGAGCAGCTCGGGGATGGTGAGAAACTGGGGTTTAGCTGCTCTCTGCTCTGGGTGAGTTCCTCCTCCTGCCAAGTTTCACTTTGACCAATCTAAAACCTCAAAGCCACACAGCTTCTCACCCCCTCAGCTCCCTGCTCCTGCCCCAGCCAGCTGAAATCTGATGGCAAAACCTCTTGGCACAGCCACTGCCAAGCCCAGCCAGGAGCAGAAGCGTGACCAGCGTTGGGGGTTCCCTTCCAGGGGTTTTCCTGGGATGAAGGAAATTTGGAAGCATCCTTCTGCTTGCTGCCATCCCAGTCCCTTGTAGGTGGGCCATCAGCATGTCACCTTGCAGGGTTGATGGGTTCTGGCACGGTACCACAGTGCCCAGCAGCAGCTTTGCCATGGCACTTTGCACACCAACCTCTTCATCTCCCAACCCACACTCCTCTCGCTGCAGCTCAGGGAAATCTCTGCTCTCCTCCCAGAAAATGAAGGGGAAGAAGTGCAAAACCAGCCCCATGCCAGGCCATGGCACAGGGTGGACCAAGGCTCTCCAAAGTGGTATCCACCCCAAACCTCACCACAGAGCTGGTAGCTTCCCTACCCCTGGGGCAGAGCTGAGACACTTCCACCCCTGCAGCTCCAATGCCCCTTCTCCCTCTCCGTCCTGTTTCATCTCCTCCATCCTTCAGACACAACTTTGCAGGTAACATTACACCTCCCTCCCCCAGAGCCAAGGAGAAGAACAACTCTGTGCTTACAACCACGGGCTCAGGATGGCAAATGCTGGGTGGCATTTAGGGGTCTCCCTCCAGGCAACCTGCTCACCAAAGCTCCCATTTTATGGCAGCCCAGCTCAAGCACCACGGAGTCACCTTTGAGGGGGACACTCACCCCATCACCTGCTGCAGCCTGGATGCCCAGAGGCCTGGTGACCCCACACACACCACAAAATGAGCTTTGCATGCCTGAGGAGAAGCAGCCCCACTGTGGCCATGTGTGTGCTGGAGAGGCACAGACCAACCACTCAGCTGCAGCAGCAGAAGCTCTTTTGCCTTATTTTTGGCCTTAAAACCCCTCATCCCACCCTCTCAGGAGCCCTGCAGATGTCCAGCCCATTGTTGGAGAGCCACTGGCAGAGCTGGAAGCCTGCAAGGGCTCTTCCCATCTCCAAAGGAGAAGGCTTCAGAGGAACTTTCCAGAAGCCACTCTCCCCCATGGCTCTCCTGCCTGTTGCTGACAAGCTCCTCTTCCTCCAGCACTCCCAGCTTCCTGCCCCATGCAAAGCCCCAGCACCATCCATCTCTGCCCACAGAGGACCTCCTCACACCCATGGAGAACCCTCCAGCCTCCACCCATCTTCTTGTGGTCAAGAACATGAGGCAAGCTCCAAACCCACCCCTTCTTCTGGGGTGCATCTTCCAAGCACACTGGGCAACCTCCAAGCCCCAACCTCCACGGCAGGAGCTGGGGTGGAGAAGGCAAAAGCAGGAAGGCAAAAGCTGGAAGCCTGCAAGGGCTCTTCCCATCTCCAAAGGAGAAGGCTTCAGAAGAACATTCCAGAAGCCACTCTCCCCCATGGCTCTCCTGCCTGTTGCTGACAAGCTCCTCTTCCTCCAGCACTCCCAGCTTCCTGCCCCATGCAAAGCCCCAGCACCATCCATCTCTGCCCACAGAGGACCTCCTCACACCCATGGAGAACCCTCCAGCCTCCACCCATCTTCTTTTGGTGTGCATCTTCCACGAACATGGGGCAAGCTCTGAGCTCCCCCCCCCACCCCTCTCCCACGGCAGGAGCTAGGGTGGAGAAGGCAAAAGCAGGAAGCATGAGCAAGCAGCTGAGCTGTGACATATGGAAAGTGTGAGGAGCCCCTGGGAGAGAAGGAAAAGGCAAAGCAAAGCCCAGGGGAGGGGAGGGGGCAGCCCAGCTCAGCTTAGCTCTCCNGGGAAGAGAGGAGGGGGCTGGGGGGCGGGGGGGAAGGGTGCACCCAGGCAAAGAAGGATTTTGCTGATCAAGCAAATGTGACTCAATCACACGCTTGTGCAAAGATGTCACAACAGCGCTGAGAAATTACAGGCTCGGATTTCAGCCCTGAAGGGGCAGCGCTGTCCTTGCTGGTACAATGTGCTCTGTTCTGCTGTCAGCAGCTCCGCCGCTGCCCCTAATTTACTGGCTGGGAACCCACTGCAGGAGCAGGCAATAATAGGTGCAGTCTGGAGGCTGCTGCCAGCCCAAGGGACTGCGCTCCAAGGGCTCAACAGTTCCTTTCTGCTGGGGTCATTATGGGCAGAAGCAGTCCTCATAACCACCTCCACCCCCCCAAAAAAAAAGGGGGAGAGGGGAAGGGTGGGGTGGGGAGGGGTGTTGGCTTTCTCCTTGTGCTTTTGAGGTGCCTGGCATTGCTGGCATTGGTTTGTTTTCTTGCTATGAGGGGGGCAAGACACTGGAATGGGTTGCCCAGAGATGTTGTGGATGCATTTAAGTGCAACCTGATCTTAGAATCATAGAATCATAGAAGAGATTTGTTGGGGTTGGAAAAGAGCTCTTAAGATCATTGAGGCCAACAAACAACCCAGCACCACCATGGCCACTAAACCACAGAATCACAGAACCACAGAAGGGCTCAGGTTGGAAGGGGTCTCAGAGGTCATCTCGTCCAACGTCCCCAGCATGAGCAGGGACACCTCTCAGCTAGACTCAGCTGCTCAAGGCCTCATCCAACCTGGCCTTCAACACCCCCACAAAGGAGGCAGCCACAGCCTCCCTGAGCAGCCTGTGTCAGAGTCTCACCACCTGCACACTGAAGAACTCTTTCCTCAGGTCCACTCTAACCCTGCTCTGCCTCAGCTTCAAACCATTACCCCTTGGCCTGTTTCTAGACACCCTCAGGAAAAGTCTCTCTGCAGCCTTCCTGTATCACAGGATCACAGAATCAAGCAGGTTGGAAGAGAGCTCCAAGCTCATCCAGCCCACCCCAGCACCCAGCCCATGCCAACCAACCAGACCATGGCACTAAGTGCCCCAGCCAGTTACTGCTCTGCCTGCACCCTTTGGGCTATGACTCCTTCTAGGGTTCTATGAGTCTATGACTCTGTGGTTCTGTGTTCCATCACTGACTCTGAGTCTGCCTCCTATGGTTCTATGATCCTATGACTGTATCTTAGAATCATACAATCATAGAACAGCCAGGTTGGACGAGACCTCCAAAGCTCATCCAGTCCAACCTAGCACCCAGCCCTGCCCAACCAACCAGACCATGGCACTAAGTGCCCCAGCCAGGATTGGCTTCAACACCTCCAGCCACATCCACTCCACCACCTCCCTGGGCAGCCCATTCCAATGCCAATCACTCTCTCTGCCAACAACTTCCTCCTAACATCCAGCCTAGACCTCCCCTGGCACAACTTGAGGCTGTGTCCCCACCTGGCTACAACCTCCTTTTGGGTAGCTGCAGACATCAATGAGCTCTGCCCTGAGCCTCCTCTGCTGCAGGCTGCACACCCCCAGCTCCCTCAGCTTCTCCTCACAGGGCTTGATCTTGTGGGAGGTGTCCCCATCTATGGCAGAGGGTTGGGATGATAGAATCATAGAGTCACAGAATGTCAGGGGCTGGAAGGGACCTCAAAAGCTCATCTGGTCCAGCTCCCCTGCCAGTGCAGGATCACCCAGAGCAGATCTCACTGGAATGGATCCAGATTGTTCCTAAATATCTCCAGAGAGGGAGATTCCACAACCCCCCTGGGCAGCCTGTTCCAGGGCTCTGTCACCATCACAGGGAAAAAAAAAGTCTTCCTCAGGTTCACATGGAACCTCCTGTGTCTCAGCTTCCACCCATTGCCCCTTGCCCTGTCACTGGGCATCACCAAGAAGAGGCTGGCTGGCATGAGATGATCTTTAAGGTCCTCTCCAACCCAAACTATTCTGTGGTTTGCCAGTGGGATGGGGGCAGCTGTCCACAGCCCAGCTCTCTGCCCTAAACACCACAACGTTAGCAGCTCCTGGGCTTGCATCTCTCCATCTTCTGAGGTGGCCCCAGGCACCCTTAAAGATGAGGTTTAGGTTGGGCACCAGGGAAAACTCCTTTTTACTGCAAGAGTGGTCAGGGATTGGCACAGGCTGCCCAGGGAGGTGGTGGAGTCCCCATCCCTGGAGGTGCCCAAGACACCTGTGGCCATGGCACTTGGGGATGTGGTTTAGTGGCCATGGTAGGGTTGGGTTGATGGTTGGGCTGGATGACCTTGGAGGGCTTTTCCAACCTTGATGATTTAATTATTCTACGTAAAGAGATGTTGGAGAGGTTCAGACCTCACTGCAAAGCACAAAGTCTGAGCCACCTTCCATGTGATCATCCCCTGCCACTAACCTTCTCCAGACACAGCCAGGAGCAAGCCTGGCCATGTCAAGAGGGAAACTGTCCCTTCTGGCACTCTTCCTGCCTCTAAAGAACATCAGTGAAGCTGAATCAGCAGCAAAAGATGCCTGCAAAGACACTCCCTCCGCTCTGCAAAGGCAGAGGCTTGCACCCAAGGGTCTCCTCAGCTTTCCCTGATGGGTAGCATCAGCATGGGCACACAGCAGTGGTGGCACCTGGGTGCTTCCCCACATCCACCCATCCCATCCTGGGAGCTGAGGAGCTCTGCTCAGAGCCACTCACCCTCCCAGCCAGTGCTGACCTTCGCAGCCTCCCTGACTCCATGGTCTACCCCAAAAGGAGCAGGGTGAGAGCAGAAGTGCAGTGGTCCCTCAGGTTACTGAGGCTCATTATGGCCTTTTAATTACAGTCAATTGCAGTTTTATGGGCTTATGGGCAAACTGGAAGTGAGCTAATTGCCCTTGAGGGGGTGCTAGGCTCTGAGCTATGCAAAACCAAGCAGGATCCAGCCAGGCACAAGAGGAGCTGGAAAGCATTAGGCTTGCTCTGGCAGAAAGAGGAGAAATTTCACCTCACATTGAAGCTCCCCCAAGACCTCATGGAAATGAGCCACCTGTGTGGCATGTGCCAGGCTCCTGGTGAACCCAAATCATGCACTGACCCAGCATCCTAACCCATCCCACCTGCTGCCCCCTACCCCAGCACCTGGGGCCCATCAGCATGCCAGGCTCTGGGTGGGAGGATCACAGAATCAGAATTGGTTTGGTTGCAAAAAGGCCTCTAAGGACATCAGGTCCAACCATCCACCCAACACCACCATGGCTATTAAACCACATCCTCAAGTGCCATGACCACCACATCTCTTGGACACCCCCAGGGATGGGGACTCCATCACCTTCCTGGGCAGCCTGTTCCAACGTTGGAACAGATGGATGTGGAGAGTGGACAGGAGCTGGGTCTCAAAGCTGGAGCTAAGCAGGCTTCTCTCCTGGGGAAGCTGCTACCTTCAGCCCTAAAGTAGTCCTCTCCAAAGCAGGCAGGGGCAGAAGCAACCAAAAGAGTGCAGCTCCCCATAGCTGGCAAAGGGACCCAGCAGCTCCCCATAGAGGCTGCAGCAGCTCTGCTGTGAGCACAGATTGAAAGAGTTGAGGCTGTGCAGGCTGGAGAAGAGGAGGCTCCCAGGTGACCTTCTTGTGGCCTTGCAGGATCTGAAGGGGGCTACAAAAAAGCTGGGGAGGGACTTTTTAGGCTGTCAGGGAGTGACAGAACAAGGGGGAATGGAGCAAAGCTGGAGGTGGGGAGAGTCAGCCTGGAGGTGAGGAGGAAGTTGTTGAGCAGGAGAGTGGTGAGAGGCTGGAATGGGTTGCCCAGGGAGGTGGTTGAGGCCCCATGGCTGGAGGTGTTTAAGGCCAGGCTGGATGAGGCTGTGTGCAGCCTGCTCTAGGGTAGGGTGTCCCTGGGCATGGCAGGGGAGTTGGAACTGGCTGCTCCTTGTGGTCCCTTCCAACCCTGCCTGATTCTAGGATTCCATATATTCTCCCTCCAGGCTATCTGGAATGAGCCAGATCCTGAAGAGCAGGAGCAGCTCATGGCTCTCCTTGGCACCAGCTCTGAGATCTGTGGGCTGAACCCCATGTCCCCCCTCACTGATGGGTCCCAGAGGTGCAGAGCTCCAGCATGCTGGGGGAAGTTCTCCATTATCCTTGTTTTGCTAACCACAGGGATGGACTGGAGGTGCTGTCAGGAGCACCTCCACTCTTCCCAGCTGCTCTTCTGCTCCTATCAGCACTAACAGCAACCAACCACTAGCCCACACCACTTTCAGAGGTCCTACATTTCAGCCCACCGACTTCCAGAGGTGCAAGACCTGTCTGATGGGACAGGCTCCATCCTGGGCATCTGAGATGGCAGCAGGAGGTGAGAGGGGAGAGGATCCAGCCACGGATCTCTTTCTACTTCTGGTTTCCAGGAACAGTGTCCTACAAACCAGAGGCCAAACAGGTTCTATTCTGGTGCCCTGCACACTTGTTAATGCAGATTGGAGCTAATTACAGTCATTCAGTTGCCATAATGGCCTTTAATTGATCCAACGGGGCTGCTGCTGGTGCTTGCTGCCAGCCTGCAGCTGGTATCTCAACACCCCAAAGCTCTGGTGCCACCATGGCCAGCCAGAGGCAGTACCCCTAACTGGTTTCCCAGAAGGTCCAGTTTTCCAGCCAGCCACTTATGGCACTTTTCCTTAGGGATGCTGAATGGCAGCAAGGCCACAAGGCTCTTCCCATCTCTCAGCTGAGATCCTGGAAGCCTGGCCTGGACATGAGGTGTCACAGAATCAGGTTGGAAAGGACTTCAGAGATCATCTCCTCCAACCTCCCCAGCATGGGCAGGGACATCTCTCAGCAAGACTCAGCTGCTCAAGGTCTCATCCAACCTGGCCTTGAACACCCTTGGGGAGAAGGCAGCCACAGCCTCCCTGGGCAGCCTGTGCCAGAGTCTCACCATACTGAACAACTTCTTCCTCAGATCCACTCTAACCCTGCTCTGCCTCAGTTTCCAACCATTCCCCCTGGGCCTGGCTCTAGAAACCCTCAGGAAAAGTCTCTCTGCAGCCTTCCTGCAGGATCCCTTCAGGCACTGGCAGGCAGCTCCAGGGTCCCCCTGGAGCCTTCTCCCCTCCAGGCTGCACACCCCCAGCTCCCTCAGCCTGTCCTCACAGCAGAGCTGCTCCAGCCCTCAGAGCATCTTTGTGGCCTCCTCTGGCCTCACTCCAGCAGCTCTGTGTCCTTCTGCTGGGGACAGCAGCACTGAGAAGACATCTCCTGAGCATCCACCCCTCCTGCAGGCCTTGCTGTGGGAGCTGTGCAAGAGAAGTCCATGGGGAGCACCATTTTCCATCTCTCCACCTCCCAGCCTCTGCTCAGTGGCAGCTTGGTCAACAGAGCCCTGCAGGTCCCTTCCCACCAGCATCTTTGTGCTTTAATGCTCACGGAGCTGGAAAGCCAAACACAACCTGGGGTGCCACATCAGCCTTCCCTTCCCATCTCAGCTCCTTCTCCACAGCTCCACCAACACCTGCAGCGTGCTCCAGAGTGAGTCATTTGCCTCAGGGGCAAACCACCCACTTGGTGCACCAAAGCTGGAGGTGCAGGAGAAGGAGCTTGAGAACTGGATGACTACCCAAGTGGCAAGATAGGGAGAGCAGCTGCCAGAGCCAGGTCACTTCCAGCCTGAGCAAGTTCCCTCTGGAAACTGAGACAACCTAAGACCATTTTCCAAGAGAAAGAAGCTGTCTCCAGTCTTACATGATCTGCTCCAGGTTCAGTGACACAAGCTGGGTAGGAGGAAGGTTTAAGCCCTTTTGATACCAGCTACATGGCCAAAAGGATGGGCAGGAGGGTTGGTGGTTGCTGCTCCTTGCAGGGGCAGGGAAGAGGCTTGGAACAGCCTTGGAAAAGCCTTTTCCAAGCAGGCTGCAGCAAAGGATGGTCTGCTTGCAAGCTGCCTTTGAGTTTCAGCTTCTGGTTCAAATCCAAAGCTAATTAGGCTGCATCAAGTCCAATCAGATAGCTTGGGCTAATTGAACCAGGCATAGATGGGTCAATGTCCAGCAGGTCTCTGTGTTCCAAGAGTTTTGTCAGCCCACAGATAACTACCAGGGCCTGGGAAGGGGAAGGACTCTTCCAAAAATGTTCTCTTCCCATACTGCCAGAGCCTGCATACAGCCCCAGGTTAACCCTTCAGACACCACCAGCATCATCCTCCTCATGCCTGAGGAACCCCAATGGGTGAAGAAGCCTCAGTGGCAATGCTGGGGCAGGGCTAAAAGTGAGTGGAGGAGGAAAGGAGTGTCCACCATGCTGTCACCATCCCTCATGGGATGCCATCCATCACCTTGGCAGCAGACCCACCAAACCACACAAGAAGAGCAAAGCAGCTACTGAAAACTCAACATGGTGAAAATGGTGCCCTCTACACACACCTACCTCCTCCTCCTCCTCCCCAAAGCTGCCTCAGATGTGTCTGAGCCAGACTGCAGAAGCAGGGTTTGGTTGAGGCTTTCTTGCCTCCATGAGCCAACCTGGCTGCCAGCAGAGGGGCAGCAGCCTGGGCACCTGACATGCCTGGGCACCACGACCTAGCTGGAGTCAGATGAGAAGCATGGGGGAAAACTGCAGAACAGGCAAGGCCTGGGCTCAGGGGGAGCAGTGAGGAAGATGCAGTGAGGGGCAAGGTGTGACATGAGCTGGACAGGAGCAGCATGGAGCCATGGAAAAGCTCCACATCATCCTGTGGCCAGATGCATGGCACAAGCCAGTAGCTGAGGCTGCTCCTGAGGCTGCAGGCACAGCCACCACCTGAAGCAGACCACAACTGACAACACCCAAGGGCAGAGAGGAGGAGCAGGGATTTCAGGAAGGCTCCAGATTGCCCTTCCTGGGGCAGTTACCAGCCCCTGCCAACTCCTGACTTCCACAGCAGACTACAGCAAGGAAAATGACAACGTCCAGCATCCTAAAACTCATCTGCTTCCTTTTATCCTCTGACCCTGCCTTTCCTTGTGGGCCTGAGCATCATCCAGCTGGGCAGAGAGATGGCAGCCTTGATCCTTGTGACTACAGCAGCACCACAGACTCATAGAATGGGTTTGGGTTGGAAGGTCCCAGTTCCAACCCCCCACCATGGGCAGGGACACCTCTCACTAGCCCAAGCTGCTCAAAGCTTCATCCAGCCTGGTCTCAAACACTCCCAGGGATAAGGCATCCACAACTTCCCTGAGCAACCCATTCCAGTGTCTCACCACCCTCACAGCAAAGGACTTTGTCCTAACCACAGAATCAGTTAGGGTTGGAAGGGACCACAAAGATCAGCCAGTTCCAACCCCCTGCCATGCCCAGGGACACCCTACCCTAGAGCAGGCTGCCCACAGCCTCAGCCAGCCTGGTCTTAAACACCTCCAGCCATGGGGCCTCAACCACCTCCCTGGGCAACCCATTCCAGCCTCTCACCACTCTCCTGCTCAACAACTTCCTCCTCACCTCCAGCCTCACTCTCCCCACCTCCAGCTTTGCTCCATTCCCCCCAGTCCTGGCACTCCCTGACAGCCTCAAAAGTCCCTCCCCAGCTTTTTTGTAGCCCCCTTCAGATCCTGGAAGGCCACAAGAAGGTCACCTGGGAGCCTCCTCTGCTCCAGCCTGCACAGCCCCAACTCTTTCAGTCTGTGCTCACAGCAGAGCTGCTGCAGCCCTCTGAGCATCCTCCTGGCCCTGCTCTGGACACTCTCCAGCATCTCCACATCCTTCTTGTAATGGGGGCTCCAGAACTGGATGCAGTACTCCAGGTGGGGTCTGAGCAGAGCAGAGTAATCCAACCTAACTCTCCCCTGCTGCTGTTTAAAGGCTGAGTGCAAGCCCAGCGTCCTCTCTCCACTCCCAGCTGCTGGGGAAAGGCTGCTCCTGCTCAGCTGACAAACAGATGAGACATTTCATTAATAAACCCCAGCTTCTCCTCACACCTCTGATTAGATCTCCCTGGTTGGATCCCTGTTCACGTTACATGTTCCTCTCAGTTACATATTCCCCTCTCTTTACACCCCCACTTATCTCCTTTGCCATGTAAATCACACAGTGGGCCCTGGGATTTTTATTCTCCTCCCCAACTTGTCCAGCTCCAATAGCAATTAGAAAATAAATAGTGAACTAAACCTCAGCATGGTTGGGTCTCCTCCAAGCTCATCTCCCAGCAAAGCCACCTGAGGGGGGGGAGTTGACATTGATCCTGTTGAACCCCCACCATTGCTTGCCTCCAGCACCAATGAGTTTGCAAATCTCAGCATGCTGGGGTTGAAAGGGAGCTCTGGAGATCATCCAGTCCAAACCTCCCTGCTAAAGCAGGGCACCCACAGCAGCTTGTCCAGGAGCACAATGCCCAGCTGGGGTTGGAAGCTCTCCACACAAGGAGACTCCACAACCTCCCTGGGCAGCCTGCTCCAGGCCTCCAGCACCCTCACACCGAGAACATTCTACTCCTCCTCTTCAGATGGAACCCCCTGGGTTCCAGTTTGTGCCTGTTGCTCCTGTCACTGGACACCACTGGCAAGATTCTGGCCCCATTTTCTTGCCCCCCACCCTTTAGCTCTTGCTGAGCAGTGCTCGGATCCTCTCTGGCGCTGCTCTTCCGCAGGCTCTCAGCCTTAATTAATTTTCAAAGCCTTTGATTTCCTTCTTGCTCAGCCTGGGCCAAAACCTTACTGAGGCTTCACTGGAGACGTTTCTGCCCCAGGAGACCCTGGGTGCAGCCTGAGCTGAGCATCACTGGAGCACTTTGGCTGCAAAACAGCGACCGGAGCAGCAGTGCTGAGAGACCCTAGGCTGGCTCCCCCTCCCCACCCCTGGCCCACGTCCCTCTGGCAATTAAGGCAATTGCTTGCATGGAAACCTAATTATATTAGGGAAGTATTTAGTAATTTTTAACCATTCTGCTGGTGGCTCAGCCCCCTCCCCCTCCTGCATTCCAGCAGCACTGGGCAGAACTTGCAGTGCTGGATTCCCATCCTCCTCCAATGCTGTTTTTAAGAGTGGAGAATGAGGAAGAGGAGCAAGATGGTGTGAGGGGCAGCTGGGGATTGGAAGGGGCCTCTGGTCAAACCTCCCTGCTAAAGCAGGAGTACCCACAGCAGGTTCCCCAGGATGGCAATGGCCAGGTGGGTTTGGAATCTCTGCAGAGATGGAAGGAGACTCCACAGCCTCTCTGGGCAGCCTGCTCCAGCACCCTTCAAGTCAAACAGTTCTTCCTTATGTCCACCGTGGAGAACTTTACACTATGGAGAGCTCTGCACTGTGGCAAGCTTTGTCCCATGGAGAGCTTTGCACCATAGAGAGACTGGCACTATGGAGAGCTTTGCAACATGGAGAGCCTGGCATTATGGAGAGCTCTACTTTGCACCATAGAGAGACTGGCACCAGGGAGAGCTTTGCACCATGGAGTGACTGGTACTATGGAGAGCTTTGCACCATGGAGAGCTTTAGATCATGGAGAAGCCTGACACTAGGGAGAGATTTGCATCATAGAGAGACTGGCACTATGGAGAGTTCTGCAACATGGAGAGCCTGGCATTATGGAGAGCTCTACTTTGCACCATAGAGAGACTGGCACTACAGAGAGCTTTGCACCATAGGGAGCCTGGCACCATGGAGAGCTTTGCACCATGGAGAGCTTTAGATCATAGAGAGCCTGACACTAGGGAGAGCTTTGCACCATAGAGGGCCTGGCACCACGGAGAGCCTGGCACTAAGGAGAGCTCTGCACCATGGAAAGCTTTGCACCACGGAGTGCCTGGCACCATGGAGAGCTTTGCATCAAGGAGAGCTTTGCACCATGGAGAGCTTTGCACCACGGAGAGCTTTGCACCATACTTACTCTGGCACCATGAATTGTGTTGGACCATGAAGAGCACTGCAAGAGCCCCTTGTGCTTCCTCCCTCCTGCAGCCCCATCCAACTCAGGGGCCAGGGGAGGCTCCCCCAGCCCATCCCTGTCACCCCCATTCCCACGCCTGGGGCTGGCTTGGCCCCCAGCTGTGCCTTTAAGAGGCGAGCAGGGCAGCGCCAGGGCCCAGGGCTGGCGCTTTCCAAAGGACCATTAATTTGCCAGCGTCACATGCTCCACAGCTGCAGCCTGGCAGTGATTTATACTTCTCTGAAGTTCATCAGAGGGAAAAGTACTTTCCAGGCTCGGCCTATTTCCCCCTCCCTCCCCACCTCCCCTTCCCTTCTCTCTTCCTCACCGGCCTTGAGCTGCTCGTGTCCAGCGCTCAGCCCAAAAGCCAAGGCTCCATCCATCACCCCTGCGTGTCACCCCCCTGCCCTCACCACCCAGCCCAGGCACTCCCCTTCTCCCTCAGCATCTGCAAGCTAAAGAAAACTTCCTCTGCCTCTCTCATCTCCGCGACCCACTGATGAGAAAGTCATTAATTAACAAGGGGCAGCGTGGATCCAGCTCTTCAAGCAGCCAGGGGGCTGCTGCTGAGCCCTTTTCCTCCCCATCCCCAAGTCCTGTAGCCAAAATAAACTGGCAGGCAGAAAGGGGCCGGGTGTCCCCTCCTCCTGCCGCCACTCCCCCCCCTGCTCCCTCCTTCCCTTCCCTCCTTGCACGCCGTCCTCTGGGGAGGTTCAAAAGTTCAAGATTTTCACATTTCCCTAACGTTATTTCAGGAAATTGCTGGAGAAAGGGAAGCCAAAAAGGCAAAGCGGCGTCGGGAGGCAGCCAAACAGACCAGCCACGGGGCAGGGCTGGGTGTGCAGCAGGAGTGGTTCCCATCCAGCCTCATCCCCACCCCACCTTTCATTGGGGAGTTGGGTTTTTTCCTAGCTCTGGAGCTTTCTTTGCAGGCTGTTGAGTCCCATAGAGTTACCCTCAAAACAACACTGAGAAGCAAGGCGCAGGCTCCCCCAATGCTGCTCCAAGCAAAGTGGTCCCAGTGGTGCCAGATCACAGAATGGGTTGGGTTGGAAAGGACCTCCATAGCTCATCCAGTCCAACCTCTCTGCAGAGGCATTCTTTGTTGTTTTGTATTTTTTCTTTCCTTTTTTTTTCAGGTTGGAAGAGACCTTCAAGCTCAACCAGCCCAACTTAGCACCCAGCCCTAGCCAATCAACCAGACCATAGACTCAACCAGACTGGAACAGAGCTCCAAGCTCATCCATCCCAACCTGGCATCCAGCCCTATCCAATCAACTAGACCATAGAATCACAGACTCAACCAGGTTGAAAGAGACCTCCAAGCTCATCCAGTCCAACCTAGCACCCAGCCCTGGCCAATCAACCAGCCCATGGCACTAAGTGCCCTAGCCAGGCTTGGCTTGAATACCTACAGGGTTGATGACTGTGATGATTTGGGAGTTACCTGCACCCCCCAANGCTGGGGGTGTGCAGCCTGCAGAAGAGGAGGCTCAGGGCAGAGCTCATTGCTGTCTGCAGCTGCCTGAAGGGAGGCTGTAGCCAGGTGGGGTTGGGCTCTGCTGCCAGGCAGCCAGGGACAGAATCAGCAACAGCCTCAATCTGTGCCAGGGGAGGTTCAACTTGGATGTTACGAGGAAGTTGTTGGCAGAGAGAGTGATTGGCATTGGAATGGGCTGCCCAGGGAGGTGGTGGAGTTGCCATGCTTGGAGGTGTTGAAGCCAATCCTGGCTGGGGCACTTAGTGCCATGGTCTGGTTGGTTGGGCAGGGCTGGGTGCTAGGTTGGCCTGGATGATCTTGGAGCTCTCTTGCAACCTGCTTGATTCTGTGATTCCATGATATACAAGCAGATATTTACAGTATTTACAGCTCTATACAGCAATATACAGGTTAAAAGTAATAAAGAAACACAACTTCCCTCCCAGAAACCAGAGTCCCCAGGAGGGGCTCCCAACCACCCTTCCACCTTCTTTCCACCCCTCTACTTTATCCTCGAGTTTGCCTTCCATGAAAGGTGAGGTCAGAGGCTCAGCAAGGGGAGTTCGACAGCAGAAGGATTAGCTACACAGAAGCAGCCCAGGGAGAAAGCACAGGCACCAGAGACACGCTGTCTCCTATCTATGTTTTGTGTTCTTGTTTTTATACATCTCAGCAAGCCTACAAGTGAAGTAGACATCACCACTCTTTCCTTTTCACAGCCTATCATCTAATTGTTCCAATTTGCCTCAAACTAGCACAGCGACTCCACCACCTCCCTGGGCAGCCCATTCCAATGCCAATCACTCTCTCTGGCAAGAACTTCCCCCTAATATCAAGTCTATACCTCCCCTGGTTCAACTAGATCAGGATGCCCAGAGCCCTGTCAAGCCTCACCTCGAGTATCAGCAGGGATGGAACCCAAACTACCTTCTTCATCAACCTGTTGCAGTGTCCCAGCATCCTCCTGGTGCAGAACTTGCTCCTAATATCCACTCTGCTCTCGTTTGAAGCCATTTCCCTCGTCCTGTCACTGCAGGCCTTTGCAAACAGTCTCTCTCCATCCTTCTTGCAGCTCACTTCAGCTACGGGAAGGCTACTCTCAGGCCTCCCCAGAGCCTCCTCTTTACTAGTCTGAACAACCCCAGATGCTTCAGCCTGTCCTTGGAGCAGAGATGCTCCAGATGGCAGGAGACACTCCCATGAGGACAATGGCAGCACTCAGAGCACCAGCACTGCCCCAGCTAGAAGGGCTGTTTAGTGCTGGTGCTGCCAAAGGGGTTCAAAGCATCATCAAGAGCATCACCCACCATGATGCCAAACTCCTGGGTCCCCACAGAATTACACCTCGGCCCCACATGTGCCTGCACAGGGTTCCCTGCAAACACTGTCCCCAGCTCTTGACCTGCTTTTGGCTTCCTTTCTTCCTTCCTCTGAAAAGCCTTTGACTTAGATGTCTGCAGAGACCTCAAGAGTTGCTCCAAAGTGACCGAGCTGCACCTGTGGGGGAGTTCCATTCAAACCAGGTTCATGGGAAAGGTTCACAAAGCTGACTGCAACTCTTGGCAAACCTGAATTTGGGGTTGTAATGAAATCTGAAACTCAGCTGCTTTGATGTGGTTTGGGTTGGCTTTTTTGTTGTTGTTGTTGCAAAACACTTGGTGGAGCAGCTTGGGGCGAGAGCACCACAACCCAGTGCATGACAGAGAGGAATCCAGATACAGCCTGGCAGAGCTCAGCCAGCAAATTATTAACTCTCCTTGGAAGGCATCTCATGAGTGTGGGGGCTGGATCTGTGCCCCCACGTGCTCAGGGCCATGGGGCTGAGCTCTCAGAATCACAGAATTGTTTGGGTTGGAAAAGACCTCCAAGAGCATCCAGTTCAACCATCAACCCGACACCACCGTGGCCACTAAACCATGGCCCCAGGTGCCATGGCCACAGGTTTCTTGAACACCTCCAGGGATGGGGACTCCACCACCTCCTTGGGAAACCTTTTTCAGTGCCTGACCACTCTGGCAGGAAAGAAACTGTTCCAAATAGCCAACCTAAACCTCTTGGCACAGGCAAAGATCCAAGGCAGGGAGATCACTTTGCACAAGTGCAGCTCTGATAGCAATGAAGCTGTGGTCATGGCAAGAAGCCTGACTACGCTGGCATCTGCCACAGGGGCAAGCCAGAGCACTCCAAGGCATGCTGACAGCTACCCACGGGAGCAGGATGATTGCACCCATCGAGCTCCTGAGGTCCACCACATTCAAACAGGGCACCAGGCACCTTTTTGCTGCTAAAGGCAACCTCAGCTGATGGTCAAGAGGGGCTGGGAAACCTTCTTGCCCCAGCATGGCTTTGTTCCTTCCAAGGATGCAGCGTGGAGGGTTGGGGCTGGTTTGCTGTGGGTAGTCTTAAGTTCTTGGGAGTGTTTGGAGTTGGATCTTCTGCTCTGGGTCTGCTTTGAGCTGTGCTCTGGATCCATCACCTTGCAGCACTGTAGAGCTGGCCTGAAGCGTGGTGAGAACTTACACACACTGCAAGGTCAGCTGAAGGGGGGAAGAGGAATGAGCTCACCCACACTGACTCCACTGTTTCCAGTGGGAAAGTGGTGATGAGGACAGCCCCTTGAAAAGGAGCAGCATAAGCATCCCAGAGTATTGATTTCCTTGAGGGAAGGTGATTCTCCCTGATGAGCTCTTCACAGGTATCCATCACCCTCAGACCCCATTAACCCCTTGCACTTGCTCTTTGAAAGCTCCTTTTCCTCAGGGTTATTTGCCAGTGCCTAATGCATCTAAGGAGGTTTCTGAAGGCAAAAGCAGCACCTGAAGTCTCCATATATGCAAAAGTGACAAACTGGACAAGCAAACAGCAGAGAGAAACCTGCCTGCACCCTTGGTCTTACTGAGACACAGTACCAAAGGCTCCTCCTGTGCTCTCATGACCTGCTGGCATCACCCAGACCATCACAGGGGGGAAGATCTGCCACGGATTGGCATCAGTGTTTTCACACCCATCTCTCAAGCTATGCATGGTGACCATGGCCAGAATGGGGCCAGGGGATGGCACCAGGCTGGGGAATGGAGCTCCAAGCAGTGGGCATTGCCTTGAGAGAAACTGCATCCCAAAGGAGAGAGCAGGACGTCCAGCCCCAAGGTCAAGGAAGGGAGCAGAGGAGCCCTTGGAGGGCTGAAACATGTTAACAGCCTGGGAAAGCCTCCAGCCCTGAACTGTGCAAGCACAGGGCTTCCTCAGCCACTGTCCCCTCTGCACACCAGCACCCAGCACTCCTGGTTTGGGTTGGAAGGGACCTTTAAACCTCGTCCAGTTCAACCCCCCTGCAGTCAGCAGGGGCATCCGCAACTAGAGCAGGTTGTTCAGAGCCACGAACAACCTGACCTGGGATGGTGCCAGGGATGGGGCAGTTCCCACCTCTCTGGGCAACCTGTACCAGGGTTTCACCACCCTCAGTAAATGTCTTCCTTCTCTCTGGCCTGAATCTCCTCCTTTTAGTTTCAAACCATCACCCCACAGCCATTACCCTTGCTGCAGCCCCTGGCAGCCTTTGCTGTCCCATGGCTGCATCACATCTCTGCAGCTCTCAGCCCCCCTCACTCCCACCTCCTCCTCCTTACATCTCTGACTCATTTTCCTCCTTTTCAAGTTGCCCATTTCAAAGTCCTGCTGCAAATCCCCAGGACACAGAATCATCACAGAGTGGGCTGGGTTGGAAGGGACCCCCCAAAGGTCCAACTCTTCCACAGAGAGCAGAGACATCTCCAACTAGATCAGGATGCTCAGGGCCCCATCAAGTTTGACCTCCAGAGATGGGGCCTCCACCACCTCCCTGGGCAGCCTGTTCCAAAGAACCTCCTCCTAATGTCCAACATCCCAAGCAGGTTCCTGCCTGCACAGAAACCAGTTAAGGCCTTGACTGACCTGTTTTAGTGGGAGGTGTCCTTGCCTATGGCAGAGGGATGGAACTGGCTGAGCTTTGAGGTCCCTTCCAACCTAAACCATTCTATGATTCTATGACAATGGGGCCAAGGAGCAGCACCGGCAGCGTTGGGTCATGTTCTGCACAGGGTCTAGGCTAGGTCCAGGCTAGGAAGGGCTTCAACTCATTCATACTTAAACAATAAATAATAATAATAATAATAAAGTCATTTCTGCAGAGCAGCTCTTTCAATACAGGCTGATTAATGTCGTCATAATGAGCAAGGCTAAAGATTTTCCAGCCACCTAATTAGAAGCCTGTTTCCTTTCCAGACATACCCAAGTCCCCTTGGAAAAGGAAACATGGCCTCCAACCCTACCTCAGTGCTGTGGAAATGCTGCCCTGTGTCCTGGTGATTAATCAGGCACTCAGGCTCCCCAGGGCACCATCTGCAATTCCTGACCCTTGATATCCCTGGTGTCCCTCGCTGATCCCAGCAGCAACCACTCCCAGAATCACAGAGCAGCTCGGCTTAGAAGGGACCTTAAAGATCATCCAGTTCCAGCCCCTCTGCCATGGGCAGGGACACCTTCCACTAAGGCCAAGCTGCTCAAAGCCTCATCCAGCCTGCTCTCAAACGCTTCCAGGGATGAGGCATCCAAAACCTCCCCGGGCCACCTGCTCCCCAGTGTCTACCACCCTCAGAGTTGTCCTGGAGTCCTGCATACCCCCAAACCCCTCTCCCTCTGTGGTGTGAATGGGAGAGGAAAAGGCGCCAAAAACCTGTTCCCTGACCCCCCGCCCTGCAGGCGTGAAGGGGGGAGCAAAGGCCCCTTCCGGCGCCAGGGGTGCCCCCTGCAGGTGCCCGCGGGACGGGGGGTGCAAAGGGCCCTTAGGCACCAGCGGTGCCCCCTGCAGGTGCCCGCGGAGGGAGCAAAGAGCCCTCAGGCACCAGGGGTGCCCCCTGCAGGTGCCCACGGAGGAAGCAAAGGGCCCTTAGGCACCAGGGGTGCCCCCTGCAGGTGCCCACGGAGGGAGCAAAGGGCCCTTAGGCACCAGGGGTGCCCCCTGCAGGTGCCCACGGAGGAAGCAAAGGGCCCTTAGGCACCAGGGGTGCCCC